>ML685814.1:2747050-2771779 GCA_007922175.1 Pelusios castaneus
AGGGACTATGGATTTTTCTCGCATTACAACAAGTGATTTGACCTCCCCCTCCTCTATGTGCTGTTCCCCAGTGTTTTGAATCCTAACACCTATTTTGATTTGCTGTTACAGCCTGACCTGATGCTATGTCATACACTCCCCTGCATTTAATTTCCTCCCACTCTGTAACTTTCCTATCTTCAAAGCGTCTGACGAAGTGGGATTTTCTCCCACGAAAGCTCATGAGATAAATAAATCTGTTAGTCTTTAAAAGTGCCACAGGACTCTGTTGTCTATCTGTAATGGGCGAGTGATGGCTTGAGATAATGGATGAAGGTAAAAGGGTTTCAAATCTATAAATGGAGCCTGGGTAAAGATACAAAGAGTAAGGTAATTTTGGGAATATGCAACATCATATTTTACCAATGTGCATTTACTTAATGGATTGTCTGCACTCAAAGTGCATTTAAAATGTTATCTAATTTCCTGTAACTCCCTCGTACTTTCATTTTCCATCCTTAATAGGTATTTTCTTGGAGTGTGGTGGTAGCAACTTTCACTTAAAAGTAACAAATATGTCTTTGGACAGGATATCTGGAATCTGGCTCAATTGCCAACTCTTGTCACATTATGAAACTGGCTGTAGTTGGGTTAACAATGACAATCAAATGCTTGGAATTGTAAATGAAAGTGGACATTGATTTCTCCATTCCACCATCTCATGGTATATGCGAATACTCTGGGAGATCAAAGAAAAGAGTTCCATTAAGAGGGATTTTGCTTTCCATCTCTTGGCTTATTCTTATTGTAGAGGCACTTATTATACAACTCCGTATTAAAAAGGTAAGTTCTAAACTTTAAAGATGGTGTTAATCTTTTATTATATATGGAAATTACAGCACAACGTTTCCCAATACAGCTCTTACTTTTTTAGTATTGAATGAACATTCCGAGAAGTTACAAGTAAATTTGTTAGCCTATGTTTAATATAATGTGTAATAGAGTGCTCTGTGATGATCCACCGTACAATAATCATACAAGTACAATTAAGGCAATTTACTGTTTACAGTTCTAAACGAGCTTAGACTGATATTTAAGGCAGAATGGGGGAGGACTGGATTGTTGTTTTTCCTTGAGATGTTATAAACGTCACTATTTGAAGCACGCTTTATTAATCTTATATTTTGAATTTACAGTAGAACCGCAAAGATCTGAACGCCTCGGGAATGGAGGTTGTTCGTAAATCTGAACAAAACATTATGGTGCCGTACCCTGCAGTCAGTGTCTTCCAGTCAAAGCTTGGAGAGATCTCTGCAAAGTTGATACCTGGCAGCACTGCCTGGTTTGCCAGCACCTCCCTGCCCTAGTCCCATTTCTTGCCTTTGGGCTGAACTTGGGGAGGGTGCTACAAGTCCCCCAGCACCCTCTGGCCCCCGTATCCAGAGCTCGCCTTGCTCAATGCACTGCTTGCCATGCTCCAGAGGGGGTTGGCACTAGCTTGTTCCCAGCATTCCTCCCTGCCCTGCTTGATCTCTTGGCAAGAGCAAATGAGACAAATACCAACTTTGTCAAACAAGTGCGGTGCAGAGGCTAGTGGTAATGCCACCCCCATGCAGGGGTGGGGTGGAGGGGAAGCCAGGCTTGGGTGAGCAGTGACACCAGCCCCATACATGGGGTGGTAGCTCAGGCAAGTGACTCAAGTCTCCCACACAGGGAGAGGGGAGGGCTCAGGCTAGTCCCAGATGGTGTTCCATTTTATCTTTGGGAAATAGGGTCACCCAATCCATTTGTCTTTGATGGTTTGGACAACAAATCCTGCATCTTTGCAGGGGATAAGACTAGATCTGGGATCCTCAGTCTTCTTTTCAAGGTCCTCCCACCCCCCTATGCTATAAAATCTCCATAGATCACCTGTGCCACAACAACTGGCTCTCTCCATGTAAAAGCCAGGGTCAGCATTAGGGGATAGCAAGCAAGATACTCAGCTTTGGCTCCAGGTCCTGCCCACAGCAGGGCTCCTGCCCAGAGGCCCAACAAGTCTAACTCTGGCCCTGCTTGACAGACCTCTTGAAGCCTGCTTAGACAGCAGAGAGCTGTAGAACCCCTGTTGAGAACCACTGGATTAGATGAACCTTGTAGCCCCTTCCAATCCTATAATTCCTACTACTCTCATCCCCAAACTATTTCCTACATTGTTTCAAGCATCTCCTTCAACAGCCTTTCTGGTCAGCTCTCTCTCTCAGGCCTACTACGTAAACCCTTCCTTGTGTGGGTGCTATCTCCTTTACTTCCAGATGACAGACTATGTTTCCTCCCTGTTATCGCTCTGAGACTGTTACCTGTCTCCTGGCTTTACAGCAGTGTGTCTCAATCTTTACTGGGCTGGGGAACACCTAACGGTATTAATTACTTTACACGGAACATCTGATGAAAACTTTCTTGAAAAAGTCGGTATATTCCAATTGCAATGTTCATAATATCTGTGTACTATACATGCCTGCAAAAACAATTCAGGAAACCAAATTAAACACAATTTTATGAATATAACATTCATTTATTTCTAAAAAATAGACACCCCATGATTAAGCACACAATTTAAAACTGAAAATGGTATTACTCAAGTTTTAATGGGAATTTTGGGCCTGTATGTTCGAACAAAGTTCATCTATTCTTGGAGTAAGGTTCATCAAAGAAAGTCTTACTGTGGAAGTTATGTCCAAGTAATTTCAATGACCGTAGTAACAGGTGTGGGAAATTTAAAATGCCCCATCTGCAGCAAAGGAGCAAGGCAGCCATGAATGCCGATGCGTACCTGGAAGCTTTGCTGCGGTTGGGACATTTTAAATCTCTCAAGCACACATTGGCTCACTGTGTTGCTCCTTCACCCCTCCCCATTCAGTCCCCTCCCCAAGGGGAGGAGTCAGACGTGGAACACCTTTACTATGTCCATGGAGCACCAGAGTTCCACGGAACGGCAGTTGAGAAACACTGCTTTATAGCATTCCTGCCACTCCCGATAGGTCATCTTCCTTCTAGTTACTGCCCTCCGCACAGTCTAAATCTCCCGTTTGCAGCTTAATTGTCTGATTGGGCCCACCTGGCCTAACTGCACTCCTTGACTGGTAGGAGCAGTACACCCTATCATGGGGAGATGGAGGTACAGAGAAGTAAGTTGGTGGCAAAGTGGGGAATAGAACCTGAGTTTCCTGTTTCACATGCTTGTGCTTTGTCCACAAACCATTTTTCATTGTTTGTGACATAGAATATGAACACATTGTAGACAGATGGAACAGCAGTGTATCTCTATTCCTTTCTGTATGCAATTCCGAGTTGCTACTCTTTCTGCTTGCCACTGTACCACAAAACCTTTCAATAAAGAGTTACCTTTGGGGATAAAAATTCTGTGATTGAAAACATCACGCTTTGGGTGTATGTTTATGATTCCTGGGGTCAGTCGTCTAAAATAATTTGTATTATGTAGAATGGAGACAAGTTGAAAATACATTTTTTTGAAAACAATGCACAAAAGTGTTGTTAGCTGTCAGGATTCTGCTATACAAAAATATACGACTTTGTGGTAGGCTTTCCTTCACTTCAAGGCACTGGACTCTTTTAGGTTGTCATATTATTTGTGGTGTAACAGTTCAGCTTCTTCTGGCAGTCACTTGAATTTCCTCTTCTAGGCCACAGAAGAGCTTATCTTTGGTTCTGAAATCTCCCCACTTTATACGACAAACAGAAAAGTATGCAGAAAGCGCAGCAATTCTTAAATCAGCCACCAAAAACAAAACAAAACAATGACAAAAACAAAAACCAGAAAATAAACTAACAAAACATTACAGTAGAATTAAAATCCAGAATTAAAGAATTCATTTGAATATTCATTGTATTAAGACACACTCACTCTGCAAAGGAGTCTTTCAATACAGCCTCTTGCTTTTCCTGTTGCATTGAATCCATGTTTAAATGTAGCAGAAAATTGACTTGTTGAAATAAATTAGGTGAAAAGCAGTTATTGCTCTATTTCCAGATACAGCACTCAGAATAAAAAGCATAGCAATGTTAACCCTGCTATTACCACATACAACAGCACAGGCTGTTTAGTCAGTGATGGAGGAGAATAACTTCCTTCAGACACAAAAGACATTTCTGACCCATGTTAAAATAAGTGTGTATAATTCCCTAAAAGTTATTTCAGTGTAGGAGAAGTATCAAGTTTTAGCTAAATTTAAAATAAATAACACGTAGAAAAAAATAAAATTAACTAGGGTGGCTTATGTTTTGCCAGATCTCTGCACTGAGTCCTAAAACCTGCTAAATTTGTTATGCAAATATGAGAGGATGGAGAGAAGGAAGCAGTTGAGTCAGGGGAGAGAGAGAATAGTAAGTAAAATGTTAATAGAAGGGTTCTGTCTAATTTGAAGAAACTATGTAAGAAACTTTGCTTTAACTCATCTATAAAGGGCCAAGTCCTGAAATATTTATGCAGTTCTGTCAGGCAAAATACAGTTCTGCTCTCATTTTATCCCGCTAAAGCTGCTTCAAGTGTAATGACATTTGGTTCACTGACTTCACTGGGAATTTTCTTTAAGTAAAGAGTTCAGGATTTGGCCTTTAGTGCTTTGTAAATGAATAAAACATCATATAAAATGTGTTTATTAAACAAAACAAACATTTTGGGTACATAAACTTCTCATATCAAAAATGTGTTTCACGTTTACAACCTAAATGATTTATTAAAGGGAGGGATTAACTGTAGTCAGTGAATTAAACTGATTATTTCAGGTCAACCTAGGAAAATTTTCCAATAAGCCTAAGTAAAAGTGGTTGGGGTTTAAGTTTCTGTTCACTTAAGTCTCTTGACAATGAAACAACAGTTTTCTAAGTTACTCAGACTGTCCAAACTTTTAAACCTAGTAGATCTCATCCTTCCCCTCCTGTTTTCATTCATAGACTGGAAGAGAAAGACAAGCTTTCCTGCTTTTTAAACACCCAGTAGATTTCTTAATTTTGAATAAATTAGTCTAAAAGAAGAAAGTATTTTTCCTGTGGCTGCTGAGGAGTCTACAGCTATCAAAAGCTGGGTTAGCACTTCAGCAAACTGTGGTTCCAGGTGCAGAACTTGTGACTACCAGCAGTTCAGTGGTGTGACTTTCTTTAAAATATCAACAAACAGGTCCTGCTTGAATGGTTCATCTCCACCCTGAATATTATGGTTGACATGACTGATGGCTGATTATTCGATGCCTGTGTTGTTGCAGAAACATCATCCTTGAGTTAGGCATCTATCCTGGTACTTTGGGTTGAGAATATTGGCAAGAAAATCAGATTGATTGAAACCCAGGAACCTAGGCTTTAGTGACTCTATAAGGAGAGCAACTTCCAGAGCCGTGGACTTTTTTGCTGAATATAGCCTGTTGCCAGGGTCCTAAAAATTGAAACTAGGGTCTATTAGAAGTCTCCAGTTGGCCTTGTGTGCCAGGAAGTCACATAAGCAAACACCTAAGCTACACAGAGTTTTAAACACTTTGAATCGCACTGAGAAACAAACTGGAAGTCAATGTAGCTGATGGGGCACAAGTATAATGTGTTCAGCTTGGGTTGTCCTACCAAGTCAGTGGACTCCTGGTCTTGAACAATCCATTTCAGTGTGATCAGTCTGAACATTACTTCATTTATGTGTTGACTAAGAACCCAATCTTGTACAGGAAAGCACATCTTGAAAAAGTGTGTAGCTCCAGATGTTGCCTCCTCGCTTAAAATTCCTCTTATAAAAAATAAGTCATACAATGAAGCAATTCTGTTCCATGTGTTCCACTGCATTGTGAAAGGCTTGTACACACCCTTTAGGTCACGCTTGGGGAGTAGTAGAAGAGGCTGAGGGTTCTGGATGTGGGAACAGGATATATCACGGACTCTGTCTGCTGCAGCCGGAAAAGAGCTGGTGATATATATTGCTTCAGACCCAGGGCAGAAAAAAAAATAAAGGAAAAACTGCCTTAAGCAATAACTACTGCAGGGTGCAGTCCACACTTTGAGGAAGGTAACGTACATTTGCTATGTATTCAAACTGTTAACAGCTTCAAGACGATATAACTTCCATTTGCAAATTTAGGGCCTGATTCTTATTTACACTACAAATACGCCAGTACACTGCTCCGAAGCATGAAACTCTGCCCCACTAGACAGGAGAAGTTGATAAAAAAAAATTTTTTTCTTGCATAATTATGTCTTTACTTAGGACTCAGCAAAAGTAAAGTATTTGCTGATCATGCAATACATGGTTCTGCTTTTACTGAGTCCTTACTGGAAATGATCTCGTAGGCTTCAAAGAGCATATAGTCTAAAGGCCCAGTTCTGTGAAGTGCTGTGTACCCATGCAGTGCCAGCTGAAAGTGGAAGAAGAAGGAGGTACTACATTAGAGAACCAACACCCAAAGATGGACATCAAAATGGTTCACAACAGGCTTTACAGTTTTTATTAACAGACTAAATAAAAATCACTGCAACCATCTTTTGCAGCAGTATTACGCAGCAGCTTAAGAAGCAAAAACCACAACATTCAATGTAATTCCACTTTGTGACACACTGCACTCCCATGGACACCTATACTGTGTATCATTGGTGTTCACCGTATAGTGTAATTGTGTACTGTTTGCGGCAAGGTGTGTCATGGGAGATCTTTTTGGAATGCTCATGACACACTGAATATTGTTATAGTGGTATGTTTGCTGCAGTGCCATGTGCATGGTTTTGCTGTGTATGGTTTTGAGGCTTTGCTAAGTAATATTCCCAAATATGTGTCTCATAGCTTGAGGCAGATCTAGGCAAAGCTCTACAGAGCTAAGAAACAATTTGCAATTCATTAGGGCTTCTATAGAACAACCCAGCTCAGTATTCCAGGAGCTAAGGACTGGTCGTGATATCAACAAGTGAATCCATAAAGGAGTACATCCTAACAACTGATTTGCTGTTACAGTCTGACCTGATCTTATGACTTAACACTTCCCTGCATTTATTTTGCTCCCATTCTGTAAGGTCCCCATCTTCAAAGCATCTGACAAAGTGGGATTTTCTACCACAAAAGCTTATGCGATAAATAAATGTGTTAATCTTTAAAAGTGACCCAGGACTCCTGGTTTGTTTCACAAAGGAGCGCAGTGACTCAGGACATGGACAGAGCTATGCATGGACATTGTCACCCAATCCTCAAGGGGGAGTCGAGGGGGGGGGGCAAAGGAACAGTTTTAAAAAGGAGAAACATATTGCTGCTTGTTCTCTTCCACCTCCATCTATAAACATCATCAAGTAACTGAAATGCTGGTGGAGGGGAAGCCTAGTTGAGAAGGAATCCAACCAGACTGTGGTGAGAATCATCTCAGACTGTACGGTTCCTGAAAGTGAAGCTTAGTTTAGAATGTGTCTGGCTTCTGCGTCATCTTGATCAACATCTGTTCCCACATCCCGAAACCCCAGTGTTTTACACTACTCAAGGGCTATATCTACACTAGCAATTTAGGTCGACTTAAGGAGGCTTTAGTCGACCTAAATTACTCCCCGTCTACACCAGACTTTCATTAAGTCGACTTAAGAAATTCCTTAACTTGACTTAATGAAAGCTTAAGTCGACTTAATAAGAACCACCCATTAGGTCAACTTAAGTCTTAAGTCAACTCCTTCCATTGACTTAAGAACGGTGTGGACGTGGAGTAACTCTTAAGTCGACTTTAGTAAGTCGACTTAAGAGTGGTTAGGTCGACTTGACTAAGTCAACTTAAAGTTAAGTTGACTTAGTCCACTTTGTTAAGTCGACTTACAATGTGCTCCATGTGCTCCACTACATGTGCTCCACTTCCATGTGCTCCACTACATTAGGAAAGACCTGTACACACACTTTTAGTCCGTCCCTTTGGCTATATCTACACTAGAAAAAGTTAGGTCGACTTTGTTAAGTCGACTTAATAAGGTCGACTTAACAAAGTCAACCTAACTTTTTCTAGTGTAGATATAGCCAAAGGGACGGACTAAAAGTGTGTGTACAGGTCTTTCCTAATGTAGTGGAGCACATGGAACAGAATTGCTACACTGTATAGTTTTATTTTTTTTATATATGAGAAATCCTAAGCAAAGGAGGCAACTTCTGGTGCTACACACTTATTTCCCTCTGACTTATAATCACTTAATATCTTTCTGTATTTAATAATTTGTTTTTCTTTTCTAAAGCAGTGCATGTGGTTTAAGGTGTGTTAAGACTCCATCTGATTTGACAAAACTGGTGCCTATCAATGTCTTTGATGAATTGACAAACATATGATCTTGCAGTGTGGAGTGGGTAAGACAGCAGGTCCTACGGTTGCTCCTGGGGCCAGGGTGGTTGGCTGGGGTCATACCAGTGCACAATCCAAAGAGTGGCTGGCTAGAAGCACACACTCACTCAGCTGAGGACAGCTTGCTTGCTGCAAGCTGTGCATAGGTTGGGGGTTCTGGATGTGGGAACAGGATATGCCATGGAGGTTCACACGGGTTCACACAGCAGGGCAGAATAAGACAGCCTCCAAGCGTGAGGGATTAAGATGACACAGCAATACACCAGTCCGGACTGCAGATGGGAATTTCACACACATCAATAAGGGGAATTTAGATAAGCTTTGTCCATAAGGCTGGGATTCATTTACCCAAATGATATTGATCTATCATAAGCTAAGATGGTAAGGTTTTGTTTTATGTTTCCCTGAAATTCACGAAGTGTATGGATTTTGCAGCTCCCAAGAGCACAGACAAGCTTGTATAAAACTTGACTATTTTCATTTCAAGGTATTGTGTGAAGGAGCGTCCCCTACTGAGATAAACTTTAGCAAGAATCCCAAATTAGCCTTGCTTTGTTTGGAAAAAAAGAAACCAGCATCTAGTTTCAAAAGCTAAGCTAGAGTCTCTGTAATGAAGGTGCAACGGTTACAGAAAGTCGCAGTCAGAACCACTCTTTCCAGAGGCCATAGCTCCAGTTCCACCTAGGCTGGAAAAACAGCTGTTCCAAGTGAGAGAGAGACCACCTCCTCCCCCCCAACCCCAAGTAACCAGATGTCCCAATTTTATAGGCATAATCAAGATCAGCAGTTCTCAACCACTTGTGTCAGGAAGCATTGCTGTTTCACCACACATGTATTGTAGACAGCCAGGGTAGGGGCTGGATTTGGCCAAGGGGAGTGGTTGGTGTGCCCTGTAGCATCACGCATACCGCCGAGTGGGTAGTGGTGGGCAAAATGTTGAGAACCACAGCTCTAGGTATTCGGGGCTTTTTCTTATACAGGAATCTAGTACTCCCCATCCCATCCTGATTATTCCCACTTGCTATCTGATCACCCTAGTCCAGGCAGCCCTGAGCTCTGCTCTCATGACCCCACCACAAGCCTGCCAAGGCTGCAGAGGTGGTGGCTCCCATTTCAGGTGCCAGGCTGTGGGGTGTTCCCCACAGCGACCAGGGTTGGTTTTGAAGTGCAGCCAGGAGCAAAGGGGGGCAGGTGGTGGCAGCCCAACTCCTACCCCCATCCTGGCGGGCGCAGGGGGCGTGGAGGTGGCCGCACAGGAAGGAAACTTGCGCGAGAGCGAAGCGAAAGAGTAAGAGAGGCCCAACAAACCCCCTCCCGAAACCGAGCCCAGCCTCCCTGCCGGAGAGGAACTTCCCACCACAGCAGACAGCAGGAGGAGGCCGGGGCTGAGCGACACAGCGCGGCTCAGCATGGGGCGCCTGCCGCCCGGCAGCTAGAGCAGCCGCGGAGCCGAACCCGCCATGGGGCCGCGCAGGAGGAAGGACCCCCGGGGCCCGGGCCCCGCCGCGCCCCTGCTGCTCGTGCTAGCCGGGGCCGGGCTGGTCGCTTGCCAGCCGCGCTTCGTCCTCCCCGCGCCCATCGACAACATCGCGGCCAGCGGGGACAGCCTCCTGGTGGCGGGCGGCAGCTGCCTCTACAAGCTGCGCCCGTCCCTGCGCGGCCCGCCCTCCGCGCAGCAGCACCTGGCGCCCGATTGCACGGAGCCAGCAGGCGCCCGCAACAAGCTGCTGCTGCCCATGCCGGGCGGCCACCTGCTCACCGGCTGGACGCTGCACAGCGGCGTAGGCGAGGTGCGGTTCCTGCACAACCTGACGGTGCTGATCAACTCGACCGAGGTGGTGAGCTGCCTGCGGGACGGCTCCACCGTCGGGGCGCTCTTCCCGCGGGGCGGGAACTACTTCCTGGCGCTGGCCGCCACCTACTGGTTGCCCTCCGTCAAGTCGGACTGCGAGCCCTCGGACTCGGACAAATACACAGTGATCACCCAGCGCCGCCTGTCCAACCTGCACGTGGAGAGCGGAGAGTCGGGGTGGCTGAAGCGCCCGGGAAACAACTGTTCATTGCACTTCGTCGACGCCTTTCTGTGGGGCGGGCACCTCTTCTTCCCCTACCATCCCTTCTACCCGGCCCACCGTCGGCAGGCGCAGCAGCCCAGCGTGGCTGTCCTGGACACCCAGGGTAAGACCTTCACCCTCGTCAGCGAGATGCGCCTGGACTGCGGCAACCGCAGCACCCTGCTCTCCTCCAGCCTCCTGGACCTGGGGAACACGAGCTGGTGGGCCGGGGTCTTCAGCGCCGAGCCGGCCGAGCGGCGATGGGACACCACCGCGCTCTGCCTCTTCGACATGCAGGAGATGGTGCGGCGGGCCTGGCTGAACAGGTCTTCAGGGTCAATCAATGAAAACCACGATAGCGTGAGTTCTACCCGCTCCCCCACTTTCCTCCTGCGCTTCACGTGCCCGCAGAGAAACAGATGGCTCACCCCAGACGGAACCCCTGCCCGAAAGCCCCTGGAGTTCAGGGGGATTCGGATTCTGATCCGGAGCCAGCACCCAGGCACCTAACTCCCCCTAATACTTAGAGAGCGCTTTAGATTTTAAAAGCGTTGTGTATTCGTTGATCTTCGAGGTAGGCAATATCATTCCCTTTTCCAAAAGTGGAAAGAGAGAGATGTTCAGGGTTATATTTCAAATGGGGTTTGAACCAGGGTTGCAATTTAGGAGATTTGCTTCACAGACATTCAGTCTCCCAGCTCCTGCTGCCAGCCACTGGTGTCTATTTTTTTAGTAGTGTGCCATGCCCCACCTCTCTGGGACTGTGTAATTAGTAATAATGAATAAGGCATGTTTGCCATGTTATGTGGAATCCCGATTTTCAAATAAATCCTTCCAAATTCTGTGAAGTTACATTAAATCACCATTAAAGTTACATCACAGATTAATTTGGCCCATTAAATTTGCTATTGCCATGGATTATGCTGTATGCACCTTATTCACATTATTTATATATAGTAGTGTCCTCTTTGTACCAGATATTCTCTGATCCTTCAAGAATGGCTTCTGTGCTAATGGGCCCTCAAACTACAGACAAGTACAGTGCATAGGAGGAATGGACAACAGTAGGTGTTGGCAGCTACTCCTCACTGAATAGGGTTTGATTTTTAGAAGCATAAGGTCAAATCAAAGCCTATCTTCTAATTTAGACTTGAATTATCCTGTAGGAGGTTCCCTTCTCAGCTACTTCTGCAACACTCTAACTCCTGTCTCTTCAACCACTGGGCAGTCAGGGCGTCACAGGAGGGTGGGGAGGGTAGGTGTGGCAAACCCTGGTTTGCTATATCCTCTGGTAAACACTGGGGAAATCACCTGAAAAATGAATGCAACATGGAATAGTTTTTCTACAGGGCTCATATGCATTGTAGGACCCTGCACCCCACGGGTATTCTGAAAGCTGTGGCCAAAAGAAGCGGGCTGACAAAGGAATGGGAGAGAGAGCACGATGGTGGACCAGGCCTCTGTAATCTCTCTGGCAGATTCTCCAACACCCAGGGATTCTGCAGTCTAGCCCTCTGCCCCTTCTTCATTGGAGCAGCCTTGTCCAGTAATAGATGGAGAATGTTGGAAATTGCATGAGAAGAGGTTGCTTCGTTAATCATAATTTGAGAAGCACCCTGAGATCTTTCTAAATAAAAACTGTAAAATAAATGTAAAATATTATATTAAAAGAGCTAGTCATAGACAATAAGATTTAAAAAATCAGTCTCCTTCCACATGGAATTGTAAGATTACATGAGGGAAATCCTCTCTGTATTGAAATCAGTGGCAAAACTCGCACTGATTTCTGTGGAGCCAGGATTTCATCTCTATTTATAGGAGTCAGTAACTCACGGTATGATTGCTGTGGTTACTGACGGCAAATTTAATGAAAGGTGTTAATAAATACTACTTCCTTCCCAAACAATGGCTCTTTATAAGTTGGATTTTAGTTGCCGGTTCTTTCATTATAAATGTTTACAGGATTTCTTTACTGGAGATCTAAAGTGCTTTATCAGAGTGCCATCCATGGCAAAAGTGAATAATAAACTTCCAATAGCACTCCACACAAAAGAACCCTAAATAAATATTTTGCACAGCTCACATATTAGATATTTTAGAAGGTTTTATTTTGTGACTTTTAGGGAAATGGGTCTAAGGCAGTGTACATACTGCTGTTGATCCAGGCATTTATGTGGTTCTCGATGCCATGGTATTTAAAAGACCAACATTCATTATTTTAAGAATAGTTCTGGTTTAGACTACAAGCATAGTCCTACTGTTACAGCAATAACTCGCATCTCTCAAAAGGCTTATCTTCACTGGAAAAGTAGGTTGTATTAGAACATGACCATGAGGAATTGTGTTAATTAACATGATGCAAAACACAGCTTTGCAGTCAGTATAGACAGGGATCACTGTGTTTAACATGTCACTAACTGGAACTCTAAAAGAGTTCATCATGACCAGGTGACGCAATGTTAAACTTCAGTGGTCCCTGCCTACACTGGCAGTAAATAATGACTCCTGAGTGTTGTCTCATATCTTAACCTAATTGTCCAATGAAGCCACTTCCAAAGGAGCCATAATATTCCTTTTATTATAATTACTTGTGTATTATGCGCATTTTTTGGAAAAAACACAGAACCAAATGTATGCAGTTCAATTTTTAAAAGTCATATGACAACACAAAAGGCTAGGATAGGTAAATGGCACATGTGATCACTCCATGGTTGGATGCTTCATCTTCCAGATATTTCTACTTGCTTTCTTCTGTCCTCCCCCTCAAAAAAGTGCATGGTAGTTCACTTCCATAATGTGATGCCCTTTCAAACCAGAAGTGTCCATGGATTAAAAAATCTGTAGAAAAATAATGCATAGCTTGTCATTCAATATGCAAAACTTAAAAAAACCTGTAGAAATTGACAAAGGTTTGGGGTGCAAAGAAACATTATGTATCTCAGAACATCAATTGTGCATATGTATTTGTGTAGAGATGCAGCAGGTAATAGGAGGTGTGTGTGCTTTACATACTAGATCTTTTAAAAACAGGATTGCTATCTGGCTGCAGTCATGGCAACATGAATATGTTGTATTCTTACCACAGCCTGGAACTGTAGCTCTGAACAACTCTCGTGACTGATGGACTCATCTGAACATAGCCCTGCCTTTTGCCAGCAAGCCTTTATATTTAAAATACATATATTGCAAATTGTGGTCATTTGACTTTCCCTGTTCTGTACCAGTGATGTGGTGTAGTACAGTCTAGGCCTGTACACTTGGACACATCGTACTTGCTCTCTGCAGGGGTCCAGGGTGCTACTTTTTGGAATTGGTAAACAGCCCTCAGCAAGAGCGTGTATTAGTGACATGCTGGAGTTTTGTGGCAGATCTGCTTTTCTGATTGACTTGTGTGGGAATATCATGCTTGTCCACATTCACATTGTTGCTTGTGCTTCCTGACTGTTGCTTCTGCATTGTGTTTCTCAGTGACTTGCAAGGGTCTATATTGTTAGGGGTATATGCTTTCTGATGGTCTATATTTCTCCATTCCATGTTACATTGGTTTGGAGATTTCACTATAAACTTGATCCTGAAAGGTACTGAGCACTCTGGTCCCAATCCAGCAAAGCACTTAAGACTGTGCTTATCTTTAAGCACACAAATAATCCTCCGAACTTGAAAGGAACTACTCGTGCTTATAATTAAGCAAAGGTTTTAATACTTTGTTGGACTGAAGTCAGATCGCTAAGCAATTTGCAAGATAGTACATGTGCCTGAGTGAGTGAGTGATCTGACACAATATTGCTACTGCAGACAAACAGAAGGTATGCCTATGTTTTAGCAATGGATATACCCCTAGAATTCTAAACTAGTACTTTTAAAAAATCTGTCTACACCAACTTTATTTCAAAATATATAACTCCAGTTCTAACTAAATAGCATGTTGCATTTTTACACGAGGCTGGATCAATTGTTCTTTGATTTCATACATTGGGGTTTTCAGATGGCATTTTGACCTAGGTTGTTACATTTATTATGGATATGTGATGTGGAATTCCCAGCAACACATGACCCAAAATTAGCATAGAGGTGAGCAAAGGGCAGAATTATGCCTCAAATAAAATTGTGTGTTTTATAATTTTTATTTCATTTGTTTTTCTCTGATCCACATTTCTCTTACCTTACTTTTGGGTATATCGAGTTACAAACACAGCTAGAATATATGACTTACTGGACGCTGCAATAGAAATTACATGCAGAAAGAATAAATTTTCTTAAATCAATGAATGCTTTTCTAAATGTGAAATCACTCAATTCAATCTGAAATTGTTTTCAGTAATTTGGCTGTGTACTAGTGAGCATTTCTGGAGGCCTGCAGTTCTGAAATGGAAGCCCTCTGACTAAAATACAAGAGGGATATTGTGGGCCTATTCCAATGACCTTTGAAGTTGATGGGAGTCTTTCCTCTCAGTGGGTTTTGGGGCCGCCCTATGGCAACTACCAGAATATCAAACCCCACTGAGAGACTCGGATTTTGTGCATAGGGAGAGTTTAAGTTAGACACCAACTGCCAGTGGGAATACTTAAAAGAGGAGCTTAGGTTGCTGCTTCCTCACACTTAAGCAAGCTGCTTAAGGCGACTTAAGGAAAATTAAGTTGACTTTATTAAACCTCATTTTAAGTCAACTTTTGGCTTAAGTCGACTTTCTAAAGTCGACTTAAGCCAGCGTAGACCTGGAGTACCTCTAAGTCGACTCTAAGTCAACTTAGGGCTCTCAAGGACTCCCCCACTGCCCTCCCTGCCGGGGGGTGGCACAGGGAGAGCCTGGCATAGCCCTGCCCACCCTGCCCGGGTCCCTGTCCCCCTTTGCTCCATTGTACCCAGGTACAATGGGGCAAAGGCTGAGCCCCCTGGCACTTGGCAAGGGGTGCCGCCCTGGCACCATGGACCTGTTGCAGGTCCACCTAGCCCCTACAAGTCGACCTAGGCATCCAGTGTGGACACTCTAGGTCGACTTTGTGGGGTCCCCCCTAACTTGACTTAAAATTTAGGTGTGGACATGCTAAGTCGACCTAAATTAACAAGTGTAGACATAGCCAAAGGGATTAAACAATGTTATATAACAGGGAAAATTCTCAATTTAAAATTCTGGGTTAAGCATGTGTCCACAGGGTGAATAGGAACATTTACCATATTGTATAATAGTAAGATGCTTCTGTTATAAAATATTAAGATCTAAATGGCTACTGGAGGATAAAAGCTTTTGCTGGTCTACTCTGCTGTCTGTTATGCCATATCACTAATGAGTTGTAACAATATGATCTTTGTACTTTCACCTATATATTCATAAGAAATGAGTAGGTGGATTGAGTATAGTGTATGGCCCTGAATTCCTCAGGCATGATTAGAACCATTGGGCCAGATTTATAGCTGAAGTCAAAGTATGTAAGTTAATAGAGCTGGACCAAACCACCCTGCAGAGAATTTGGTCCATTCATTTACAGATATTAAGTACATGACTTTAGAGATAATCGGCCGTGAAGAAGTCAGTCTTTTAAGAAGAGATTTAAGGTCTGCAAGATACTGTTTAGCATAATTAATTCTGTAGTAGTCCAGACATCTACAATAAATTAGCAGACTGACAGAGTGTAACGTCTGCAGTTTTGACAGCAGTATAGGCTTCAAGAACCAATATATTTCACTTGAGATTGTCATCAGTAACTTGATTAAATCTTTGTACTCTACAGGAATGAGTTCTGAAATGTTTCTATTCAGCATTGGAATTAAGCCACAGTAGACCTGTAAACTCTCAAATAATCAGGACTCAACAAAGAGTTGGCTTGAGTCATTTGGCTTAATCAGGTGCTTTCGCTGGAAATTTTTGGACCAGTTGTAGAAGGGATTAGCTTCCTTGGAATCATAGGGAGACTAAAGGATGATTAAATCAGTACAAGAACAAAATCGTACCATTGTACAAATATTTGCAGCTCATTTCTCATAATCTCCATGTCCTGATCAGATTGCTGCATTTCCTGTTATTTTGACAGAATCTGCAGGATAGTAATGATTTAGAAAGATTTTACAGTCTCACCTATGAATCTTCTGATGCATAATTAGAATCAGTTTATCTTAGGCCAGAAACTCTTTTCTGAGATTTATCTGTGACTGTCCTATTTGGAAAATGGTTGCTAGCCAATTATTTCAAGGGAATGAACATACAAAAGAAGAGCGAGTCTACTACCTGCTTGATACATTGCAAAACAAAGTAGACCCTATTTCGCTACTCATGGCAGGACCAAAAAGAAATGATGAGTTATGGGCCAGATCCTCAGTTGATGTATATTGGCTAAATATCAGTAAAGTTAGTGGAGATGTGTTCATTTACACCAGCTAAGGAGCTACTCTGTATCTTAATGAGCAGCTGCAGTGAATTCAGAACTGTATGAACACTAGGAGGGTGGTGAAGCATTGGAATGGGCTACCTAAGGAGGTGGTGGAATCTCACTCTTTGGAAACATTTAAAGCTTGGTTAGACAAAACCCTGGCTGGGATGATTTAGTGGGTGTGGTCTTGCTTTTAGCAGGGGGTTGGACTAGATGACCTCATGAGATCTCTTCCAACCCTAAAATTCTATGTTTCTATGAAAACAGTTCTTTCCCCAAGGAGCTTGCAATCTAAAATGTTTAAATATAATCAAGATAGAAAACAGAAGCATGAATTTAGTAATAGCATCTGTACTTGGAGGGGAAGAAATCTGAAAACTAGCTGTATTTATACAGGTTCTGTATTTCACATTTCATGCAAAGTGCTATAAACAGGTTACATTACAAGATTGAAACAGACTCAATTAATCCAGGAGAAAGTGAAGGAGATTGAGAAGTGTGGAGTAAAGCAGAAAAGTGGCATTTAAAAACTGGAAAGAGCAGCCATGTTGAACAGGATGAGCTTTTCTTGGTACATTTCTTGGAAGTGTTTTAGCATAGGAGAGAGAAAAGTATAACTAATGAAGCATGCAGGAAGCTCTGACTGTAAATACATTTTAGGGCTGAGTCAAGGCTGGTTTTACTCTTGAAAGGAAGACCCTGGGAAGACCCTGCACTGCTATAACTCTATTAGCAACAGTGGAATAAGGAAGAGGGCTAGTTACAAAATAAAGGCATGTGAAAAAAGAATGAGGAGGATTGTCACAGGGGTGGCTCCTCACCTGCCTTCTTCCTACAAATATTGCACAGACTCCTATACTTGTGCCTTCACCATGGCTTTTTATTCTGTGTTCCTGCCAACAATCTTACAAACAGCTCCTGTGCAACAGTCTATTTACAATATTCAGCTAGCTTTTGTCCTTCTCACCAGGCACAATGGTAACGTGGACTCTGTTCTGCAGCTCTGTCTAGCTAGCCCAGTTCCTCCTCCTTTCTTCTGCCCTGTACTTTCTTCCTGTGCCTCTCTTGAGCCCAGGGTTGATGGGGTTGGGTTACTGGCTCAGCAGGGAAACCTGATTTAATAATTACTCAATCAGCTTCTTTCTGGGGCACTAATTAACATGAGATTGATCACAATGCTGGCTTGTCTGCTTGTGCTCTGCACTCTATCACAAGGATGAAAGGAGAAGCAGCCATGCCTGGAAGGGAGGGGGCAGGACTGAAGAGAGGCTATAAAAGAGTGAAGGCAATCTTTAGTTTTGATGGCCCACCAAACTAGGTTCCCTTTTTCATGTTACCATAATGTATAGTGATCTTCCGCCTAGCAAAGAGAACTGGAATGATGCTCTATCAAACTTGTCAGGGTGGCTTCTTTAATCAGTCAGAGAGAATGCTAAAAAGTGACACTGCTTATCTACTAGTACACAGGTTAAAATAAAAATCACTGTAGTGTTTCAATGTCTAGATGGTTCCTTCTTTCTCCCAGAGTCCAACTGTACAGGTTCTTCAAGGCATCTTCAGTAGTGTGGCTTCTTTTCACTCTGGCACACCACACCCTGAAAACATCACGATGATCCCAGAAATCCACTCTGGGAAAGTTAGTGACCTCCTTGCTCCCCATCCTTAACTAAAATTCACTGCATGGGCCAATTGTTCGTAGCATGCCTCCAATCTTCTTAAACAAAAACAAAAAAACGAAAGGTCAATTCACTTTTTTCTTAAAATGCTTGCAATCTTATGATTTCCTTATATAAAAACAGAGTACTATTGTCCAGAAGTCTCATGCCTAAACTGAATACTTTACATTTCTGTACTGATGCATCACAAGCTCTCTGCTTTCCAGTGCGGGGGGAGGAGGCGGGGGGAGGGTGTTATGGGTGGGTGTTTTGCTGGCTTAGCCTGGGCCCAGTATGTCATAGATTTGCTCTGTGAACATGGAAAGTTGTGTAATTTTTCTTTGCCTAAAATTCTTAGTGGTAAAATGGGAAGGATAATGCTTCCTGTCTCCCATCCTTTGTTCTGTCTAATTAGCTCCAGATCTTCCAAGGGAGCTGATTAGGTTCTTGACTTTGATGAGATTTCATATAGGTGTAGGGATCTACCTGTGAGGAACAGAGTCCAAGTTTGGTATTTTAGATTGTAAGCAATTTGGGGCAGGAAATGGACCCAACTTTGTTTCTAAAATATTTAACACAATGGAGCTCTCATTTTTGGTTGGAACCCCCTGAGTGGTCCTATCATACCATAAATAATAGATATAAGAAGAGTTTTCTAAAGTGATATTACTCTGTTTTCTTATCTTGGAATTGCCTATGCCTTTCCATAAATTAATATAGTTTTACAACTCAACTTCAGCAAAGAATTGTGGGTGATGCTTGAAATTAAAGTTCCCACAGTTGAGTTTTGACATAGTGGGCCAAACACTTTTGTCACAGTAGTGTAAATCTTACACCAGTATTCTGGGTCAGCCTGTTAAAGTAATTAATTTGCTATTAAAATATTTTTATAATATTACTAAATAGCTATATGTTCACTATGTTTTTAATTTGTTATAGTACTTAATTGTTAATATTATAAAGGTTATTGAATCTAAATTAAATATAAAAACTTTAATTTTATGCACAACAGAGCTATGGAGAGGGAAGCAAGGGAATAAACTGTATTTAATTCTTACAGCATAGCAAATTGTATGGCACTTTGTGTTCCAGCAATATGTAATATATGTTTCAGCTTCCTTTACTATAAAGGAGGACACCCAAAAGGAAGGGTGAAACACTTCATTTTCTGGCAAGAGAAAAAACAGTCTATAACTCCTATATCCAGGTTAACTGCATTCATTAAGAGAGGCTGCTGAACATATGTCATGTCTGATGCAGGGTTCCATGGAAGGTGACCTAACTGAGGGCACACTGAAGATTGTATGGAGTGGGTATCAGTAATTCATAGCAAACCTGGACGTTACAGACTTAAACTGCAGAGCAGCTTTGCAACATGCTACAGCAAGGGTGGGCATGTGTAGATAACTGGCCAGAGAAATAGTACCAATAACAGGCTTTGTATCTGGATAGATAGTCATAGTGCATCAAGGAACAAATGGCTGTACCTGCATTTATTCTTCCTTTCCCTCCCCATTTATGTTAATTATTTAGTACTATATTTGCATAAAAAGCAGCTATTCTATGGTAAATGAACATGTTCATTGAGTACTTGATTGTAAGTCAAATCTTTGCTCTATTTAAGTCAATGGCTAAACAGGCCAGGACGTTTTTTTGTTTGTTTGTTTGTTTGTTTGTTTTAAAAACAGACTGACATTTCTCTCTATATTTCCAAGACCATGTTGTATTAACACCCGCTTAAGAATAGAAATACCTCAAAAATTATGGTCCATAATGGGAAGGCACTGAGTGGCTTCCCAGGAATTTTCTTTTTCTTATTACGTTTTACAGTATTGTTGAATAATTTTGTAACATGTTCTTCTCTTGTGTCTGATTTTCAGAAATACCTGTTATCACCAGTCAGAAAGTCACCTACCTTGATTCACTCTGATTTATCAGCTGTTTATGCTACTTCAGTTTTGAACAAGATAGTTTTGTTTTTGGGAACAAGATATGGACAGTTACTGAAGGTTCGTGGAATGTATCTTTTTTTTCTAATCATTGTTCTTTTAATGTATAAATGTTTCCTCTGTTCCATTTTATACATTGCATTGTAAACTATCACCTGAACATCTTCTATATTCTGTTTTGTTTGCATATTAAAGAAACTGCATGTAGACATCTACAGTACATGCATGTAGACATCTGCACCAGATGAGCACCTCCTGGTAATGGTGCAGGGAATTGCTCAAGCAGTCTACCGTCTGGTGGTCAGAGCTTGGTCTTTCATAACCAGGACCTCAGCCTTCCAGCTGAGTCCTTTTCAAGTCCACCCCTTTCCAGGGGTCCCTCAAGACCAGCCTGGCCCACTCTGCCTCAGTGGCCACTGCTAGTCCAGTCTCCTGCTCACTTGCAGTCAGTTGCATGACCTCAGCCCTCCAGCTGAGTCTTTAGCTTCCCCCTTCTGGGGTATAGTCCTGTTCTGGCTGGCCCACTTGTATGAGGAGGCTCCATGCTACATTTTTCACCTGTGGTTCCCTGCCTAGTGGCAGTCATGGGGTGGGAGGAAGCATATAGGACCCAGTCAAGCCTAATTCTCCTGGCCCTGGCCTACAGACCCTTGTGCTCTCCTTTGCTCCTGTCTGGCCTACACCCTCACCAGGTCCCCTGGGCCATTCACACCTCCACCAGGTACCTGCAGATACTTTACAGCTAGGCTCCACTAGCCAACCCTTCCTGTGCAGTCTGGTGCCCTAGCTCCCTCAGCCCCACTAACAGCCTGACCTTCCTTCTCCAAGGCCTGAGATGAACTACCTAGAGCATGAGCTGCAGCCCTGATTTTGTACTTGCTCCTCAGCCCTGATTGGCCCTGCAGCCCTCTGCTCCCATTGGCTACCACCTCCTGAAAGGGTTTTTAACCCCTTCCTTTCTGGAGAAGGGAAACGACCCCTCTACATACACATCCCATGTAAACCTGTTACCCAGGGGTGAGAGGTAGATCCTCCTCTGGGCCTACAAGGTTCTCCTTCTGCTCCTCTGCATCCTGGAGCCGCTTGCATAGGTATTTGAGCTCCTTCTGGGCATCCTGCTGTGCCTGCTTGGCCTCTCACAACCTGCATTGGAGCTCCTCCATCTGGTCCATGGGGTCCCCTAGCCAGGGCCAGCCTTAGACGATCGGCAGCCCTAAGCAAATCTATTTTTGGCAGCTCCCCCCACCCCCCGCCCAAGCATTCACGTGACATGACAACATCTACTTCAAATAGCACGCCGCAATACTTGATATTTACTATTTAGTGTATTTAGTCTTTAGTATTTAGTAATTGTTTATATCATATTTTTATGGAATTATTTTTAGATGCAGAGAAGTTATTTTTAAAATTGTTATTGTTTAATACTGGTGGGTGCAAAGAATTTGTATCAATACCGCTTTTCAGAGCAAACTTAGCACCCCATTGCCTCCCTTGCTTCTGCACAGTTATTGGCAGCTCTGGGTGGCTCACAACCCCCACATAATAACCTTGTTACCTCCTAAGAGGTTGCGACTTCCATTTGAGAGCCCTTGTCTTAAAGGGACACACTAACCTCATTTTACAGATTGGGAAACTGAGACACAGAGTTGTGAAGCGACTTTGCCCAAAGTCCCACAGCAGTTTCGTGGCAGAGTTAGGGTTAAGATGCAGAATTCAAGGCTCTCATGCTTTAACAACTGAACAATACTAGCCCCTAATATAACCCCACACCCCGCAAACCATCTTTGCACAGAGATGAGTGCATTTTTCATTAGGATCTTAAGGAGCACTAAACCATTCTCTAGTAAAGACTATTTAGACCGTAATCCTGTAGAGAATTTCTCTTTGACCACTGTAACACCACACTCTCACTATACAGCAGGTGTATTAGTTACCATGAGTTCAGTGTTTCTTGGGTCATAGGAAGACACAAAACCCTCAAAGTTGCATGAGACAGCTTGTCCATGCATATAAAAGTCAGATCAATTGTTCTGGGTCCCTCCAAGGGTAGAAGTGAGCAATGGATCCCACAAAAAGATGGAAAGCTCTGCAAGGCTACAACATATTGGATCATTCATGTGTTACGTTCTTTCCTCTGCTCCAGGACTGAACATAGCTTGAGAGGGGAAACAAGTAAATATTTTTTTCAAGTTGGTTTTATATTACATATAACAATTCAGTGGGGAAAGAGCTGGATTGCCTGGGGCCTCATATTTGATTAATGGAAAGGGAAAGGGGAAGGAAAGGAAAGGAAACTGAGGAGGATTCCCACTGGGATGTACGTCACTGAATTACTTTTTGGCTATGTCTACACTATTTACAGTTATAATGAGTGCAAAACAAACTGCTTGAGCCCCACCAGCTCTTTCCTCACAAATGAAGCACAGCCTCAAATCCACATCCTTGTCCACTAGTGCCCACATCAGACCCCTCTTTCCCCATGTCCTCCTCAGCCCCCATCCCCATTCCCTAAGGTCCTTGCCCCAAACCCCCAATCCAGCCCTCCTAACCCCCCACCCCCAGCTCCCCCATCTTCACTCCACCCCCCTTAAGCCCCCCAACCTCCTCCACACCTCCCCAGGCCCCTCCGTCCCCAGCCCCCACTCCAGTCTCCCAACCTCCTCAATCCCTCCCCAGCCCCCCATGCAGTCCCCCTCCAGCCATCCATAGTCCCCTCCAACACTACCTAGACCCCACCAAGCCTCCTTGTCCCCATGCCACCTTCACTCCTCCCCAGGCCTCTAACACCATCCCCACCGCCACTGTACACCAGCCCCTCAGGCCTGATCCAGCCACTCTGCCATTGCCACACGCCACCACCACAGGCAGGTAGCGTGGCCGGATCAGGTCTGGGGCTGCATTCCAGCTCCTCTACCCCCCTCTCCCGGGCAACCCCTTTCCTGGCTCCTATGTCCCACACGGCCCCTTCCCAGTTCCTCTGTCCCCCCTGTGGCCCCTTTCCTGGCTCCTCTCTGTCCCCCGCAGCTCCTTCCCGGCTGCTATGTCCTCCCCGTGACCCCTTTCCCGGCTCTTCTGCTCCTTTCCTGGCTCCTCTGCCCCCCCTGCCCCATGGCCCCTTTCCAGCCCCCCTTACTTGGCTGGAGGCTCAGAACTTGCAGCAGTGGCCAGAAGAGCCGCTCCTGGGCCAGGCCGCTCCCATTCTGAGCATGCTCAGGGCGGGAGATTTGAAACTCCCCAGCCCAGCCGCAGCAGACAGTGCGGCAAGTGTTCCGCCTGAGTTTGCGGCTTTGCTGGTCCCCTGGGCAGAATGCACCGGAATGCCCTGTTCCGCCTGGGTTTTTTCTGTTTTTAGGGCGGCGGCCCCTAACAGTTGGCTGCCCTAGGTGGCTACCTAGTGCTAAGGCCGTCCCTGCCCTAGCCTGCTATCCTCTAGAATCTGGGCTCCCCTGGACTTTCTCTGGGTCTGCATCCCAGCTGCTTTTCCTTGTCTACCTGGTCCACCCTTGCCAGGACACCTGATTCTGCGTAGGACAACTCTGCTCCCATGCTCTGGTCAACCATCTCCCTCCCTCATGCTCGTTGAGGGAGATCTTTTGCTTTTGGGCCCTCAGCCTCACCTGACCCCTCCCGGCAGTCAGTCTCTGCTGGGCCCTCCCTGCCATCTGAGCCTTCCTGGTGATTTGTCTCTGTCCAGTCTGGCTTCCAGGCCTTTCCTTAGAAGCCCTGGTTGAGCTCCCAGCCAACTTTTTTCCAGCCCTCCTTAACTTCATGGGGCATTGCCTCCGTATATGTCCCAGCTCCTAGCACTGGAAGCACCTCTTTGGTTTCCCTTGCCCCACCGGCCTCCTTTCTGGGCATTCCTGCTTCTTATGCCCCACTTGTCCACAGGCCCAACTCCCATGTTCCCATCACAGGGAGAGCCCTCCAGACAGTACACTTCTGTCTCCAATGTCTGGCTTCTCCACAGGTCCAACAGGCCCAACCCCACCCAGTTCCATTCACAGGGGGGGTCCTGTCTGTCCATCCCAGCTGTCCTTTTCCCTGCTGGAGGTCTCTGCCAGCCTTCTCTAGCAGAACAGTCTCTCTCAGGGTGACCCACCTGGTCCTACCAAAAGGATTTCAGTACCTTTAGTCCCTGCCCCAAAACTGGGGCTCTGCTCTGTCTCCATCAGCTCCATATATCATCCTGCAGCAGCACCGCTTTCCTCCAGATGTAGACCTTCAGTCACCAGTGTGTCTCCTAGAGCTGCTGCTAGCCATCCCAGAGCTGCCACAGCAGGACCACGATCTGCCTTAGCTGCTGGTCCTCCTCCTTTGCAGGGGTGGTGATTCCTGAGTCCAACATTGAAGGAGGTTGGCCTCCTCCACAAACACCACCTCCCCAAACATGGACTCCATC
>ML685814.1:2771789-2867002 GCA_007922175.1 Pelusios castaneus
TCTCTTCCAGGGTTCGCTCAAGTCCAGCCCAGCCCACACTGCCTCAGTGGTCACTCAGTTCAGTCTCCTGCTCACTTGGGGTCAGTTGCAGGTCCTCAGCCCTCCAGCTGAGTCCTCAGCTTCCCCTTCTGGAGTATAGTCTTGTTCCAGCTGGCCCACTTCTATCAGCAACCCCCACTCTGCACCATTCACCTGCAGTTCCCCACCCATTGGTGCCCTGGGGGAGGCATGTGGGATCCATTCCCACCCAGTTCTCTGGGTCCAGCCCAGGAACCCTATGCACTCTGTTAATCACCATCTCAACTCCCTTGCTCCTGTCCGGCCCACACCTCACCAGATCCCCTGGGCCATTCACACCTCCCCCAGGTACCTGCAGCCCCTACCTCTAGGCTCCCCTAGCCAACCCCTGATCATGCAATGAGGTCTCTAGAGTCCTGCCTCCCTCAGCCCTGCTGACAGCCTGACCTTTCTCCTCCAGCACACTGTTTAGAAGAGTAGGAGCTGCAGTCCTGACTTTGTACTAGCTCCTCAGCCCTGATTGGCCCTGCAGCCCTCTGCTCCCATAGGCTACCACCTCCTGGAAGGGTTTTTAACCCCTTCCTTTCTGGAGCAGGGAAACTACCCCACTACATTGCAATATTGTGACCTTCACTTGCTAAAATTTCAATTGAGCCATTATTGGGTTTACAGTTCCCTGGGGAGAGAGGAGCACAGGGGACAAAATAACATCCGGATGAGAATATATGTCCCGCTTAAAATCCACAAATATATTTCACTAATTAATTAATGCCATGTAATACTTAATATTTTTGTACCACATTCAATTATTCTGTGTTTACCAGTGATGACCAAATGTTATTAGATTTTTTTCAAAAACGAGAGTCCTGTGGCACCTTAAAGACTAACAAATTTCTTTGGGCATAAGCTTTCTTGGGCATGCATTTGATGAAATGGGTTGGAGCCCATGGAAGCTTATGCCCAAAGAAATTTGTTAGTCTTTAAGGTGCCACAGAACTCGTTGTTTTGCTGTACACAGACTGCTACCCCTCTGGATTTCTTTAGTGATTTTAAAAAAATAATTTTGTGTGCTGTGGTTATCTATTCATTAGGGACCATGACTAGACTTATTTTACTAAGGCTGCTGAACAATTGACCTTTGCCAGTTTTGAATCAAAAGCTTAGAAGTGAAAAGCTTTCTATCTCACTATCAGACCATGAGGCAACTGCCTTTTATTTTAGATTTTTTCCCTAGAGTTCTGTAACAGTGCATTTCCTGTCAGCCCGGCAAAGGATGGCTTTTTGTTTTTAATTCGTAGGAGGTTAGGGTTGGAAGGGACCTCAGGAGGTTTTCTAGTCCTACCCCCTGCCCAAAGCAGGACCTACTCTGATTAACTCAAGGGCTTTGTCCAGCAGCTAGGCCTTAGAAACCTCCAAGGATAGAGATTCCACTACCTCCTTATGTAACTGCTTCAGTACCCTCCTAGTGAAATTTTCTTTCCTAATATACGGCCTGGACCTCCCCCACTGTAACTTAAGACCATTGCTCCTTGTTCTGTCTTCTTCCACCACTGAGAGTAGTCAAGCTCCATTGTCTTTGGAACCCTCCTGTGGGTGGCTGAAGTCTGCTATCAAATCCCCACTCACTCTTCTTTTCTGCAGATTAAATAAACCTAATTTCCTCAGCCTCTCCACATAAGTCATGTGCTTCAGCCCCCTGATCATTTTAATTTCCCTCTGCTGGACTCACTCCAATTTGTCCACATCCTATCTGTAGGGTGGGGGGAGGGGTGGCAAAACTGACCCCAGTACTCCAAATGTGGTCTTTGCCAGAGCTGAATAATCACTTCCCTCCATCTGTCGGCAATGTTCCTGCCAGTGAAGCTGTTAGTCTTCTTGGCAGCAAGGGCACTCTGTTGACTTATAAAGAGACATTTGGAGTAAAACACACCTCACTTCCTTCTGTTTGATTCCAGTGTGCTAGAGACCAATGTTTTTGATAATTAAAGTATAAAATTGAAGGCTTTCTTTTTTTTTTTTTAAGCTTAGTGGAGACCCTGAGCGTGTCTCTGTTGCTTAGCCTTGTTTATGCAAATAAGAAATAAAACTCAGGATAAATTTTCTACTGAAGTTCGTTTGCTGATTAACATAAAAATTAAAGTCTCTTTAGGTCCCCTGCTGCTTTTATTTTTGTGATGGCAGGGGAGAAGAAACCTATGAATTTGGGTTGGGTGACGTATGGAAGGGGAATAGCAAGTCACAAGCATCCTCTCATCAGCCTCAAAAGCCACAGGGCAAAACAGATCCCGTTATTGGAGACAGAGTCAGCTGGTATAAGTTCCTTTTCATGCTGCAGAAACTCACCCTGGAGGGGACAGATTAGAAGCAGAGATGTATGAAGCCAAGTTCCTTTCAGCATCACTCACACAAGAGCTGTACTATCAAGGGGCAGCAGGGAACAAGAGGACTTGGATAGCAGAGTAGAAACAAGGGGTATGTCTATATAACCTTCGGGTGGGCTAAAATTAATTCAATTGCCCTTCTCCAGTGCCTCGCAGAAATCAATCCCAATCCCTATGGAGAAAGCAGCTGGAGACCCAGGATCCAGTCTGTATGGGACTCACAGCAAAAATTGCTCAGAGTTATTCTCCCACATTAAAATACTACTAAAACCAAACATAACAATGAACTTAATTAACTATTAACTAAATGAACCTTATCCTAAGAAAACAAAATACAATTAACCAAGAACAATCCCTACAGAAAACCCCACAGGAAAGATACTCAAGAGTCCCAAAGTCTGTGTGGAGTTCACCCAACTCTCAGCTACAGTCTTTGTTCCAGTGTAGAGGCTTGAGTGGCAAGAAATAGCTGTCCTCTTCTTCTTTGCAGGTATCTTCTGTAGCATTCCATGCAGGCTTTGCCTTCTCCTTTGCAACCAGCCCTCAGTCCCATATGCATGTCTGCAAAATCTGTTTCAGATGACTCCATTAAAGGGAGAAAACATCTTGTTCACTCCTGGCTCAGCTTCTCTCCTTAAAACTGAGCACATGGGCTCTCCTCAAAGCAGCTCTAGCCTGCAGTCTGCACAGACTGCTGCTCTCATGTCATCTAACTGACTACACCACATCACACCAGCTGGCACCCTGTGGAGCATGCTCAAAAATGCTACCACTCCCTGCTTCCGGAAGTTTCTTGTTGTGGGTAGCTAATCTGCCCAGCAACCAGTGTTCCCTTTAAGCTGCGCGGGCGCGCGGCCCAGCAGCCCCGCAGCAGCCGTCGCACCCCCCGCGCAGCAGTGAGGGACTCCCGCGCAGCCCGGCAGCCCCCGCTGCTCCCTCCAACCTCCGTGGGCCGCGGCTTTGCCGCGGCACACCCGGCCTGCGCCCGGCCTCTGGGCTGGCCTTCCCCGCCCCCAGGGCGGGACAGGCAAGCTAGGCTAGGGTCAGGAGCGCGGGGCTCCCTGCCTGCCCCACGCGGCCGGGTCAGCGGGGCAGCGCGGGGCAGCGGGGCAGCCGGGATCAGCGGGGCAGCGCGGGGCAGCCAGGATCAGCCTCCGGGGCTGGGGTCTGCTTTCCCCCCCTCCCCCCCCCGGCGGCTTCCTAGGGCGGCTTTCTTTCTTTCTTTCTTTCTTTCTTTCTTTCTTTCTTTCTTTCTTTCTTTCTTTCTTTCTTTCTTTCTTTCTTTCTTTCTTTCTTTCTTTCTTTCTTTTCCTGTTTCCTCCTCTTTCTTTCTTTCTTTCTCTCTTTTTTCTTTCTCCCTTCCTTTTCCTGTTTCCTCTTCTTTCTTTCCTTCTTTCTCTCCTTTGCTTTCCTTTTTCTTTCCTTCTTTCTATTTGCCTTCCTTCTTTTTTCTTTCTTCGTCTCTTTCTCTTCCTTCTTTCTCTTTTTTCCTTCTTTGTCTTCCTTTTTCTTTCCTTCTTTTTTCTTTCTTTCTCTTCTTTCCTTCTTCTTTCTTCTTTCTTTCTCTTCTTTCCTTCCTCTTTCTTCTTTCTTTCTCTTTTCTTCTTTCTCTTCCTTCTTTCCTCTTCTTTCCTTCTCTCTTTCTTTTTCTCTTCCTTCCTTTTTCTCTCTCTCTCTTCCTTCCTTCTTTCTTTTTTCTCTCTTCCTTCCTTCCTTCCTTTTTTAAAAAAAACTTTTAAAATTAATTTTAAATAAAAACCTTTCTAAAAATTAAATTTCAATTCAAAATTCATTAAAATTCAATTAAACAATTAATTAATTCTATTTACAATTACTTTAACTTCAATTAATGCCTATAATTTCTGTCGTGTGAGTTTACACAAAAATTTTATTCAGAAAAAGTTTTGCACACGGCTTGAAAATTTTGCACACAAGCCGCCAAACCTTAGAGGGAACATTGCCAGCAACAGTAACCCACCCTCAGCAAGTCTCTCAAAGAGATAGCCTTTTTTAGGCATATGGGTTACATTTACACTCGCACCTTGGGTCAACTTAACGATGCTTAAGTCGACCTACAGAACGCCGCATCCACGCTGGGCAGTTATTAGGTCGATTTAAGCACTTCCTTAAGTCGACTTAATAACACCACTTCTGAAGGTCAACTTAAGGCTTAAGTTGACCTTATTAAATCGACTTAAAGCCAGTGTGGATGGATATGTCTACACTATAGGCTCTGTTAAGTTGACTTAACAAGGTCGACTTAAGTCAGCTTTAAGTGTAGACGCTCCATTAAGTCGACAAGGTCGACTTTAAGGCGACTTTAAGGCGACTTAAAGTCAACCTTGTTAAGTCGACTTAACAGAGCCTGTAGTGTAGACATAGCCATGGTGCCTCTACCCAAATAACCTTTGACTTTGGCAAAACCCATGGCTTTAGGGAGATGAACCCAGGAAACAGGGCAGGGGCCATGCCCCACTTTCTGAGAGAAGAAGAGGTTTAAGCTCTGTCTTTGCTTGTATTGTGGACCACTGCACCCTCCACTCTATCAATAAAGATTCTTCAACACATCAACTAGTATGGATATTCATCTCCCTTCCTTGTTTGATGTTGCTGTTAGTTAGTGGTTTAATACAGAGAAAAATGACATTACACACGCCACTGTAAGACCCAGATTCATTACATAACCTGTCCAGTTTCTGTGCTACTGAAGATAGGACCTGATGTTCTTTTCCTCCAACTTCCTGCAGTGTGAGAACCAGGCACATTTGTAAAGAAATCAGGTCACAAGAAGTCATGTAAGTGGTCTAATAATGTAGCCACTGTCAGAGTATGGAGAAGGTTAATGATTGAATTATTAATTGTTGTTTTGTTAATGAAGGGTTTGGTGAATAATTTTACATTTCACATTTTTAGGTTACTCTTAACAACAACAAGGAACCAAATTGCCCAGAAATTTTGTATGAAATTGAAGAAGAAACTTCAGTTTTTCCTAAACTTGTACTTGACCCAGAGGATAATAACTACATATATCTGTCATCTGATAAAGAGGTTGGTACAATACTGAATAAAATGATTAAGTGATTTACTGCTATCTTGAAGACTTCAGTAAGTTTTCTTTTATTTTGTAGGTAGAACTTCCCTTTGAAATACCATCAAACCTTGTTCCAGAGAGGTAGCTGTGTTAGTCTGTTCCAGCAAAACCAAAACAAAGAAGGAGTTCTGTGACACTTTTAAACACTGACAAATTTATTGCATGAGCTACTGCTGATGAACTCCTACTTTGTCAGATGCATGGAATAGAAAACTACTGTATGGAAGGGAATATATAAATGCAGAGAAGGGTAAGTCACAAGGTCAGTTCAGATTTTTTGTAGCAAACCAACCAAGTTGTTTTGATTCAAACAGTGTGAAACAACAGCAGTGTGTAAGAGGAAAAGCCAGAGCTGTAATCGAAAGTTGAGAATGGTAATAGAGGGGAAATCACCTTTTGTAATGATTTAGTGCCATTGAAGAATTTTATTCAAATTCAGTGTGAAGGTATCTAGTTTACATATGAATTCCAGTCTTGCAGTTTCACATTCTAATTTGTTTTTTGAGGGTTTTTTTTTTGCTGAAGTACTGTAACTAGCATGTTTTTTACAGAACAGCTGAGTAGATTGAAATGTTCCCCTACTTCGTTTTTGAATGTTATCATTCTTGATGTCTGATTTGTGTCCCTTTATTCTTTTGCGCAGAGACAGTCCGGTTTGGCCAATGTATACAATAGAGGGGCATTGTTGGCACGTGATGGCATATATCACATTGGTAGAGGGGCAGGTGAATGAGTCATTGATGAAGTGACTGATATGGTTAGGTCCTATGATGGTGTCTCTTGAGTAGACATTTGGGCAGAGTTGGCAACAAGATTTATTGCAGGGATAAGTACCTGGCTTAATGTTCTTATTATATGGTGTGTAGTTGCTGGTGAGTATTTGCTTAAGGTTGGGGCTGTATGTAAGTGAGGAGTGGCCTACCTCCCAAGGCTTGAGAGAGCTAGGGGTCATCTTGTAGGATACTCTCTAGATTAAGGGTTGGCAACCCGAAAGATAAGAAGAGCCATTTTAAAAAATTCCTTCAATAACCAAGTATTTTGAGAGCTGCAGTGGGTGTAGCCTTCTTCTGGGCAGGGCCAGGTTGGTTGCGGGACCCTGGTGGAGGGTGGGGGGGGTGCCTGTCATAAGGTCCCCTGGTGGGGGAGCCTGGAACCAGGAGCAGGCCCCTTCAGGGTCCCCCAGTGGCATTGAGGAGCCCAGAGCGGGCTGCAGGCTTGCCCACAGGGTCCCTTGGTGGTAGGGGGCCCAGAGCCACAAGGGGGCATCCAAAGAGCTGCATGTGGCTCTGGAGCAGCAGGTTGCAGACCCCTGCTCTAGATCCTTGATGATGTGCTGTAGAGGTCTGATTTGCGGCTTTAGGTGAGGACCAGTGGCGCTCCTGTTGTTTTCCTTTTTGGTCTTGTCCTGTATTAGTAGACTTCTGGGTATCCCCCAAGTTTTGGCTGTAGACCTACAGAGCTCATAAAGGCTCGATTCTACATGGTGCTAAGCATTTTTGTTCCGGTCCAACAAAGCACTTAAACCCATGCTTACTTTTATGTGGTTCCATTGAAGGAGTACTCAGATGGTTACTGTTAAGCTCATGGTTAGATGGTTTGCTGGATCAAGACCAGAGATTTTTAGAACCGGGTAGGATTGAACTCAAGATGAAAGGAGGAGACTACTGATGAACAGGCCTCATAAACTCTCTAGGAATAAAATGTATCTGACCAGCAGACTAGTACTCTATGATGTGGGAGTTTGCTCTGTACTTGTGAATTACATCAGTTGGAGATACGAATTTGAAATCCTGGCCTTTCCTGGCCTTTTAGGTTCCATCTTCTGACACCTTCACACTGGGTTTGAATAGGGATCTGGAATGACTCACTCATTACAAAAGGTGATTTCCCCTCGATTACATTTCTCAGCTCTTGCTTACAACTCCTGCTTTCTTCCTCTTCCTCCCTCTTTGAATCAAAACATCTTGTTTACTTTGCTGAGACAGGCTAGCAGACTATCCCTCTGAAACTGTTTGAACTGACCTTGTGATCTACCCTTCTCTGTATGTATATATACACCTAACATACTACAGTTTTCATTTCATGCATTGATGAAGTGGAATTGTGCCTACAAAAGCTCATGCAATAAATACATTTGTTGATCTTTAAAAGTGTCACAGGACTCCTACTTCCTTTTGTTGAAATAGACTAGCATGGCTACCCCTTTGAAAATCATTCACTCTGCTGTTCCAGTATTTCTCTTGTATCCACTTACGATAGAATGGGATTTCTCAGAAAATACAATTTAATAGCTAGTTTTCAAGTCCAAAATTTACCGTACTTTGCAGCTGTTATATAATGAGGAAACTCCACTGGATAGCTGCTATTTTTTTAAGTATATCACTTGTTTGCTGGAAAATTTTTAAAGACAAATAATAAACATTCTTTTATGGGGTTCATGAAAACACTGATTTGCTCTTTAGAACAGAGCTTGTACAATTCAGCCTAAGTTATTGCTTTCTGTATTTTTAGGTGAGAAGAATACAGGTTGCAAACTGCAATAAATATGGTTCCTGTAAAGAATGTTTATCTGCAAAGGATCCCTACTGTGGATGGTGTTCTTTAAGCCAAAGGTATTGTCTAGTGTTTTAGACTTTCATACAAAAACATTATAATTACATGTAAATTTTTAATAATTCAGCGCGATATTCAGAATTGACCTAGCCCTGGTCTGCACTAGGAATTTACATCGGTATAGCTATGTTTCTCAAGGGGTATGAATTCTTCACACCCCTGTAGCCCCTAGCCTAACCTATGCTGGCTTTCGTGCATATTTCTATCTACATATATCTTTCTTTATAGGTTTAAGGAATTCTGTTATAGATCTATAAATTAACATATACATTTTTGTATTAAAAGCTGGAACGTAAGGTACCTTGCAGGCTTGTGTAGGCCTGTATGAGACAGATAAAGCATAGAAGTTTTGAAGATGTTAGCATTAGGTAAACTGGCACATGTAGACTTGTTTGTTCATTGAGCAGTGATGTGGAAATCCAGGGGCTATATTTTGATCATGAACTCTGTCTGAGATAAGTCAGCAGACAGCAAAACAAGAAGGGACTTACCTAGTCTGCACCCTAAAATATCTAAAAGTACACTGCAAAACCCACAGAAATATCCAGAAATAATAAAGGCGAAGATAGAAGAACATTCTGGAAGGAGGACATGTATCAATCATACATACAAACCTATTAAGCATAGAATAGATGTACCCCTATAATTGCGGGTGGTAAAGAACCCATATTCGGGTATACAAGGAGGACCAAACTGACCCATGCTGTACAGAGTATGAAAGGACTGACCCTGTTTGCTGGGATTATCTATCTATCTATCTTTCTATCTTTTTTTCCTTTTGTGCTTCAGCTTTTTAGCTTAAGTAACTGTGCCAGCCCAACCTCTTTTCCTACTAGCTATTTAAAGTTTGCTTTAATAGTTTAAGTTATTCAGTATTGCCAAGCCATTCACCCCACCTGTCAACTTGAGGTACTGAACATCTCTCTCTTGACTAAGCTATTGGGCATGGGTGTGAGTATATTAACCTTAGGTATCTAATATAAATCTTAGTACGCATAAATCTTAGAATCGTTTAAAACATAGCCCAAATCAGTATCAGACTAGAAGTTGATTGTAATTTGGTTATTCTTTTGTTCATTTAACCCTTTCTCAGTTTTGCTCTGTTTCTTATTTATGCTTGTTACAATAACATGTTTTTATAAAATACCTTCAAATATCCGTGTAATGATTCCTATTGGGCATGCCAGGAGGTCCCCGTTTTGAAATTTTCTGTGGTCTGATTTGACAAGAACCCAGATCCCTTGATAAGACCTATTGGGAACCGTATCCAAGTTCCAAATAATGAAGAATCAGGCTACACTGCTGAGAGACATAGCTTTACTCCACCCCCTAGTGTAGACAGTGCTAGGGTGACAGAAAAATTCATCAGTTGACCTAGCTGCCACTTCTCAGGGAGGTGGATTACCTGTGCTGACAGGAAACCTCTTTCATTGGTGTCGGTAGGGTCTATACTGGTATGCTACAGTGGCTCAAATGCAGCAGTGCTGCTGTACCACTGTCACATTTTAAGTGTAGACAGGCTCTTAGGGTGCATCTGCACTTGTAAATTAAGTCTAATTTACTCTGCGTCTACACTACACTTTCCTTAAGTCGACTTAAGGAAAATTAAGTCGACTTTATAAAACCTACTTTTAAGTCGACTTTTGGCTTAAGTCGACTTTCTAAAGTCGACTTAAGCCAGTGTAGACTTGGAGTAGCCCTAAGTCGACTCTAAGTCAACTTAGGGCTCTCCAGGACTCCCCCACTGCCCTCCTTGCCAGGGTAGCTGGCACAGGGGGAGCCTGGCATGCTCCCACCTGCCCCTATGCCCTGCCAGGGTCCCTGTCCCCCTTTGCTCCATTATACCTAGGTACAATGGGGCAAAGGCTGAGCCCCCTGGCACTTGGCAAGGGGTACCCCCCCCCTCCACTGTGGACCAGTCCCGCGTGCACCTAGCCCCTAGAAGTCGACCTAGGCATCCAGGGTGGATGCTCTGGGTCGACTTTGTAGGGTCCCCCCAAAGTCGACTTAAAATTCAAGTGTGGACATGCTAAGTCGACTTAAATTAGCAAGTGTAGACATAGCCTTTGTGTGTCTTAAAATATATGGTGATCTTTATGAGGCCCTCTAGCTAAACACATGAAAAGGGACTCCATGCTTTTCAGGGGCTGTGTTAAACTCTGAACTTTTATGATCTCCTTATGAAATATAAGTGGGACTGGTCAGAAGAGGGAATTCTTCTGTTTTAAAAAAATCATTTGTTGTGTGACCTCCTCTTTTTTTAATGCTAAGCATAATTTGTATATGAAAATATAAAAGTGTTAGGAAGATTTTCTTCTAGGTCCATAGGGAACAACTTCCTGAGCATCTCAGCCTCACATTTTTGCCATTAGTTTTATTACTTTGTTTGAAGCTGCTTGGCGGGTTTGGCAGACCACTGTAACTTTTAATCCCATCTGATTTGATTGGGCTTGATGTTAACATACTACTGAAGAAGACCCACGTATATGGGTTAGCATATGCAGATATTGGTGGAAAGTAATCTAGGTTCCTGTGATTTGTTTTATGCAAGTTATCTTCTGCCAATCTGGAAAAGATATTCCACCCACACTATTAATGGAGGATAGGTTTATCACTATGGAGGGTAGGTCCATCAATGGCTGTTTGCTAAGATGGTCAGGGATGCAATCCCAGGCTCTGGGCCTAAGCGGTCTTAGCTATGGGGCAGCCTAGGCAGTTTCCCAAGACCCCACATTGTGGGAGGGGGCCCCGCTCATGGGGGCCGGGCAGCTAGACTTGGGGGGGGGGTGGCGGCAGCAAGGCCGGGGGGCAGAAGTCAAGGATGGGGCCCCCCATGTGGCATGTTGGGGCCCCATCTTTGACTTTCACCTAGTGCCCCTGATTCACTAAGACCGCCCCTACGTCTGGGTCTCCCTAAACCAGTAACTGCCAGAAGATGATACTGTACGACTGGGGATGGATTACTCAATAATTGTCCCGTTCTGTTCATTCCCCACACCTCATCTGGGATGGGCTTCTCTTAGAAGAGGAGGCAGTGAGCTATATGAACCATTGGTCTGAGCCAGTGTGGCCGTTCCTATGTTTTTATATTCTTTTAAAATTTGTGTTACCCTTGTTGAAGTTTTCAGATTTCATGTTTTCTATCTGAGAAGTTTACAAATGAGAGCAATTAGACAGTAAATCTGGAGAGAAGGAAAATTTACTTTTTTCAAAGAAACCAAATCCCTGTAACATGCAAGCTACACAGTTTTTCAGTATTAGTGGATTTGTTTTTGCAGTATGAGGATGGAAAGTGAATGTTTAGAAAAAGAGGTGGAAGTGTTTTTAACAAATGTTTTTATTTAAGTTTCTACATATACACTAAACACAACATACTCTGTAGTCATCTTTATCATGTGCCAGAAAATGTGGTGTTGTCAGCACACAAAAGGTATTGTTGTTCCAGGGCAGTGCACAACTTGTTCTGTGTACAATAATTTATTTTTATCCACTCTTTTACTTAAGGATAAATATCTTATTAGCAGTTCCTGTTTTTAAAGGGATTAAATCATCAGTATTAATTTAAATGATGGTGTTCTGAGGTGAAAATGTGCACATCTTTTCACATCTGTGTACATAAAATAAAACAAAAATGTCTCCTTTTTCATTAAATAAGGGGTAATGCATAAATTCCCCTTCTTTTCCCTCCAGTGAGTCAGAACATTTCATAACAGAACAGGGCGTTTCATCTGGATAAGTATTTAATTCTCACATGTAAGTCTGTGCTTAACTGAAGTATGTGGGAATGAATCTAATTGGAGATGTTAATATTTTAATGCATTTTACAAAGGGAAAGAATACAACACATCTGGGTTATTTTTCTTATTGAAGAGTAACTTAATTTTCAAAAGTACTGTGCACTTGCAGCTCCCATTGACTTCAGTGGAAAATGGGTTGATCAGCATGTTTGAACTCAGGCCAGATTACTTCAGAAAGGGCAGTCCTTTTGCACCAGGAAACCAGCATATCATAGCAAGACAATAAAGAGATACAGAACAGTAAACCAAAAACCTCTTTGGTTAACACAGTGATAAACTAGGCAAAAACCCTTTATTGACTTCACCACATAGTCATGAATCTATACATATAGATCAGTCACCTTTTAATAACCAGGGAACACCTAAAAGTATTAATTACTTTATGTGGAACACCTGATGAAAATATTCTCGAAAAAGCCAGTACCAGAGGCGAAAGATTTAAAATGCCCCAGCCACAGCAAAGCTTCCAGGCATACATCAACTTCCACTGCTGCAGATCTGGAAGCTATGCTGTGGCTGGGGCATTTTAAATGGCTCCTTGCTCCCTCTCCACTCAGCCCCGCCCCCATTGACGGAGAGGAGTCGGAATCAGCCACGGAACACCTGCACCCGTTGTCCATGTAGCACCGGTATTCCACGGAACACTGGTTGAGAAACATTGATCTAGATACACTGCTAATCATTGTATACAACTATTGTGCCAGGCACCCTCCATCTTACTCACTGTCTAATGGGACGTGTTCTCAGTGTTTTGTGGGATAGTAATGATTCACCCAGGCATTCTGGGAAGCTAGATGTCAAGTGCCCAGCATATAACTTTCTCCATTCCATAATATCTTCCACGTCCCAAAATTTTTATGCCATTTTAAAAAATCCCACAAACTCATGCAGTACTTTCAGCCTCTGCTGTCTCTGGCAGAAGCATGGAGCCCACAGAACTCAGCACGATTCTCGTGAGCATTGAAAATGCACAATTCTCCCGTGTTTGCGAACCTTCAAGAAGTACCGCAACAACCAGGGTTTTTCCACCTTCCTTTGTAGCACAGGGCATGGCTCACCTATCGGTGAATTCTCTGTATCTTAAAGTCCTTAAATCATGATTTAAGGAGGTAAATAACTCGATCATACGTTGGTGGCCTATTGCGGGAGTGGGTGGGTGAGTTCTTGAGGCCTGAATTTTGCAGGAGGTCAGACTAGATGATCGCACTGGTCCCTTCTGACCTTAAAGTCTATGAGTGTATGAGGAAGATGAGTATATACCTGAGGAGAGGTTGTTGATGGACATAGCAAAAATAAATTCCAGATTGCTGATGATGTTCACGAGCGGCTGCAGATGGTGGAGCGCCACTTCTGGGCCCAAGAAACAGGCACTGGTGGGGTTGCGTCATAATGCAGGAATAAGATGATTAGCAGTGGCTGCAGAACTTTCAGATGCAAAAAGCTACATTCCTGGATCTGTGCATCAAGCTTGCCCCAGGCCATCAGTGCTGGGACACCAGCATGAGAGTTGCACCAACAGTAGAGAAGTGTGCGGTGATCATACTCTGGAAGTTTGCAATACGAGATTGCAACTGTGGAGTCAGAAATCATTTCAGGGTGGAAAAATCCACAGTGGAGACCTTTGTCATGCAATCTCCTGCTGTGCAGGATTGTGTCTCTTGGCGATGTGTAAGAAATAGTGGATGGATTTGCAGTAATGGGGTTCCCAAACTGGGGAGGTGATAGCTGGAGCACATATCCCTATTTTGGCAGCAGCTCACCTTGCTACTAAGTACACCAACAGAAAGGGCTAGTTTTCTGTGGCTATGCAAAAGCTAGAGGAGCACCAGAGTCTCTTCACCAAAGTCAATGCAGGCTGATCAGGGATGGTACATGATGTTCACATCTTTGAGAACACATGACTGTTGAGAAAGCTGCATGCAGATGCAGGGATGTTCTTTTCTGATCAGCAGATTATCATGGTGAGATGGACATGCCAGTAGTGATTTTGGGGGGCTTACGTACACCTTGCACCCCTGCCTCATGAAGATATAGACCCGCCACCTCAATAGCACCAAGGAAATATTTAACGACAGGCTCAGTAGGTGCAAAATGACTCTGGAATGTGCTTAGTTGGTTCGAAGGGATGCCGATACTCTTTTATTCACTAGATTAGCTCTCAGTGTGAAAAAATCCCAGTGGTTATAGCTGCATGTTATATAGGCATATAATATATGTGAGGCAAAGAGAGAAAAGCTGCCACAAAGATGGAAGGGCAGGGCGGAGTGGCTGTCTGCTGAGTTTGAACAGCCAGGCACCAGGGCTAATACAAGAACCCGATGTGTAGCTATGCATTTGAGGGAAGCTTTAAAGATTCATTTTTACCGTTAGCCACAGTAGTGTTCTCTCTTGCTGTCTTGAGAGAGTGTTTGTCTTCTGTAATTTAAATTATGTATCTTTTGGGCTTTGCTTGCTGACATTTATTCTGTTGTGCCTGCTGCAAATAATAAATACTGCTGCGGCTGGGGCTTTCCCTGCCACTATGAGTTGCGTGGTGCTTGCTGAACACTTATGAAGATGGCTGGGCGTTTTCCCGACACTCTGAATTCTGGGATGCTTGGTCTGCGTTTGTAACTACTGTTGGATTTCTTGACTACTGCTGTGCATTCTATAATATTTGTTTAGGGCAGAAAAGGACACGTCCAAGGCCTGAAACAAACAGAATTTTAGTAAATATTGCTCCGTTTTGCCAAATAGGTGTTAGAATTTTCTTATTTAAATCACAGAAATTAGCTATTCACACTCTCAACTCTTCAAACAAACATCTTTACCCTGGATATAATTTACTGTCTTGCTTTCTGTAAATATTACTGAAGTGTCTATCTCCTGGTTTATAAACTGCAGGAGAATGTTGATATGAAGCTGTGCATCCCTTCTTTCTGTAATATTCTGAATACCTTTGATCAGATTTTCCACTCAGTGGGTCTAATATTGTTCTCATGCACACCCATGTGATCCCACTGAAGTCAGCATGGTTGCAAGAGTGTACATAAGAGCTGAATTTGTCCCAGTTAGTTCCTGTCAGAGCCATCCATAGGGTACAACAACTCGGGGCAACATCCCCAGGCCCCATGCTTTGCGTCTGGGGAAAGCGGGTGGCTGCAGCCCGCCCCATGGCTGGGAGCAGGGACCAGGCAGGAGGCGGGTGGATGCAGCTGCCTCCTGGCTGCGCATTGAAACTGGGTGGGAGACAACAGCTGCCACTTGGTCCCAGCTTCACCCCAGGCTCCGCGCCCCTCTTAGGATGGCCCTGGTTCAGATCAAACCTAGTCAATTACATTGTTAATTTCTTGCAGTAGGGTTAAGATCTGAGCATTGTCTGGAAGGGCCTCAGCAGCTTCTTGTGCAACAGGAATTCAGTTTCCTGAGTTACAGCACTCAGAGAAAGTGGCCTCTTGCTTGGCTCTTCCTGCTGCCAACATTTTGATTTTTAGATATCATGGAGGGTTCGGAGTGGGGATTGTGGACATTTTTTCTGAAAAATTTTTCATTTGTTTTTCCTTTTCAGATAATTCAGTGTTTGTCTAAATATGCCTTTATATAGTGAACCCTGAAAAATTCCGTCGCGTCCCCTGTCAGGGTCTGTGACTTGAGAAATTTTATTAATTAAAACCTGATCCTGCAAACATTCATGCATAAGCTTAGTTGTAGGTAAAGTTTTCATATGCATCAGGGCAGGATTGAGGCATAATATTTTTCATTCCACATGGTTCAAACAAGCCTCTTCTGAGGGAAGAGTATTTTACATAATTTTGTTATTATTTACCTCCTGAAAACAAATGCTTTATTAAAATGTTGAAAAAATTTCCAGTCTCTCTATGGTCTTCTGTCCCAATATATTTCTGAGCAATCTGCTTTATGGTGTGTATTTTCTGCAACAGTTTTCTTTACTGTTAATTGAACTTCATGTGCCTACCCCATCCCAGCTTTGAAATTTAATTTATACTTTAATACTGACAAATATATTTTGACATACCTTATCAGAGATAAGGGTCTGAGCCAAAGCCAGTTAGAGTCAGTGGAAAGAGTCTCATTGGCATCTGTGGGCTTTGGACCAGACTGCAGGCCCCTCAAGACAAACTTTATTCACAAAAGCACTTACACATCTGTGTCAGGTCCCATTGACTTAAAAATCCTTTGCTGAATCAGGGCCTAAGTGCATAAATGAATGCATTGTGTATTCATTTTGAAATGCTAAATACAGCTAAAAGGTTTATCTGACTGTTTTCCTGTAGCTTTTTGTGGTACCAACTGTGTTCCTGTTAAAAATCAATAAGAAACTAAATAAATTAAAGCGCAGCATCTGGTACTGAAGCTAGGAAAAGGAAGAGTATTGACTAGTGAAATTTTGTATGTTTATGTGTGGTATATTTTTAGGTGCACTTTGAAAAGAAATTGTTCACGTTCAAATAACTCCAGGGATTGGATTAACATATTGCACGATTGCTTTACAATCTGGATATCTCCCAGTAGTAAAAATAAGGTATGTAAAAACAGTTTTATGTATATTTGTTTGTCATTTTAAATGTGCTATTACATCACATATAGTAATTTTTCTTTTTTGATCACTACACTCCATAAACCAGCATCTGTCAAAAACTGACAAATATAGTAGAGACTCTAACTTTATGAATTTATAGATATAATAGATGATCTTATACCTCTTTGCCTCTCTGCCACAAGATGGGTCATATGGCCTTAGTTTGCTGTGTTGACTCAGTACTTCATTATACTGACTAAGGGAGTGGTTTTCTTATATTTATCCCCATGGATCAGTGCAGCGGGCTTGATTGAGTGGCGAGTGTAGACCTCCTCAATCGATCCCAGAAGTGTTCTCCCTTCGATGTTGTAACTCTACCCCTCCAGAAAGAGTAACACTGTGATGAAGGGAGAGCATCTTCAGTCAATGCAGATGAGTGAAGACGCTGCAGTAAGTGGGAGTAAGTTAAATGACGGGAGGTACACATTCTACTGAACATAGATTGCGTATCTCCCATCGACTAAATGTGGCAGTGTAGACCGAGCCATTGTGACTCCATCACTTATCTTGTCCAGTGAGTATGTATGAAATGCACTAACTGGATTCCAGTGACTTTTATAAGAAATCACAAAACACTGCAGCCCATGAACACGAACATGATCTTTGAGTCTGTGACACTAGTGTTTGCAAAAATATGGACAGGAAAATGAATAGTTTAAAAAAATCACAGGGTTCTAGGAATGAGAACTAGAATATTCTTGTAGATGGAAGCCAACAGAGAACTTAATAGGGATGAAAGTAGTAAGGTCCTATGGAATTTACTCTGAACGACTTACAGGATTTAATTATAATATTACTATCTAGCACTTACATAGTGTTTTTCCTCAGTAGATCTGACTGCTTTACAAAAGAGGTAAGTGTCGTTGTCCCCGTGTGAGGTAACTAAGGCACAGGGAGAAAAGTGACTTGTCCAAGTTCACTAGCTGGCCAGTGATAGGGCTGGGGATAGAGTTTAGGTCACCTGAGTCCCAGGCCAGTGCTCTGTGCACTACAGAATTGTTTTAAAAATTCTGCAGGAGTTTGAAGAGGGTTCCCCTTTTTGATGGTGCAAAAAGAATTAATGTTTGTGGAATCTGATTTTACATATGCAGACTGATGCGGCTTTCACTACTTCTGTAGTAGATCACATTTTTAGAATTTTGTTTGTGGTGTTTAGTCTCAGTAGTCTTAATTTCATCCCTTTGTATTGTTATATCCCAGGTACCATTTTAAATAGCTCTTCTGTCTCCTCGCTGCATCCTTTAAATCTTTGTAGACTGGTATCACATCCCCCAGCTTAGCTGTTTCGTTGCCAGCCTATTCGTCTTTACCTTTGTCTCTATCAGAGCCGGCCCAACCATTTGGATGAACTTGGCGATCGCCTCGGGCACCAGGCTTTAAGGGGTGACAAATTAGATGGACGTGAATTTTTCTTTTCTATTTTAAATATGTTATCTTTTATAAACGAAAGTATCACCCTTTGATGGAGACGCCAAAGTCATAGTTTGCCTAGGGCGGCAAAAACCCTTGGGCCAGCCCTGGTCCCTATTCATGTTTTCTCATAATCAGTCACTCCAGCAATATGATCGTTTTTGCTTCTCTTTTCTTTATTCCCTCCATTCCTCTGACATTTCTGGTAGTAAGAAAATCACTGAAATATGTTTGCTAAACACCACGAGACCTAAAACTGTTTATAGCCTTTTTATAAGCTGGTATCGCTCTTACTACTCTGGCCACCGCCACTTGTGTCCCTCCTGCAGTCAGCACCACCCAGGGGCGTAGCTACAGGTGGGCAGTGCCCACCCGGTTGGCCAGCAGGCCCACCCATCCTCCGCAGCCCTGGCACAGTGCAAGCTTGCTGATGTGGCAGTGCTGCGGGCAGAGGAGCAGCCGCAGGCAGACGAGCGGAGGTGGCTGCTCCTCCGCCAGCAGCTCCGGGCCAGACTGCCTCTCCTCCTGACAGGAAGCTTCCAGTCATGTGACCAAAATAGGACTGGTCAGGCCCACCCTGAAGAGTAATGGGCCTGGCCAGAAAGCAGGGCTAGCGACGCCCAAGCGCCACCACTGTCCACTGATCCATTACTAATGACTTGAGGGAAGTCAACAATTCATAATGAATAATATATTAGGCAAATATAACTCCTTTGTCCTTTTGAGAATTGTCCACGAACAGACTGCGTTGGTACTGGTTTGCTTATTATTGGAACTTGTTTGTAGGTTTCTTGCAAACAAATTTTGGTTTATGGATTTGCTCATTATCAGTTCACCACAAGTATTGCTTTGAGTATTCACCTTTTGAGCAGTGTGGTTGGCCACCCACTTTGTATGGTATTCATTTTGTTCCTTGATTGCATGAGCTAACATTGATAAATTACTTCCATGTAATTCAGTACAAAACAGGTTTTGTGTTGTAATTTGGATACTGACCAAAAAGTTAACTTTCCACAAACATTAATACAGACCTGCACAACTGTTTGTGAAAAGGGAATAGAAAGGGGCATACCACTGGCAAAGAAAACTTCCATTAAAGAGTTGCCAGACTACTTTTTCTCCCTGTTCATCCAGCTCTGATTTTAACAAGTCCAGAGTTGTATTAATTCTCATCAACATCTTTTATGTATCCTTTCCTGCTTGGAATTCCCTTTGATAGGGTTCTGGTGAATCTGTCTGCTTTTGACATTATAGTTTTTCTCTGCATGTTACATAGTTATAACTTGTGTGACAAGAGGAAGGGCAATTTTAATAAATATTTTAAGCAGTCACTTGCATTTTACTTTTTTTTTTTCTTGCTAGATTATTGTGACTGCAGTTGGAAATGTTTCAGCTCTCTCCACAAGACACTTTATTTGTGTCATGAAAGATGCAAAAACCAACCAAGTGCTTTGTAAAAATGAAGAACCACAAATCATGAACTGTTCCTGCAATGTACATAAGACAGCACTAATTAACAGGGGTATGTTTATTGAGCGTTCACACGTTAAATGCTTATTCATTGTTCTTTACTGATTAAAACCAACAGTGAGCGTAAGCTGTAGATCATGCTTGGCATTAAGGTTTTTTCATTTGAAAAACACTTGATTCCTATTTTAACAAGTGATTTGAGCATATTAGATAGAGTGTGCTTGATAGTTCAAGTTTTGTTAATATGTAAACTTTGACTGAAGATGTTATAGGTCCCTTTCTGTGCCAGTCTGCAGAGGATTTGAGTTGGCTCAACAGCCATCTGGGCATCTGCGACTCATTAACTTAAACTGTAATAGTTCAGTCTTTCAACTGTGAAAGGCCCTGGTTCAGTCCCTGCTGTGTGGGCTAAGATAGCTGCTGTCACACATACATTTTCAGTTCTGCCATCAATTACATAGCAAAGCATCTATTGACTTTAATCTGAATTACCCTGTAAAACTGAGGGCAGAACTGGTTTTGTTTATACTGTGAAATAGGCTATTTAATAGCTTGTCATCCAGTCTTTTAACTTCTCCCTGGAAAATAGCTTTGTTTGACTATTACTGGCAAGAATATTGAAAACAAATGTGAATTAGCCGTTAAAAATGAAATTATTTTCTCATGTGGGGCAGCAAAATTTGGCTTTTAGTAATATTATCAGTGCTATCTTTGTGTTTAAAAGAAAAAGGTGCCGGCACTCAGCCTGATCCGGCAGGAGCTGGGGCCACCAGTGGCAGGAGCCAGATCCGGTTTCGATCCCTGACTAGGAAACCTGGGCCAGAATGGGCCCAGGGGGTGGTGGCAGGGTTGGCATGGGGGGTGGATGCTGGAGCTGGGCCCCAAGTGTTTTTTGGGGCTGGTGATGCCCCTGGTCAACATCGCAGTGAAAAAAAGATGCTGGTACTCTGTACCAGTGTGTACTGTCACAAAAAAAGCACTGAGTATTATACCAGTGTAAACGAGAGAAGAATTTGGTTGTGTGTAGCTGATTTATAGTTTAACATTAGTGAACCTTCTCAGTCAGATTTAGCTGCTTATAGGAAGCAGTGTTTTTACTAAAACAAACAAGGAGTCCTATGGTACTTTTAAAAACTTGACAAATTTATTTATCGCTGAACCAGATTTACATGGCTACCCCTCTAGAACTTGTCAACATGCAAGTGTTCTGCTGTATAGTTGTATGTTACTTATAATCCCACAAAGAACACTGCACAGATGGAGTCTTGTACCCAGTCAGAGTTTCTTGCAGAGTTTGGGTTTTAGAACCTCATCATCCTACAGTCTCTGCTCAAGCAAAACTCCCAGTGGCGTTACAGACTTCACAGTCCTAACTGTCATTTAAATGTATTTCTCTGTAAGTTGATATATTTTCTAATTTTGATTGTTAAAAACAAATGGAAAAGCTTTTGCCATAAGTGTGTGATAGCTGGGATAATATGAAGGATGACTGGGTGTTAAGCAGTCCTTTGTAAATATATATTAATGGACTTTTTAAATGCAAGTTGTATTATAAATGCATTAACAACTTTTATAATGCCTATTATTGATCAGCTCCCAAAAGGCATGTTTTCACAGTTGTAGAATGTGTCATATTTTCCTCTCTTTTTTTATGAGAGAGGGTCTGTTTCTTGCTATATGTTTGTATAATGCCTAGCATAAATGGGACCCTGAGCTCAACTGGAGCCTCTAGGTGCTATAGTCATTTTATTACTGTTATGTGTGCTGCTACAAATTATTTACTACTAGGACCATGGATATGGCGGGTATGTTGAAAAGTACATGCTGCCTGATATTAAGTTGCCCTCACCCTATGAGAAAGGGCCCGTGGTAGATTACTGTGATAGTCTTTCCGGGGGAAATGTTTTGAAAATAGCTGCTACTCAGTGTAATCTGATGCATTCAAAAGACAGAATACTTATTCTTCTTGGGCTCAGTACAGCTCATATTGAAATCAACATCAATTTTTCCACTAATGTTAGTTGGACCTGGATCCAGGGATAAAAGTAATTTGTTTCTAGTATTTAAAGAGGGGGGTAATCTCCATCAGACGCTTTCCTTTGCTCATTTCCTCCCCCCATTCAAACACTTAGCAATAAATGGTGAATTATGACCAATGAAGTCTCTGATTGTGCAATGACCTAAGCGCAACTTCAGGTGTTGGGGGCAGATTTTTAAAGGTTTCTACATGGCTAAAGATTCAAATATGCACTTAGTGGGAATTTATAAATGCATCTTTAGACAATTAAAATACCTTTAAAATCTGGCCCCAATGCAGCAAAGTATTTAAGCGTGTGACTAGTCCCAAAGTCCCTAAGGTTGACTTTGACTAGCTGATGCACATAGGTAGGTAGGTAGATTTAATATGTGCTTGGGCAGTTATTCATTCTGACTCTTTGTGTGTGCGTACACACTCCCAAAAATATAAGCAACCATTGCAAAACACAATTACGGCTAAGTGGCATATGCCTGGCTACACTCTTGGGTATGGTATTCAGTTTATGAAAGAGTAAGTACCCTTTAATTCCACAGCTGTCAAGTAATTGTTAGTCTAGTAATTATTGGCTGGAATAATAGCAAATCAATTCATGTAGTCATAAAATATTTGAACAGGATAAAATTTGCTACTGTGTCGGGTTCGAAAACAAAGTGAGACAGAAGGAGTAGGAAATATTGTTTTAGAGATGCATCTATCTAGTGCAGGGCGTCAAACTCATTTGATTTGGCGGGCCGGATTTGACTTAAATGTACTTCAACTGGGCCAGACATACCATAAATCAAAATACTATGGCACTCTTGCAGCATCGCGGAGTGCTGTTTTTGTGAAACTGCGTTCCACAATAGCACTTCCTCTCTGTCTCTCTCTCTCTCTGTGAGGTAGAGAGTGTGGTCTTGCGGAGCGCAGTCTCACATATCCAGAGTTCTGTGACATCACAAGACCTGACACTCGCGGCATTGCCGAACACGAGCTATGCAAGACCACACTCTTTCTCTCTCCCCCTCTTTAGGGAGAGTGTGGTCCGCAGAGCGCAGTCACGGGCTGATGGAAGAGTTTTGCGGGCCGCATTCGGCCCACGGGTTGCATGTTTGACACTCCTGATCTAATGGTTAAGATACAAGACTGGAAGTTGGGAAATTTTAGTTTTGCTACTGACGTGCTGTGTAATTTTGGGGAAGTTACTTAATCTCTCTTTGGTGAAGTTTTTTTGTCTGTAGAATAACGGTAAAATGACTTCCCTGCCTCCCAGGGTTGGTGTCAAGCTTAAATCATTAAAGTGTGTGAAGTGTTCTGAGTCTTTTGGATGGAAAGTGCTGTAGAAAGGCAAAATGTCATTAGCATTATTATTTGAAGCAAAAGTTTTTATGTGAGGGGAGAGAGAGAGAACAAACATACCAACCAGGATACAGTTTGATGTACACTGGCTGCTAAGATTAAGTCAATAAATATTCAGGGGTTTTTCTGTAGCATGATAACCAATGTACATTTAATTCAGATAACTTTTTTTTAGGTTCTTTAACTGTTGAAGTGACACTCATCTCTAATTCTTGGAATTTGTCAGAAACATTTGAGTTGAAAAAGTAAGAATTTGTTTTCTACATATATTCACTAAGGACTGTGTATTTGAGGTGCGTGCATGTTATTTTTTTAAGTACTTAAAAAGGGGGATGGACTCCTCCAGAGTAAGAGAAATCCCTTTTCCTTTCCTCTTTGCTCCCCCCTTTTTTGTGGCTTCATAAAGCTGCTTTCACGAGGTGTCTGTTTTAAGAAACGTCTTTTTATCATTTCATTTTATAAGAGCCTGGCAGCTATAGCAGAGTTGTTATAACAGTGCCAACTCCCTCTGAAAAAATAAAGGCTGTTTATTTGGAAATCTGCAGGCATATATACCTGTGTAAGGACTGCAGCAAGGTTGTACTGGGGGCCTGGACAAATGGATACAGAAGACCCAGAAAAGTGTGTGAAGTTCATAGTTGGAATTTGCTTCTAATAAATCAGGAATGCCACTTGATGTGGTAATTGCTGAAAAATATAATTTCCCAGTTAATAGCAGAGAGTAATACCTAATCAAATAATTGTAATATTATTGAATCCTGAGGAGCAATTATATGTACACATCCATTTCTTAGGGCCATATGCTGCACTCATATTGCACTGAATACTCTTACCAAGAGCAGTGGGAGTTATTCACACAGGATGTGTGTAGATTAGGAACAAGATTCAATGTATGACGGGTTTGCTTGCAGTAGCAGGGGACTGGATTTAATGATTCAAGGAGGCCCCTTCCAGTCCTATGTCCTGCATTCCTACACCCCTTCATCAACATTTTCCATCCTCTGACTATAATAAACACCAGCAAGATCAGACTGGCATATGTTTTGGATAACTACAGTATTTCATTTTGGAGCCTTCTCCTCCCCTATAAAGGTGTAAATGATGAACACTTACAAAGACATTCATACTCTGCTCTGTTAAAAAATGACACTGGGAAGGAATCATACTTCTCTGAGACTCAATTCTGCATCATCCCTCCCTTCTTCCCATTGCAAAATTATCTGCTACTGGCCCTTACCTGTAATAGATAGCTATCTCATTGGTATGGGGCAGGGGAGGGCTAATCGAGGCCCCTGCTTTTCCCTGCCCACATACCTAGGATGGGGCTGGGCGAGAAGGGTCTGGGGAGGCTTGTGCAGGAGATAAGGGTGTCTTATTGCTCTGCCTGCACCTGTGTGGCTGAACAGACCTGACTATGATCTGGCCCTTAAAGAACTTTGGAAGGCTACAGTTAAATGGAAATCTACATTTTCTCTCTCCTTCACGTTTTTCATAAATCTCAGACTCGCAACCTAAGAACCAAGAGGCTGTTTTTCACTTAGCATGCCCTCTAAAGGAATAAATGAGTGAGGAATAGAGGATGCTCCCTGCAGTCTAAGGGCCAAATTCTAGATAATGCTGATTGGGTGTCCTGGGATAGGGAAAAAGCTTCTCTCTCCTTGGTGAGTAGACCATTGGACCTATTGGAGATTATAATACAGATGAGCATTTTGCTCATATTAATATAGTTTACAGATTCACAGTGGTGTTCTATTAGGTTTGTACTTTTTGCAGTACTTGAAATTTCATGTTCGCAAATGTGTTTCAGCTTAATACCTGTATGTGATACAAACTATCTGTTTTATACATTGCCAGTTGCTCAAGTTGTATCAGCACCGGTGATTGCGCCTCGTGTGACATAAAGCGTATCTCTCCCTTTGCTGCCTGTAAGCCTGATGATTCTGGGCCAGATCAGGTAAAATTCTTTGGGATTTCTAGAATTTAAAGTTTTCTATAGGCCTCTATTTTTTATTTGAGCTAATGTAAGTTTCCTCTTCTTTTTGACTTGACAAAATGTTTTGAATTTTTCAGGATGATTGTCATCTGGTTGACGAACAAAGGAATGTGCTGGCCAGTACTGCTTCCATAACGAACGCCGCTACACAGATGTCAGAGGTTAGCTATCATTTTGAGATTGATGTAAAATGATGCATAAATTGATCACAGGGAAAAGCTCATATAAAAGAAGGGAAGGTTAGAAAGAAAGCAAAGGTAATAATACGAAGATAATTAATTGGCTATATAGTTATTGCATAAGCTTAATGATTATTATTTTTTATTTATATTATATAGCGTTTTGTGGCCCAAACCAGGATCCAGGCTCTGCTCTGTTAGTGTTGTAGGTACATATAGAAAGAAAGAGTACTTCCCTCAAACAGCATTCAAAGTACATAGACAAAGAGTGGGGAGGAAGTGGTCTCAGCCCTACTTTATAAATGGAGAATTGAGGCAAAGAGAGGTGAAATGTCTTGTCCAAAGTCACACAAGGAATCTGGGGAAGAACCAGACACTGAACTCAGATCTCCTGCACTCTCAGTGCCTTAACCATAAAACTGGTCTTGGTTTCTTAATGGTTCCAAACAACCTTACATTTCTGATCTAATTAAATAAACAAAATTAGTTACTGCTGCTCAGCTCTGAGCGGTTTGCTCATTTACTGTAGGTGTCAGAAGAGAAGTGGGTATTGAGGAAGGGTGTGAGTGATGGATCAAGAGTCTGTAGAAAGTTGCTACTTATTTGATTTCTCATTTTCTACGGGATAACGAGTATGGCTACTCTACATAGGGGAACACGGTATTCTTATCTCTGGATATGCCTGCCTAATTCCTTATACATCAAGATGAGTTACCTCTCCATACAGCTGGCAGGCTTGATGGTGAAGTTTTTGAACAAAATAAGATCACTTTTGTTTTTCCAACAAAAAAAGGAGCTGTAGTTATGAGGACTGCTGAACATTAGTATTCTGGAGTTGATATGAGAATCGAGAATTAGTACTTCAGAGAGAACAGGGCAGACTCCCTCCGTGCCTTGTTTTCAAGTGCGTTCATATGAAATTGGTTGGCAAACCATTGGAACTGCTGAAAGAGGGCTTTCTCTACTTGCTTTATCTTGGAGACACAGTAATGGAGAAAGCTGTTGAAACATTCCAAGCAATGAAAAGGCAGATATTGTTTACACTTGTTTGAAACATTCAAAGGGATTTAAAACTGTCCCTGACATTCTGCATTTTCTTTTCTCCTGAGGTTTGGAATTTTTACTTTGGCTTTAGAACTGTCAGGTCAACAATAGCTGGACTTTGCACTGGAGCACTAGAAATGGTTTGAAAAGGCCACCAGACATCCTCTCCCCATTGCAGATCCACATAGGGTGGAACCATAATTTGGCTGCAGGGCACTGGGCTGCAAGGGTAGAAGCAGGATGGCTAGAACTGCTCTGAAAGGTCTGTATCTAGAAGGCTGAGGAAGGGAACTGTGCTTCCTTACTCCTTACGATCCATGAACCAGGTGAGCTGTAATGGGGCGATGCTGCTTACACCTTCCAGGCATTTACCTTAGTAGCAATTGCAGCATTGTGCTGTTCAAAGCAGCCTGGGCCAGTTCACCATTTGCTGGATCAGTTTTTAGAGTGGGGTTGCTGAGAGCCATTGAACTCTATATGTATAATGGAAACAACCTCAAGGTAGGGGGTGCGGTGACATCCCCCCACACCTCCAGATCCTGCACCTATGTTATTTGGTGTAAATTGGTGTAGCTCCATTGAAGTCAGTGACTTTATCCCGAGCTAAAGGTCTGGCCCAGCACCTCCAAGTCCTGCTGCTCAGACAGCAACCTTCCTCTCTTTTTAATGTCTCTCTCTATACATTTGAATGGCATTCATCACTGAGGGAGCTGAGCACCTTCAGAGTTTAACAGTATCATCACTCTGTTTCTTTCCTGTTTTCCTCCCTTTGTCTCTCATTCAGCTGAGTTGAAAAAATGAGGTTTGCATGTGCTAGTGGGGAAGTTGGCTGTGGTGTTCTGAGACAGAAGTGAGTGCTCTTGATATGGGTGGCTGCTAATATCTGTCTCTCCCACATTCATGAGTCCCACCATTGGGATTCACAGTTTCTTTGTTCCTGAGGAACTACCAGGGTGTTGTGGGCAGACAGTGGTCATGCAGTGAGGCAGCTGCTCAAGTAGCTTGGGCTAGCACTGTTGAGAGCTCAGAATTTCAGCACTAAAACCTTAAATTGGATTCTGTATTCAGTGTGGAAGGTAATGCTGTTTAGTCCAGGAAAAGCATTATTTTGCAATGAAACTTTAAGCATCTCCTTGTGTAATGATTTCTATTTTTACGTAAGAAATCATTTTAATTAAGTATCCTATGTGCCTTTAATATGTGCTTTATTTCCTTGCTGAACTAGCACCTGCCTTTCCTATATGTTAGCAGTAAAATGAAGCTTAGAGCATGCCTACTTTCTAACTGGGTTTTGTGAATGTCCTTTTGTGCTGCCCTGGCAATATAACAGGGTCTCTATGGGATGGAAATGGCTCACTGAAATTGAAGAGGACCTCCGCAGCCAGTGTAGAGCTGGCAAAATGGCTTTACCCTTGGGCTTCAGCTCTAGTCCCATTCCCAAGTGTAGGACATGTTGTGGATATAGCCAGAATCCATTGCACTGTGGTTATTCTCTGCTTCCCAGGGCTCATAGATGGCCCAGCAATTCAGGACATAAATTAAAGGCAGCTCTGAAGTGCTTCTAACTTACATCAGAGGCTAGACAAAAGAGGCCTGCCAGGGGGGAGTTCATTCGTCTAGGGACAGGGGATTCTAGGATCCAGGAGCATTTAAAGAGCCCTTGAGAGTCACATTTCTTTGAGACTGAGACTGCAGAGCTTGTCAAGTGGGATTCTAGGAAAAGTTAGATCTATTGGGGTCCTGTTCAAAAAAACTTAGGGCAAGGTAGGCTTATGTAGACCTTTTGTTGTTTTAAAACGGCTTTTCTCTGAGTTGTGCTTTGTGCCTGTGGTTAAATAAACAATATTCTTGTTTTAAGAAGGCTGGTTTGGGTCACCATAATCCACTTGTCACAGATCTTGAAGGAAAGAATCTCAAGGACAAATCCAGTGAGACTTGCTGGGTATGCATGGTCCACCCATGGAGTACTGTAGCCCAGGGCCCACTCTGTGAAAGAATGACATGATTCTACTCCATGAGAGGTAAAGAAATGAGGTCTGAGACCCGAGGCCAGGCTGAGGCTAGCTTTGTAACCATAAGATCATAGAGAAAGCATAAGTAGTTCCAATTTGGGATTTAACCAACTTAGAATTCCTTTAACTTTAGGGATGTGACTGACACTGCTCTTAGTATAGAGAGAGGAAGCAGCAACTCATGAAGAACACAGTGTGCTCTCATAGAATAAATTAGGCATGTTTTCTAGACATAAATGAGTTGGAGATCAGATGGTAGAAAATTTCAGTATTTCATCAGCCATGCTGAACCAAGCTGTAAATGGGACAAGTAAGTATGTCAATGGGTGTGCTCACAAACAAGCTCAACAAAAATTTGGATAATCACAAAACTGAAAATCCTAATGGGTTATTTTTCACTTGTAATGTAGGCAGCATTAAAAAAAAATAAAGAGTTAAACATCCTTTACCCTTGACAGCCTCAGCCTATTTGTGGTTTCAGTTATCTCTTCCTTTTTTTTTTTTTAAAAGATATTTTTTCTATCCCCTCTTGTGTGAAAAATGCACACAGAGGAAATTGATTAATTGATTGTAATACAGGGGAAACAGCAAAACTAACTACACACACTGCTGTCAAATGCACCAAGTAAACAAACTGAAAAAACTGCTGACTTACTTTTGTAGCAAAAGTGAGTCAAAAACAAAAACAGAAAGAAGTGTGGTGATTAAAATGGACCGCGTTCCTTTAAAGCACTACTGGTTAGCTATGGGGTCACCACTGCATACGCTGTCATTTTTATACATAGGACAATGCACATGTAAATTACTTTTCATTGACATTTGGCTATATAGTACTTAAAAACTTGAGCATGGCTTTAAAATGAGTGTGCAGCGAATCCAACTTTAGCCTGTTTCTTGTCTTTTCATTCTAGAATTCTAGCCAGCCATAGCACTTTCAGAACATTGGGTACAGGTACCCTTTGTTTCTCTGATTGCTTTCAGTGATGGTGATTATACGTACTGTTTCTGGTTGTGCTATTTCTGAGATGTTAAACAGTAATATGTAGAGCTGCTTTTTAAATGGGATTTCTGTGGTACATATCTTTCAATATGTTAGCTTGCACTTCCTGTTGGTAATTTTATTTCAGTAGAGATGCAAAAGTTAACTTTGCTAAAATTAGATGACTTGAAAAGACTCATAGACTCTAAGGTCAGAAGGGACCGATATGATCTTCTAGTTTGAAGCCAGCTAGGTTTTTTGCCTCCCATAGTTCCCCTTGAAAGACTATTCCAGAACTTCACTACTCTGATGGTTTGAAATGAAATCTGCATCTAATTTCAAGTCCAAACTTCCTGATGGCCAGTTTATATCCATTTGTTATTGTGTCCACATTGGTGCTGAACTTAAATAATTCTTCTCCTTCCCTGGCATTTATCCCTCTGATATATTTATATATCTCCCCTCAACCTTCTTTTGGTTAGGCTAAACAAGCCATGCTCTTTGGCTCTGTCTACACTTATAAAGTTAAGTCGACTCCGTTAAGTCGACTTAACAAGGTTGACTTAGACTTAAAGTCGACCTTGTTAAGTCGAATTAACAGAGTGGCTACACTTTAAGTCAACTTAAGTCGACCTTCTTAAGTCAACTTAACAGTAGACATAGCATGTTTTTTTACCAGATTGTGTTTTGTTTCCATCAGCCTATCTGCAATATTTCCATAGAACCTTTATGGATCTCAGTGTTAGGCAAAGAGAGAGTGATAATCAAAGGAGAAAACTTTATGGGAGCATCCAACATTATAGTGGTGTTGACTGGAACCAGTAGCTGCAAACCAGACAAGTGAGTCCAAATAATACAGGTATTGGTGTTTATATTTTTAGCATACTGAAAATCATGCACATTCCCCTGGGCCAAATATTGTCTTTAGATGTACTGACAAATATGCTGCTCTCAGTGACTTACAGTTGAGGACAAAATATGACCCCTTATTTACATAAATGAACCCTAAATTAGCTGAGTGCTGAATACATCTTGTAAGATGCTGTGCTCTCAACTCCCATTGAAAACAGAGGAGGAAATACAGCCCTACTTTAGTGCATGGCCCAATGGATGGTGTGAATAGGTGGGAGGGGCAATTTGCGCTTCTTATTCTGGACCCTGAAGCTGCCAGAGAGATCCTGCATCAGCCCTTGGTACTAGTTAGGGATGTTGTGAAGGCTCCCCTATCTCGCCATCTGGGATCTGCAGCAGGCAGAAAATAGTTGGGGCATAGAAGTGCCTCAGTCATGTTTTGATCCACCCCAACAAACCCCAACCAGGCTTAAGAACTCTGCCTGTACTGGAGACTTCTCCGAGGAGGGAGGGTGTACACTGGGGCAGTGTTCAGTGGGACCGTTTGTGTGAGTGCCCGTTCACTAATGTGAGTCAGAATTGTACAGTGTAACCGATTGTGAAATAGACTATATTACCCTAGATGAATGATACGCAGTCTTGAAGAACCACTTCAGAGGCACAGAAAGATGCACAATAATTGTGCAGAGGAAACCTGATATTGCATTACATAGCTTCATCACATAACCACAGTGGACTGCTTGGGTACTTCCTGAGATTATTGTGTGGCACGCAGCCATTTCATACAGCAGACTACCTGTTTTCTCCTCCTCCCCCTTTCTGGCTGCTCAGAGGAGAGAGTCTTTTCTCCTCACTCGTCTTTTCAGTTTATGGCCTGTCTGCAGTGACGTGGAGAGGTAATGGTGGCTTCTGTCAGTTTGTTCAATATTATTTGGACTGCATTGCATGTGAGCTCTGATTAGATGCAGGGATTCCACACGGTCTTCCATTGGGGCTCGAATCAGTCACATGTAGCTCTAGAGGCACAGGTTGAATATCTCTGTCCTAGTTAAAATGCTGCAAAAACATCCGAATATTTTCATTCTCCTCCAGCATACAAGTCAGCGAGGTGTTAAATGACACACATGTGATTTTCTCTCTCCCACCGAGACACAAAGAGGCCAAGAGTGTATGCATAAAGGCCAATGGTGGTAAATGTTCATCACCAACCACGGTATATTATGTCTCTAAGCCATCATGTATTAAAATGGAGCCAAACATCACCTGGGCCAGGTAATTCTTGTTTTGGGTTTTGGGGTTTTTTTTAAAAACTTTTATAGATTTAATGAAGTGTAGTTATATTTGGCAAACTTAACTGGGCAGGTGCTCAGAGGGTACAAATTGGGGTAGCTATACTGGATTTTAGTGAAGCTGTACTCATTTACACATGATAAGGTTCTGATCCAATAATCCATTTCATTACTGCTGTAACTCATTGGGTGTATGCCAGGGAAGAATTTAACCTAATGAACTGAATTGAAGCCAGAGGCGTAGCCATGGGTGGGCCCAGGTAGGCCATGGCTCACTCCCCCTCCCCAGCCCCCCTGCACTGGAGATGAGGCCCACCCACCACAGAGCCCAGCAATGGTGTGAACTATGCCGCTGCAGATGCAACTTGAACAGAGATGCCAACACCAGTGCCTTTGTTCTGCTTGGAGGTGCCAGCTGTTGGCTGGCCCTATAACAGTGGCAGCGAAGTTCATGCCACTGCTGAGCGCTGTGCAGTGTTCCCTCTAATTTTTGGTAGGCTGTGTGCACAAAAAATTCCTTTTGTGCAACTTTTTTGACCCAGAATTCAAGTGTGTGTGCCGTGATGCAAGTGCACCCAAGCAAGTATAATGCAAAAGTAGTTATGAAAATGTCAATTTATGTGCTGTAATCTTCGTGTATAGACAAACACGAGCATATCTAGATGATAATGTAATAAAGATTTACCTTATAATTTCTCTCTGCGAGCTTTGGCATTTGCCCATTCAGGGCAGAGGTGGGGGGTGGTGCCAGATGGGTATGGGAAGCACTGGCACTAGGTGGCAGAGGGTGCCATGTGGCAGATCCCCTCAGTGGGCCTCCCTGGGGTTGTCCCTCAAGGGGGCCCCTCTGCTGCCCCCCATTGGTCCCCTGCCCCCAAACCCTCTGGGCCCCTTCCCCTCCGGCTCCCCTATCCTCTCTCATTCCCCCGCACCCCTTCTCTGATCCTCTCACCCACCCCCCCGCTCACCAGCTCCCCAACTCCCTTTCCCTGCCCTTTTCCTTATCTTCTCACTCCCCCTCCCACCCCCGGGCCCTTCCCCACCTGCTCCCCAGACCCCAACCCTCCCGGGCCCCTTCCCCGCTCCTCTCAGCCCCCATGACCCCTGCCCTGCTCGCCCAACAGCTCCCCAACCAGCCCGGCCTTTGCCCCTTCCCCGATCCTCTCTTGGCCCACCCCCTCACGCAGGCTCCGACCCTCCCGGACCCCTTCCCTGATCCTCTCACACCCCTGGGCCCTTCCCCGCCAACCCGTCGGCTCCCCAGCCCCTTCCCCACTCCTCTCACACACACCCCTGCCCGCCAGCTCCTCGACCCCTCCCTCCCCCTGCCCCTTCTCCGATCTTCTCGGCCCTTTGGGCCTTTTCCCCACCTGCCCGTTGGCTCCCCAACTGCCTCGGGCCCCTTCCCCACTCCTCTCTTGGGCACCCCCTGCAGGCCCCAACCCTCCCGGACCCCTTCCCCGATCCTCTCACATCTCCGGGCCCTTCCTCGCCCACCCATCGGCTCCCCGGCCACCCCGGCCCCAGCCCCACTCCTCTCACACACACCCCTGCCCGCTAGCTCCTTGACCCCCACCACCCCTTCCCCGATCCTCTTGCCCCCCCGGGGTCCCTTTCTCGAACCTTCCCTCCACCCCCCACCCCATCCCTTACCTGGCCAGAGCAGCTGCAGGGGTGTCTGGAGTCACTCCTGGGCCAGACTGCTCCCACCCTGAACGCACTCTGTCTGAGCATGCTCAGGGCGGGAGATTTGAAACTCCCCAGCCTGGCCACGGCTCCCAGCGTCCTGCAGGCCGGAATCTGGGCAGACCGCGGACCACACCCACAGGTTGGACAAGCATGGGATCCGCGTGCCACCCGATTCTTCTTATTTTTTGGCCCCAGAATGCTCACTGGCCAAATTGGTGCACACTGTTTTTTCCCGTGTGTGCTGGGGTCACGATCTGTGTGCGCGCACACACGCACAGCTTAGAGGGAACATAGGCGCTGTGGTGGGCGGGCCTCATTTCGCCGCCTTTCCCCCTCCCTCCTCTTCCCACTGCTCCACTTACTAAGTAATACGTAGAGGTGGAGCATAGGTGCTTTGATTCCACTTGTTACCTAGCATCTGTCTCCGGCAGCTTCCGGTCACATGACCAGAAGCGGCCCTTGGCTAGGCCCACCCTGTAGACTCAGGGCCCTGGCCAGAAATGGAGCTGGCTATGCCCCCGATAGAAGCACTATTTAATGTGCAAAAATGATCACTGTAACTAAAAGAAAAATGATATATTTGTGTTAAAGTACAAAACTATTTTTAAACCCTCCTCAATAGTAAATGACAAATAAACCTTGGTACTAAAGTGAGATCTAAAATGAAAGTGCCAGGGTAATACAAACACATGATTTTCCCACATAATTTATTTTGGCTGTACACTGCTAATTTCCCTGTCATCTCTTGAAGACTAGCTGCAGAGTTTCTCCCTCACATTAAAAGAATCTTTAAAAAAAAAACCAGTGACCTGAACATAAAACAAAATTCCCCTTTCTTCAGTATATATGTATGAAATTTCCCTATTGATCTGTCTTTGGACTGATTCTGCAAAGTGCCAGTTGCTTCCTGTCAGATCCTACTAAAATAGCAACAGGAGTTGTGCATAGTCCTAGGTTGTTCCAGGAGCAGTGAAACAAAGTGATGTTCCTTGCTCAAGGTAGATCTTCAACTCTTGCTCTAGCCCAGTGGTCGGCAAACTTTTTAGTCAACTGAGCCAAATATCAACAAAACAGCGATTGAAATTTCTTTTGAGTGCCAAATTTTTTAAACTTAAAATATATAGGAAGGTATATTGTTATTAACTTAATAAGGGTATTCGTAACCATCTCCTTTCACTCCACAAATCAATCAATCAATCTCTCTCTCTATCTGGCTGGCATCTCTCTCTCTCTCTGGCTGGCATCTCTCTCTCTCTCTCTCTCTCTGGCTGGCATCTCTCTCTCTCTATCTGGCTGGCATCTCTCTCTCTCTCTGGCTGGCATCTCTCTGTCTCTCTCTCTCTCTCTCTGGCTGGCATCTCTCTGTCTCTCTCTCTCTCTCTCTCTCTGGCTGGCATCTCTCTGTCTCTCTCTCTCTCTCTCTCTCTGGCTGGCATCTCTCTGTCTCTCTCTCTCTCTCTCTCTCTCTGGCTGGCATCTCTCTGTCTCTCTCTCTCTCTCTGGCTGGCATCTCTCTCTCTCTCTCTCTCTCTCTCTCTCTCTCTCTGGCTGGCATCTCTCTGTCTCTCTCTCTCTCTCTCTCTGGCTGGCATCTCTCTGTCTCTGTCTCTCTCTCTCTCTCTCTCTCTGGCTGGCATCTCTCTGTCTCTCTCTCGCTGGCTGGCTCCGGAAAGCCACATCCCAGCCCCGCACCCTGAGCCTAGCCGCCTGCTCGGAGGCGGCCCCGGCAACGAGGCACACGGTGGACGCAGCCACCTCCCTGCCCCAGCCGCACGCAGACCCTGCCTGTCCCACCCTGGGGGCGGGGACGGCCAGCCCCCAGGCCGGCTCTGCCGCGGCTTTACCGGGGCCCTCCACCCCTCTCCAGGCGGCAGCCAGTGTCCTCGTCCCCCCCACCCACTCTCCTCGTCCCCCCCCCCTCTCCAGGCCTCCCTTCAGCCCCCTTACCTGGCCGGAGGCTCGCAGCTGCAGGGACAGCCGGCAGAGCTGCTTCTCTGCCAGGCCGCTCCCACCCTGAGCACGCTCTGTCTGCGCATGCTCAGGGCGGGAGATTTGATTCTCCCCAGCAGCAGTCTGCATTTAAAGGGACCACGGCTCGCACCAGCAAGAGCCAAATTCAAGGGGCTAAAGAGCCGCTTGTGGCTCGCGAGCCGCGGTTTGCCGACCACTGCTCTAGCCCTTAGGCTATGTCTACACTGGCAATTTAAGTCGACTTAAGTCGGCTTAAATTAAGCCATGTCCACACTAGGCTTTCATTAAGTCGATTTAAGAAATTCCTTAAGTTGAATTAATGAAAGCTTAAGTCGACTTTATAACTACCACTCATTAGGTTGACTTAACCCTTAAGTCGACTCCTTAAGTCGACTTAAGGATGGTGTGGACGTGGAGTAACCCTTAAGTCGACTTTATTTAGTCGATTTCAGGGTGGTTAGGTCGACTTAACAAAGTGGACTAAGTCGACTTAAAGTTAAGTCGACTTAGTCTACTTTGTTAAGTTGACTTTAATCAGGTTGACTTAAAGTCGACCTTATTAAGTCGACTTAACAAAGTCGACCTAACTTTTCCTAGTGTAGGCATAGCCTTAGTGAGCACAATCTCAGTTAGTATAAGCAAATGCATTATTGCTACTTGAGGGATGGAAAAAGTATAAATAATTGAGAAGTAGTACATACCTGTAGGTTATTAGATCATTTGGGCCTTGCATTGGATTTCTTGGCTATGTCTACACTTGTGAATTTAAGTCGACTTAGTGTGTCCACACTTAAAAATAAAGTCGACTTAAAGAGGAACTTAGAAAGTCAACCTAGAGCGTCCACACTGGATGCTCTAGGTCGACTTTGTGGGGCTAGGGGGACCTAGGGCAGGTCCACGGGGGTAGGGGGGGCACCCCTTGCCAAGTGCCAGGGAGCTCAGCCTTTGCCCCATTGCACCTAGATACAGTGGGGCGAAGGGGGTCAGGGACTCTGGCAGGGCTTAGGGGCAGGGTGGGAAGGGCTCTGCCCTGTCAAGTCGACTTAGGGCTACCCCATGGCTACACTGGCTTAAGTCGACTCTAGGGAGTCGACTTAAGCCTTAAGTTGAATTGAAAGGTGGTGTTATAAAGTCGACTTAATTTTAATTAAGTTGACTTTATTTTCCTTAAGTCAACTTAAGCAAGCTGCTTAAGTTGACTTAAGAAAACTGTAGTGTAGACGCAGGGTAAAGTAAGTCGACTTAAGCAAGCTTAAGTCGACTTAATTTACCAGTGTAAACGCAGTCCTTGTGAGCAAACTGGATTTGCACCGTGAAAGAGGTATGTGACTATACTGTGTGTTTTAAAGTACTTTCAAATAACTTGTATAACTAGAAAATCAGTCATGCAAATTAACTAGCTCTGCAACTTGTTTTTATTTTATCTGCTGTTACCAAGGGAAAATGTTATACATTAGTAGTTCCTTGAATAAAAGTTTGAAATGTGAACAACAAAAACCAGATATCTATTTATTTGTGAAGAAACACTAACAATGAATCCCTCAATTTTTATATATATATATATATTTTTATAGCGGTGGTCGTAAAATAACCCTCTTTGGGAGAAATTTCAACGTGACAGACAGTGTCATTATTTCAGATGACCAGAGATCAAATGTGACTGTAAGTCTTGAACTCTTTTACAATAACAAAATTGGTGGGTTTTAAGGACTTACTTTTGTTTTAAGCTCTTGCAAAAGTTTAAGCACATCCTTAATTTTCCTCATCTGAGTAGTCCTATTGAATGAAATGGGACTATTGAGATAAATAAAATTATGCATGTCCTTAAATATTTGCAGTATCATGGCTTAAAATAGTTAATTCCCCCTGCCTAGTTCTCCAAGGTCTCAAAGTTCTAAGGACTCTCCCTCCTCTTTCTCTCTCTCTCCACTTCCTGAAAGGCTTTGCATTGCAGAAACCCCTCCATCACCAATAAAAATGCAGCCTTAGAAGAGTTTATGGCATATGTTATGACCAGGACCGGTCCTTAAAAGAACAAAAATAACCAATACAGAAACTACTTCAAATATAGTATGTGGAGAATTGCTCCTAAACAGGCTTATCAGTTTTCCATGTGATGCCAGCAGGAAGTGCTGTTGATTGCCTCCATTTTTTGCTGTAAGTACCTCGGAGTACTTCAACACAATGACAATTTTGCTGGCTTTTTCCTAGGTTTCTGGATGTCCTGGAAAAACTTCTCAGTGTAGTTTTCAAGCACCACATTTTAGACATGCAACAGAAAATAAAATGTTTAATGTATTTCTAGAAGTGGAAAATGTCAGTATACCTTGTATGAAATTACAATATCATCCTGACCCTGAATTTATAAAATATCACCTGCATACTGAGATGGACCCTGTTCTGGAATTAAAATTATATGTAAGTTTTTTAAAAAATTATCAAACTCGTATCTAAAATACTCAGTTTTAAGTTTTACCATGCTTTATAACCATTTCCCATTTCATATTTCTTCTCTTCAGAAAAAAAATGACCTCTTAGATATTTCTGAAAATGAGATTGAAGTTTATTTGAAGGCTGGTAATATGACAACCATAACATTCAGTGTTCAAAATATTACCAAAACCCAAGCTCATAGTACTATACTGTGCAAAGCCAAAAGGGAAACAGACAAGATTGACTTATCCACTGTGAAAGTCTATGTAAGTAAAAATTCTTTCTGTATTAATTTAACATGGATTTTACGGTTATAAGAAAGTTCATCAGATGTTAATTAGCTGATCATAAATATATTTTATAATTAAAGAATTAAGTAGCTTTATAACCTCTCTTACCTAAAATATTTCACAGCCTACCTATCTAGCTGAAACACTGGGCATGGTCAGGTTATGAACTTCCAAGATCTGTCCATGTGTATCTCCTAAATTATATGAAAGCCTCAAAACCTGTGGGCTATCACAGGGTCCCATGTGCAGTTCCAGGGACAGAATCCTGCCTCTCTCAATCTCCCTGGAGCAGAACCAATGCAGGAGAGGGGAGGATAAATGCATTGCAGTTGTGCTGTGTCCATCTGTGTCAGTTTTTATATGTGAAAACTTGTTTTTACTCTCTTGAAAATGCCAACGCTTTTGTTTGCAGTGATTTTGGTAGATATTTGGCTGGTTTGTGATCAAAATCGGCCTTTGCTCACCCTACGTTAATTTCAGTGTGACCTGAATGATTTATAAGCGATAGCAGAATTTGACTTTGTCCATAGTTTTACATTTTTCTCACAACACCGTCCTGTTCTTTTGGTTTAACGTTACATACAGTAACTGTTCTGTTGGGATCAGTTGAGACATATTTTTCCAAACTGCTTCTTCCTTTCCAGGGATTCACATAATCGTGGTTCATCTTGTCAACTGAAGAGACAAGTTGCTTTATCCATTGAACATGAGCCTCTGCAAACATGGAATAGAGTAGCTGCATTCCGCTAATATAGGTTTATCTTTTTCTGTTAGGTCAAATTAGGAGACTTTACACGGGAAGTTCTAAAGGAATCATCAAACAAGTATTTCTATGTTCTTATTTTCATCCCTATCTTACTAGTGGGTGTAATTGTGGGTAAGTATTGTTATGTGTTTTTAGTTTTTGATTTGCTGAACGAGATAATTACTGTATATACCTTAAAAGTGTCGAGGATTGTCCAGGAGGATCACAGAAAGTCTGATATTTTTGCCAGGTCCAGTTGGAAGCAGATCACTTCACTCTGGTGATAAAGTTCATCATCACAGATTACAAAATGTAAAAACCCTGTTTCAATAGTGAGTTATTCCAGAAAATGCACCATAGGGTCATACAAGACCCAGGAACTACAGCTCACCTCCTCAAAGAGTCTGTAGGTGCCTGATTTCCATTAAAATCAATGGGAATCGGGTGGCTAACTATCGCTGGGAATCTGGGCCGACATTCCTACATTATAAGTTAGCCTCTTCTCAGTTCTCAAAACAAAGCTCCTCTCCTTCCCCCCAGGGGCAAGTGTCCCCAGCACAGTTACTTATCATCCAACGGTGGTTGTAATCATCCCATTTTACATGATTTATGAGTTTAATTAATTGCAGTTAGTTTGGTCAGGTTTTTATTCTCCTGCATTTGTTTTTCACTCATACTTTTCAATATTTTAAGTTGGCCATATTTTTACTCTATCTTGTTTTGTAGTGTGAGGAGTGCCGCATCATTTGCTGTAACCCTTGCCAGTGTCTCTCCTCTCTCAAAAGAGTTCACTGATTTGGAAACACACATACTAACTTAAAATATTGTTCTTTCCTGTAAAATCAATGTAGTTTTAAGAGTCTTTTTCAACTTCTGTTTGCAGCTGCTGCTTAGCATGCAAATTATGCATAATTGAGTGTGTTTGCTGTTAAAAGAACGTCAGCCTGGTAATTCTGAGAACTAAATAAAAGGAATGGAGTGTCTTGCATGATAGCATCTTGTTATAAGCAGACTATGTCTTAGGCTAGTGGTCTGAATGGGAATCAGGCCTGGGTGGCTGAATTCTGAAAGCCAAAGTCAAGCGTTGAGATGGGATCAGAATCAGGCGCCAGAGCCAAAGGTCAGAACCCACATTAGAGTCTGAATATCAGACACAAGGGTTGAGATGGAGTTGGAGGCAGGAGTCAATGCCAAGGATCGGAACAGATTATCAGATGTCAGGGAAAACAGGAGCAGGTTTTGGGGCAGAAACAAGGCTTCGAGAGGATAGGAACAAGAGCAGATGCAGGGCAGGGTCTGTACTGGAGCTGTAGAGGAATGGAGCAGGGGTGGTGAGAGATGAGGCAGAGAATCCATGGGCACTAAAATGGAAATAAATAGTAATTCAGATAAATGTTACTGAAGATCCTTTTTTCTTACACTCGTTTTCATTTTATAGATAGTATCAGACTATCAGTATATAAAAAGGATTTGTTCTGCTTATTTCTAGATTCTGTATCTAATACAAGTTTGGTCTTTTTTTTTTAGTGGCAGTCATAGTAACTAGATACAAATCCAAGCAGTTAACCCGTAAACTGAGTCAACAAATTGAACTGTTAGAATGTGAAATTCGGAAAAAAATACGTGATGGTAGGTCTGCAGAGCTTTCTTTTCTTTAATAGGTGTATCATTTTTTAAATTAAAGTGCTGTGGAGAGACTCACATTATTAAAATATTTTATTTCATAGACTCCATTAAATAGAAATACAGTAGTCTGTAATCTGACTATCCGGGTTCCTTGCTAATGTTGGTGTGCAGCGGTAGCTAATTCTAGACACTAATAGCATTGCATGTAATAATTCACTTCCAGCAAAACTGGAGACAAAGTAAATGAATCCAATCAATGTTCTCCATCCCACAGAGATATAACTGGAACAATAACGCATTATGTCTTAGAACTGTTTTTAAGAACATCTTTCCATGGCCATATTGAAAGTTGTGATTGCGAAGATAATTTTATTTTATAAAACTAACACTCCAGGGGGTTGTTATTTCAGGATTTGCAGAACTACAGATGGATCGGTTAGATGTGGTGGATAGTTTTGGAACTGTTCCCTTCCTCGACTACAAACATTTTGCTCTTAGAACTTTCTTCCCAGAGGTAAGTGGTTGCTAGTCATGTAGGTGTAATCCTTCCGTGGTAATGAGCACAACTGTCAAGTAAAGGCCAAATAACTGATGTAAATGCCACACAGTAATGGTACATTATTTTCGCTGGAGATCTTGTATACTGCTCTTATTTTACAGAATAGTGCCCGGCAAAAAAGGCAGGGGAGCATTTAGCTCTATTGAGTGTAGGTTCTGCAAAACTTTACATGCCTCAAGTCTAAATGTTGTAATCAAATTAACCCTCCTGCCCCCTTTATGTGTGTGTATAATGGTTGTGTGTGCCATGGGTGCGTCTACACTGGTAAATTAAGTCGACTTAAGCTTGGCTTAAGTCGACTTAATGTGCCCTGTGCCTACACTACATTTTGCTTAAGTCGACTTAAGCAGCTTGCTTAAGTCGACTTAAGGAAAATAAAGTCGACTTAATGAAAATTAAGTCGACTTTATTAAACCACCTTTCTAATCGACCTAAGGCTTAATTCGACTTTCTAAAGTCCCTGGTGGGGGGGGCACAGGGGGAGCCTGGCATGCCCCCCAAAGGGCAGGGCATGTGGGCACAGTGTGACACTGTCTGGATTTAGGGAAGCATTTATGATATTATTTTCAATGGGTATCTCATAAACGCTATAATCCATAGGAACTATGTCATGTTTGGTATCAATAGAAAGGCAGTAATTTGCTGGGAATGATTATATAGTTTATGTCTAGGAATTCTATTTGGATTAGAAGTTAAGAATCTGATGTTATATCCATACTTTAACTTGTGTCATTAGACGGGAGGGTGTGAACAACCATTGTCTCCTTAATGTTTAGGAATTTTCCAGGTAGAATGGTCTCAGGGAGTATCCTGATGAGCCATTGAGGACATAAAGAATACAACCATTGTATCCTTAACTAACTAACTTTCCTATCTTCAAAGCGTCTGACGAAGTGGGATCTTCTCCCACGAAAGCTCATGCGATAAATAAATCTGTTAGTCTTTAAAAGTGCCACAGGACTCTGTTGTCTTTCTACAATATACTAACACGGCTACCCCTTTGGAATTTCCCTAAATCTAGACAGTGTCACACACAGGACTCTGCCCTGCCAGGGTCCCTGTCCCCCTTTGCCCCATTGTACACAGGGGTTACTCCCCCTACGACCACCGTGGACCTGCTCAGGGTCCCCCTAGCCCCACAAAGTCGACCTAGAGCATCCAGTGTGGATGCTCTAGGTCGACTTTGTAAGTCCCCCTTTAAGTCGACTTTAATTTTAAGTGTAGACACACTAAGTCGACTTAACTAAGTTGACTTAAAAGTGCAAGTGTAGACATAGCCCATGTGTTTTTCATAAACTGCGGAGGCGGTTAGAAGCCCAAATCTCCTGTACTTGATTAAATCTGTTGCCTTAGGTACATACTTAGTCTTTTTAACATTCATGTCTGAGAAGGATTGAGATGTCTAACATAATGTATTGCCTGCCTTTTATTTTAGTCAGGAGGCTTTGAATCCATTTTCTCTGAAGATATGCACACTCAAGTACCACCAGTAAGTCTATATAACATAATTTTACTTTTATTTAATGATTATTCTTTTCTGTCTACTTGTGATCATGGTCATCTCCATAGAATCTGAACACCTTCCAAACGATCAGTTTTATTACATTTTCTCTATATTCTTTCCTATGTGGGGGAAAGTTACATGGCTTTATACATGCAATACAATTATATACATGTATATATGAAAAGGGTCTTATAATGAGAAGTATCGGGTAACCTTAACTATAATTGTCCGGAGAGAGAGGGAGAGAGAGTGTCCATTGACATCAGTGGCAAAACTCCCATTGATTTCAATGGGTCCATAATTTCATCTTATTCTTGTTTCTAAGAATTAAGGACCTGTCATACCCAACCACAGTCTGCCTTATTTTTGTTTAACTGTTTCAGAAGAGAGACTCCAGCCAAAAGAATGAAAGTCTCAGCAAGCTGCATGCTTTAATTTGTAACAAGAATTTTCTTGTTACTCTCATTCACACGCTTGAAAAACAGAAAAATTTCTCAGTGAAAGACAGGTATAGTATGATTATGCCTTATAATATTCAAGTCATCGAATTAAAAGAAAAACGACATGGGTCAAGACACACAAACATAGTTTTCATTCCATACAAAGCAGATTTAAGCTTTTCCAAAGTATTTTTCCTTGTTCTGCACTGTGAACTAATCCAGGGGTCTGCAACTTGTGGCTCTGGAGTCACTTGTGGCTCTTTGGCTGAACCTTTCGCTGCCACTGAGGGACCCTGCAGGCAGCCTGCTACTGGTTCCAGGCTTCCCTCATCCCCCCAGGGGACCCTGCAGCAGGCACCTTGGCACAGCTCCCCCAATCAGGATGCTACACCCATTGCAGCTCTCAAAATGCTTGGCTCTTGAAGGAATTTTTAAAAATGGCTGCTCTTACCTTTTGGGTTGCCGATCCCTGAACTAATCCATTAAAAAGGGATCAGAAGATTTATATATGCCTATAGACGCTGAAGCAGCAAAAGATCTCATCTCAGAGCAAGCAGTTCTTGCTTTATAAATTGGAATTTTTCTTTCACTGAAATGAAAGCTTCTCTTCTTCAGAATTAAATTCAGAGACACAAAATACTTTTTTTAGAAAATTGCTGGGTGGGATGAACCTGTGTACATTATATTTATAGACTTTAGTGTGTGGTTGGGATATCTAAAGAATAAACACAGCGTCATAACTGAAAGGTGTCTGTTTGTTTGAGCTAATTTCACAGTAAGCTGTCAGGAAAGGCTTAGGATTGCCTTTCCAGTGTTGTAAATTATTACCAAAGCAGATTCCAAACCCTTTAGCTGTGACTTTTTATTTTTGTGTAAACAGGTGCTTGTTTGCATCCTTCTTGACAATTGCACTACAGACTAAACTAGTCTACCTAACCAATATTCTAGAAGTCTTGACCAGGGACCTGATGGAGCAGTCTAGCAATACACAACCTAAGCTCATGTTAAGGCGCACAGAATCTGTGGTAGAAAAACTGCTGACAAACTGGTTGTCTGTCTGCCTTTCTGGTTTTCTTCGGGTAAGTTTGACATATTTCCACCACCTCAGACACAAGAATGGGAAATATTTTTAACAGAGAACATGCTAACTTCTTCCGTGCTGAACTCTGGAAGGATCTGTTTGTGCATGAAACATTCTGCATTATTAATATTGTATTATCAATATACCTGTCTTCCTGTCCTGATCCCTTTTATAGACAACTGTCATCATGCAGAAGTCAGGAAAGAGGCACTGTGTAAGTTATGCTATGGATTGGACTTAAATCATTTTGAAACCCTGATGTTTTCTTCTGTTGCTTCACCTATTATCATTCAAACCCCATCAGATATTTTTTGTCATGGCAGAAGAATCGCACTGTGGTTAGAATGCAGTGTATCCTCTTCCTCAAAACTACTCTAGAGCTATGCTTTGAGAGAGTTTAATGGGGCTGTCATTTTGAAAATCTCACTTCTTTGAATTGTTTCTCTTGTTACAGATACCACCCATGACTACTAAAACTCAGAGGCTAGGGGGAAATAATTCCTCTCATTTTACAGTTCATTTAACGTAGTGCATTTTGTGTACAGACAGTTTTTTTTGTTGGTGTTGCACTTCCTGTTTTCTGCGCTAATATGATGACATCTCTGCCATGCCTTGTTCTTCAGAGAGCTCACATGTTCTGCCCCAGATCCTGTAAAAGGGTGTACATCAGCAGAGTAGTTTTGGGCCAGCAGCTAATATCTTTTTCCTGGGACCCAGCACAGAGCCAAGGGACAGTCAGGGAAAACCTATTCTTCACAGCCCAGTCCTCTTTGTAGGGTTGAGGAGCAATGGTAGCATGGAAGGGTGGGGTTCCATACACAGGGCTGGGGAGTGATTGACACCTGGGAAGAGAGTCCCATTTTTCCCTTCTGAACCGCTGCATAGAGCCAGGGAATAAGAGGAGTCGGGGATGGAAGAGGGAGCCCTCTTCTGCACTTCCTCTTTCAAGGGTGAGTTTTACACCCAGTCCCTTTCAGGGAACCTCGAAGGGAAAAGCCTGGCCAGGAAGGAAGGAGGTGCTCTTGCTCCTCGCTGCAGGACTGGAAGAAGAGCCAGCTCTGGTGTATGTGTGTCAGTGTGCACACCCTAGTTCTTTGTGTGGGACCTGAGGAGCTGCAGACGGTTTCATTTGTCCTCTCAGCAGGACAGGAGGAGATAGCAGGGGTTGGGGAGAAAGTGGCAGGCCCCTCAGAGAGTCCAGAGGCAAGTTAAGCCAGGCTGGGGGAAGGGGGAGGCCTTCTCCCCAGCTCTCTGCCTGTGCCCAGTGTAGAGCTCTGAACTGTCGTGGCAGAAGCCCCAGGTGGCTCTGAGTGTCTTAGTGAGAGGAACAGGGGGTGGGTGGGGATTTTCAAAAAACCATATAAACCTGGACAGAAAATATTTTTAATTGCAGGGCAACTGAACAACTTGGCCAAAAGAAAGTTAGTTTCACTGGCTTCAATTTGTTGATGTCCCCCTAATTCCGATGGGAATGCAGAAATAGAGTTAAACCCTGTTGCTTGTGTTTGTTTTGTTTTATTTCTTAGGAGACAGTTGGAGAACCATTCTATAAGCTTGTGACAGCTCTCAATCAGAGGATAAACAAAGGTCCAGTTGATGTAATAACTTGCAAAGCCCTGTATACACTAAATGAAGACTGGCTTCTGTGGCAAGTGACTGAATTCAAATCAGTGGTATGTTTGCCAAGCTGCTTTCCCTCTTAACACTGAAATGTTTTGAAAGAACTCACAACATTGCTCTGATGGAAGGAAGCTAAATTAAGGCTCTTACGCACTCCAGTAATGGTGGTAAAGGTACCCAGATAGATAAAAATGGGGGGAAAACCAAAATTATTAACAGTTTCAAAATACAGTAGATATGAAAGATGGGTTAATTCACCAATCTCATATTCTGCTTCACAGCAGTAATCTTGTAGAGCACTGTATTGAGGTCTCTTGGTACTTCTGATTTATTCTTATTTTAAATTGTACTACAGACCATTTGCAAGTACATTATGTGGTATTAAAATAAATATTAAAACTAGATTACACTTAGCAAATGCATGAACATAGGAAATTTTGTCATGCTGGTTACCTGTGATATTATTGTGTTTGCTTACCCAATAATCCTAAAAATTCAGTAATTCACTGTGGCCCATCTTGCCATTAACTGCAAATTAACAAGGTTGTAGTGTGGTGGATTTTAATTACTTTCCTGATTAAAAACAAGGTCCCTATGAAACTTAAACTAAATCACAGAATTCCAGACTGTTTTTGTCAGAACTTTCCTCTATACATAGATGGTTACATTCACCAAAACAAATACAGAGTTCTTACCATTTTGCATATATAGTTGCATTCCATCTACTACTGAAGATATTTTCAACCTGAATTACAAAGATATTCTTTTTTAAAAAAAATTACAAAAAGTTAAACTGTTTCCTGTGTACTATGACATGTTGATTTTTCTTGGTTTTTTTTACTGATTTGTAAAGTTCTGTGATAAAGAGAGTTTTAGTTATAGAGTACAAAACCTATTAACTGTCTAGGTCAGAGATTTTTTTAACTGTGATCCATGCACAAGTAGTCCACAGAGAAGTAGCTAGTCCTGTGGCATTGGTTCTCCTTATCTGCAGCACTAAAACATATTGAAAGAAGTTTAACACTATATTAAGGATGGGTTTTCAAAAAGCAGCTAAAGGATGTAGATATCAGTGAAAGCTAACCTAATACTAGCCTGATACTTTCCTGGTTTTTCAACTACGCAGTTGTTTCTCTTGCTGTTGTGTGGCTGTTAGCTATCAGAAAAGGGAGGGGATTTGGTCTGTGTGATTACAAATGAAAGGGGAAGTGGAAGACTGGTAACTTTCGTTAAAATTTTCTTCACTGGATCTGGCCCTGAGTTAAACATATAGTTCAAAACAGAAAATTACACACTTGAGCCTAATCCCGGAGCACCATTTGATGGAATCTGTGGGTTTGAAAAGTAAAAAAGGACAGGAAAGATAAACTTTTAGAACTGAAAACTTGATGTGTGGAAAAGCAAAGAGCTGGAAGATGCAGATTACCAGCAGAATGAATGCCATTTCCTTGAAACAAGTTAGCCCTTTGCAAGTGGAAAGAGAGGTCTAATGTAGATCATTCAATCAACAGCATCCTACTAAATGGACAATGAAGTCTCATGGTAGACAAATGAATATTTTGAACAATCAGGTCTACTATACTTAGAAGAGAGGAAAAGGTCATGTAAGATGTAACTGCATGATTGGCTCTGGGAAGCCTGATTCTTGAACGCAGAAGAAGAGCAATGTTAAGAAAAGTGGGCCTACTGCATAAGAATGCAGCAGTACAATATATCCAGTTTCCAAATCAGACCCCCCAGATACGTTACTGTTGGTCACATTTTATTAGATATAGGAAAACAAGATGAATACCATATGATTTACAAAGATACTCATCGGCAGCCATTTCATCCAAGCAACCCCCACCAGAAAGCCAGTGGTGTTAGCTGTGGTGATCAGAGAGCATTCTGAATTTTAGGCAGCACTTAATAATAGGTGTATCCTCCACCTGTAGTACTTTCTAATCTTAGAATAAATTCTGTATGTTTTCTATAGCACCGTCTGACAGTTCTAGAACCTCTTGGTGGCTGATTATCTTGGCTGCTCTAGAAAATTTATACTCTCCTTTTCTTTATCCTCCTGCGCCTTCAGGTTCCCTAGTTTTTAACATTTATTTTGGTCCTGTGCTGGTCTGTTCAGGCTTCTAAATGTCATGTTGCTGGATCTGGGTACTTCCTTTATCGTTCTGCATACTTTTTCTCTAGTTCATCTTTTTCTCTCTTCCCAGGTGGGTCCATATTATCATTTGCCATAGAAGCCACATTGGTGGCATCCATAAAGTACATCCTAAATAAGTTCATTGTTGTCTTCTTACGATGTTTGATGCCTTACATTGATTTGCTCTGTTTAGAATTTCTGATGTGGCAAGAAAACTCTTTCCAAAGGATCCTGAAAATCTTCCTCAGGCAGTTAGTTACTTTTGAATAACTTAACCTTCTCAATTTCTGTGGTAGATTTCCTTCAAAAAAGAGGACAGACATGGTGCTGGTGTTAAAAATTCATATTTTTGTGTCAGTGCCAATTATGCTACTTTTCCAAATCTTTTCAAATTAATGAAAATTGTTCGCTGCTTTTGACAGTCGTTGATTAACACTGGCACAGTGTCACCATCATTGCACATCTCACTTCCTGTATAGCTAACATGTTTTTTGTCTGCTCTGATGGTTACTTTTGAGACATTAGGTAGCCCAATATTTTGTCTTTCCCTTGTTGGTGAGCATGCCAACTTGTTTTTCTGTATCGGCCAAAAGCTGGGTATTTTCTTGGATAAAATAATTGGTTGAATTAAGCAGGATGCTGTCCTCAGCAAAAATTAGGTCATCCAATTGTGCTTTATCATTTGTCCATTAAATTCGTCAGTTTCTTTCTGCTCTTACTTCCATGACATAGCCAATTACCTGTGTGAACCATAGTGGGGACATAATACATTCTTGCCTTCCTCCATTTGACACTGCAGATCATTGGCTGATGTTGTCACCATGTTTGATGGAACATTGGGCATTATCATAAAGCACCATGATGATTCTAACGATGTTTGCTCATATTCTCGAATATGCCATAATTTTCCAAAAAACTCTCTCCATGTATGCTGTCAAAACCTTTCTGGAAATTTATAACTTTTAGAACAAGATGTGCTTTCTACTCCATGCTTTACTCTGTAGTATGTCTGAGAACAGCCATATGGGCTGCACCTAATCTCAGTGATCTAAAACCTGCCTGTTCCTCTCTAAGTTGAAAGCCTGTTTGATACTTGATACATTCCACGATAGTGTGACATATGATTTTCCCAGGCACTCAGAGAACTGTGATTTCCTCTCTAGTTAGTTCAGTTGATAAGGCCGCCCTAGTTTGCCACTTCCTTTCTTCATTGGGCTGGGTTCTTTTCTTCATTCCATATTCGATCCAGAAACACAAGGAGGTCTGGAGGATTGTTTTATCGCTTGCTTTAAGCATCTCTCCAGCAATATGATCCTTTCCAACTACTTTCCTATTTTTTAGTTTACTGATGGCTCTTCTATCTTTTCCCATTGTAATATCTCCTAAAGCAATATGCAACTCCAATGACAGGTCTTCATCACATAGTTTTAATAATTTGTTCAGACTTGGTCTTTTGGGCTCAAACATTCTAATAATTTTTCCAGGCTTGGTCTTTTGGGCTCAAACAATCAGATCAGCTTCATGTGAAGACTATGATAGGCATTGGTCAAATCCACAAGGAAGCCCATGTCATGAACAGTCCCTTACTCTAAGCCACATCTGTGATGAAAATTGGAATTTGGAATGTGAGAACAATGTATGATGCTCCCGAGTAAAACTGCTCGAATAATTAAAGAAATGGATGCTATCTTTATGTCCTTGGAATCAGTGTGTGTAGCTGGACAGAGCTGAACAAACTACACTTTAGGGAAACAAATAATACCATCATCTCCAGGAATGTGAATGATAGATATAAAGCTGGTAGAGCAATCTTAATGCTGAACGAAGCAGATCGGGCATTGACTGAGTGAGACTAAATCAATGGATGAATTATTAGAGGTTGCTTTCAGACTCGATTATTCTAACTATGCACTAGCTAACAAAAAGCCAGATGAGGAAAAAGATGATTTTTATGATTTGTTACAGCATGTGTTAACCAAGGTCTCAAAACATAATATCAGAGTGACCATGGGTGATTTCAATACAAAGAGTGGAAGTAACAACAAAGGGTTGGATAAAGTTTTGGGCAAGTGAGGTATTGGTTTGGACATGAACCAAAATAGCAAGTGATTAGTAGAAATTTGCAGTGTGAATTATGTAATGATAGGTAAAACAATATTTTCTCATAAAAAAAGTCCAACCAAGTGACCTGGTACTCCCCAGATGATACTACAAAGAATTAGATAGATCACTTCTGCATTTGAGAAATGTTTTGCAGCTAATATGTGCATACATGGGGAGCAGTGACCATAAATAACCTTTGTATCACTTAACTGGCGATCAAGTTAAAGTGGATGAAGAAAGTTAAAAGAAAACTGTGTATCAGTAGCATACAGTTAAAAGACTGAAACACAAAAAGTGCTTTTCAGCTTGAACTGAAGAATAGGTTCAGCATTCTAATGGAGTTAACTGAAACGAGCCAAGACATTGATAATACGGGGAGAAAAATATCAAAGTGTTCTATCTGGGAAGTGGAAAGACAGTTCTCATGACAAAGAACTCTAAAAGGGAAGAATGGATTAACAATATTACTTGAGCATCAGTAAAAAAGAGGAACTCTAAAGCAACCCAAAAACTCATAAATCCTAAAACATGAAGAGACAAACAAGTGAAAAGAAGAATATAGAGCTCTAGACGGAGAGGCAAAAGGTGTGCTAGAAAAGATAAAAGGACATACATACATTGATAGAAAATGTCAAGAGGCTGATGATGCTAGTCCAAGAGATGACCGTACAGTCTTATAAAAGACAATCAAATAGCTAAGAGGAAAGTTTAGTAGTTTGAAGACCCTATTAAAGATGCAAATGAAAAGACTCTTTGTCCAGATGAAGGACAAAGAAAAAGATGGACAGAACCTTTTAAGTAATATGGCCTAGTCTAATTTCTCCATGTCTATTGCATTTTGTAGTCTGAGAGACAGGGATAGAATGCTATAGTATAATGGAAGGCAATTTCAATGATTGATATAATGTTGCCAGTTCCTTTTCATCTAATATAACTCTCTATCTTTTAATGACCAATATTCTATCTCAGTTTTTCACGCAATCTGGTAATTGAAATCTAGTACATGCAGAACAGTGACAGACAGAGATTTGATATTCCATGCAGAACAGTGACATACAGAGATTTGATATTCCATGCAGAGCTGGATTAAAAACTGTGTTCTGTATGTAGTAACTTTTCTTTTCCCATGTTATCTTTCTGTTCTTTGAGGCAAGAAACATTATTTTTCATATGTCTCTGTCCTAAATGACAGCACTGTTGCCATTTGCTACTCAGGTGCTTCACTTAACTAGATCAATCACAGTTAGCTTTTATTTACAGAAACACATAAATCTGGGGAAATGTCTTTAATTGTTGCCTTCAAACCTTCCTATTATCTTGTTGCTAGTAAGAGAAAAGTGTTCTTTATTTTCCCTGCCCTTTAGTCAGTTTCCAAACCAATCCCCAGTCAAGTGTTTGCCCTTGGTCTCTTTTAAATAGTTGTTATTGCCACCTCTTTTAATCCTTTGGTGCAATGCTACAGCTAACCACTTATTTCTAGTGCATTAAATCCCAACTCTGGGTTTTACTGGGTTACCTTAAATGGCCTGTAATGTTTTCCTTTAAATTAACTCATACTTTTCCTTGTTTCCTTTGCAAAACCAGAAATAGTAGAAAAGTTCCTAGTAATGTTTCTTCAAGATTTCTGTGCTTCCATCCATGATTCTATGTAATGTTGTCTGACATTCAGTGCCCTTGGCAAACTGAAGAGCCGTTTCATAATTTTGTTATCTGTGATTTCTTTCTCAGTTTTACAATTTGTGGATAAACATGGTGCTCATGAAGGTTAGATTCTAATTACAGCTTCTAATGCCAAGCATTCAGCAATCAGTCAAAACCTGATATATGAGCATTTCAACTGGAGAGCTGGGCAAAACAATCCTTGGCTTTCTTATTGGCACGTGTCCCATGATATCATGCTGATACTGTATTTTCAGAGAAGGTTTTTGTTTTATTTATATGAATGGGTATGTTGCTTATCATCTGAGCCTCTCACAAACATTAGTGGATTTATGACGTGCCTGTAAGGTAGAGCTCTATTATCTCCATTTTATCTGAGAATCCATAAATGCTTAGATGCTGCCTACTAAAGAGACTGCCTTTCTCCCTGTGTGATAGTGTTCCAGCTCCAGTAAGTGGAGCACTAGTGCGGGAATACCCTTGCTGTAAAAGAGAAGAGCCGCAGGACATTCTGTGTGAGGGGTGTGACAGATATGGCAATTTCCTGCAATATTTTGGGAGATCTTACTGCGTATCTATCATTGTGGGCCTGAGATTGGGTGTAAATCCCTAGGGGAGGGTGACCACAGCTCCTCCAGGAACAAAGAGCAGTGGAGGGTGATTAGGCAAATTGACTCAGGTTATAACGCCTCCAGAGAAATCAAACTGGATTCTTTAGAGGCCAACAGGCAAAAAAGGACTTTTAAGTAAAGAGCCTGAGTTTAAACTTACTCAAGGCTTTCTTTTTTTATCCAGCAAATGGATGGGACATTTTGTCCAAAACAAGGCCCCAATCCCTGTGGAGAGGTTGGAAGGACTTGACTTATTAGGGCCTTATAAGACTGGTAAGTTTTTAGCATGCTTATAGGAACTTTTATTGTTTTAATATGTTTTCTCTGCAATGCTTTTACCTTAAGAATAAATGTGCTTGCTTATAAAGAGTTGTGTGGTAACATAAAACTGTTGGCAATTATGCTGTTCATAGCCTTTGAAGAGAAGACAAAGCACAGATGGTATGTTTAAGCAATCCGGCTTGCTGGGACTATTGCGGCATAGGCAGGGAAATTTGCAGCCTGGGGGGAAACTGCAGTCAGAAAGGAGAGAGAGACAGGTTTCTGCCGAAGAGTTGTGATGGGAATGGAACAGAGAATCTAGAGTGCATGCCCTTCAGGGATCACAGAGGGGAAACACAGGTGTAGTTGCCTTAAACTGTGACATGGGGAATCTTAGCTTTGAGACCTGTTCTCCTTTCTAACACACTTTGACTGGAAATAGTTTGAATGTGATTACTTTCAGGGCTCATGGCAAGGCCCATCTCTTAACCCACTGGGAAAGCAGGAACATGATAGGATATGATGTATATATTGGGCTTGATTTTTACTGTGGCTGATCTTTTTGTTTGTGGGATGTGGGGTAGCTTCTAGGCTTATTTTTAATTATTTTATTTTTAAAATATGGGGAAATGAATGTAGGTCCTTTTTAATCTAGTGTTATAAATTGAAATATTGGCCTGAACATGAGACTGGGAGCCAGGAATTCCAGAGTTCTCATCCCAGCTCTGGCATTTGCTATTTGTCTTTAGGCAAGTCATATAACTCTGCTGTGCTTTCTTTCTTTATCAGTAGAATAGGGACAGTAATGTTTCCTACTGTACAGATTTATTGTGAGGATTAATTAGTTACTATTTGGATCACTGAGAAGAGCTCTAAGTATAATTTATTTCTCCCTATGGAGAGAATAAATCCTTTGCTTGATTTGCCACATGATGTTACATATTTTAGGTTGCCATCGCAATCATTCTTGAAGCTTAATTGTACTCAGTGAGGAAAAACAGAGCTTTTTAAAACCACATGGATCTTCCTCTATACGAATGGAATCACGGGGGCAGATACCAAATGCCCTTTTTCCATCATTATGTAATTATACCCAGCTCTTGCATTCTCCCTCTTCCTCAGTAGCTCTGTGATTCTATATCAGAGGGAGCCGGAGAGTTAAACCCATTCATGGTCTGCTTGCTCTCCTAAGAATTTTCTGATTTGCCTTCCAACTGATAAAGCTGGAGTCCAAAGGCCTCCACTGATCCAAAGAATATGGGGAGCAGCTCTGCACGTTTCCCTACATCTCTGCTAAGGTGCCTTGGCCCTGAGTTGGACACATTGCTCCCATGTCAGTTAGTTCAGTCTCAGTTGCCGTTCAATCTTAGGTCTCTCTGCTGAGATTGCCTGAAGGGTGCCAGCTGTAGTGAATTTTATGGTATGTACACTTGTTCATGAGAACCTGCACTGAGGCAATCAACTCATTTTCCAATAGACTACTAAACAGCCATAATGTTAAGCAACTTTTAGTCCCTTCCAACTTGTGTTGGACTTGATCTAGTAACCTAAACACTGTGCTGTTACCAAGTCTGTATAGCCTCACATTTTGCCTTAATGAAGGCTAGATACATCCCAGATGAAGGTCAATGTTCTGGGTGAGTTTAGACTCCACTATACACTGCTATATGTCTTCTCTGTTATGTGACTGATAAAGAATGCATATTGCTAATGTTTCTCTGGTGGCCGGTGCAGAAATGGAGGGAGGACTTAATATACTTTCTTTTACTAGTTATTGGGCATCAAACTCAAGGCAAGGCATTTCAGCAAATATTCATTTCTGTCTGCTGGCGCAATGTCCACTCTCATTTCCTCCTATTCCGTTCATTCTTTCCTTTCAGTAGACTCATTATCCAGGTGGTTAAACATCTCTGTGTCCTGACTAAAACATTCTCAGTTTCTTCAGTTACATCATATTTCATTAAATCCTGATGTTTGTGGTTTTGCAATCTTGTTTTTAATATGCCATCTGTTTGTATAGAAACAGGGAAGTTAATCTATGTCTCTTTTTGTTCTTTCCTTTTTTTTCCTCACCACAATTTAGCAGTTTCCACTCACTGCTGGTAATTAAAAAAGGAAGAACAACTCTACATGTATTATTATACTTATTAATATTTCTAAATTTGAGAGAGAAAACAGGGAGGCTAGCAAGTCTCTGCTTCTTTCCTGAGAGGAGAAAGGAAAAAACCAACATTTTTACTTGCTTCTGCTTTTAACAAACTTTTCTCTAGTGAGTCACACCCACAATTCTGATGTTTCAGTCAGGGTATATTAGACACAAGTGTTCAACTGTTTAAATGTAGAGCGTTCTAATTGCATTAGTTTTTCCTACATGACTTGCACTCTGTGACAGACTTTTCAAACAACATTTGTTTCAAACACATATAGAACAGATTCAAGAACCCCTTTATTCACACATACTGAGGTAAACAGAGCAAAGTTACTTCTATAAGTAGATTGCAATATTACCAAAGCTTTGTTATCACTGCCTTGAACTAAAACCCTAGTCATGAATTCATACGCATCTCCCCGTCCCTCCTGTTTTCTCATTTGCTGTCGCTAGCAGTAAATTTCAGGCAGTTGATTTGTGAGGTAGAGCCAACAAACTCCCTGGAATGTGGCTAACTGGAGGACTGGCCCCACTTTGCATAGAGTCTGGCAAACAAGCTTGCTCTCAGTCATCTGATTATGAGCTATGTAGACCTCCTCATACAAGTCTGGTTCTCACCGGTATGCCAATGGACCATCTCATGCACATCCAGCATCACATACATTCTCTTTCCCTCCTCCACCCCACCCTCCTGCCCCGAACAGTGACAGCTTTCCCTGTGGTGAAATGGTGGGATTCTGATGGACACAGATTTCCATAGGAGAAGTTCCTTGTGGTATGTGCTGTGCTCTTTAATAACAATGGCTGCTGCTTGTGAGTATTTTAACATCACTTCCAATTTTAGGAAACAACAATGCTGATCATGGCTGCTTTCTGAATAAATGGCCTCAAAGCTTCATCTGCTTGCGACTTCGTTTTCTAGGAATCCTACTTATCTAAAGAAATGCATATTTTAGGGTATATGCTTTCTTCTGCTATTCATTGGTAACTCAATGAATACATTTGCAGAAATGTAGTAAAAAAATAAAGCATATTTGAAAATATACAGGTGTATGTCTGTGGTTCTTCAAACACCGTGAATTAATTAGAGCTATGTGATTCATTATTTAACGCCAGCAAACAAACATTTTGACTGGAAAAATAGTTTAAATAAGTGAATAGCTTGAAAAGCTTAGTGCAATGTGTCTAATTTGATATATAGTGTTTGCTACTGTGAAGCCTCTGTAGATTTAAATAACATTTGCATTCTTGCAGGCACTGAATGTCTTCTTCGAAGAAATCCCAGAAAATGAGAGTGCAGATACCTGTCTTAATATTCAAGTTAATGTTCTGGATTGTGATACCATAGAGCAAGCCAAAGAGAAGATCTTTCAAGCTTTTCTAAACAAGAATGGTTCTCTTTATGGTCTTCAGCTTAGTGAAACTGGGCTTGGTAAGAGAGTGCCTTAGTATTATATTTCTCTTATTCTCTTATGTTTGCTGCTGTCTCTGTGAAGATTCCTACTTGATAGATCCTGCCACTGATAACTAATATTGATTTGTCGTAATTAATTCTAAGGTAATTTATATGTCTAATAAGGCTATAACCCTGTGCTTGCCTCCAAGGTTTAATTTTTACACGTTAATGTGTTAAAACTACAGCTGCCTTTACTTGCACTAAGATTTTAACAAGCATTAGCTAACACGTTAAAAATGCCCCTTTCCTTTCTAGTATGGATATAGCCAGAACGGTATGGCACACTTGTGCAGTAGAACACCACCAATTCTGGTGTATAGTGTATCACAATAACAAAAATAATCCCAACAGAATGTAAAACTGGGCTCTTGCTTTCCCTGGGACCTTACTGTTTTCCTTAATTATCCTAAACAGGCAGCCACTAAGGGTCTGCCTGTACTGCCAATTATGTGGTAATCAATGTAGCAGGATTGATTGAGTGGGTTATGAGACCCACTCAATCAATGGCTGATGGGCTCTCCGATCACTGCCAGCAATCCACATCCCCAAAAGGAGTCAGGCTGCATCCATGGAAGGGTGTCTCCCATTGATGCAGTGCCATGAAGACGCCAAACTACGTGAATGGAAGTACGTCAATGGAAGATATGCAAGCTACCTTACATACCTCCCATCAACCACTGGCAGCAGTGTAGACCAGGCCTAAGAAACCTCTGTAAAACTGCCGTCAGGATAAGGAGTAAGATAGTTACAAAGGCAGATTGCAAACAGCATGCCCATAAGAAACATAAGACCATTGAATCTTGATCTGAAATGGCTATATCAACTGTATAAAAAACAAGCCACCTAATTGGGTTCAACCAAACATCCCATTTTAGGAACAATTCCATAAAACACTCATGGAGCATCCATTTGAGTTACATTAGTTGAAAGCTCCTGTCTGGGTTGTGGCTTCAGTAAAAGAAGATGAGACACTTCCAATAGCCTCATCATCCAGCTGGACTTAATTGTACAAAGGGTTTCTGCAGCCAGACCATGCAAATCATAATTATGCAAACTAGCACATGGACTGTGGTTAGTTGAACTTGGATTGGGACCATTAATCCAAAAGTAATAAAATAACTATGCCATATTTTACTTTATAAACGTGTTCATTTTATGGGAACAGATTTAGCCTGTAATTGTCTTTTCAATATGATTTTTTACAGAACTTCAATCTGTGTCACGTTACAAAGAACTGTTAGATATAGATGGTTCCACTGTGACTCTGGAAGATGGGATAAAAAAACTAAACACCATCGGTCACTATGAGGTAGGAACAAAAATAGTGCAATCAAATTAGGAACCAGTTCCTTCCAACTACCAAGTAATGTCTGCCCAGAAATACCTTGGTTGATCACGTCTGTTTATTCACCAAGGTGGGGAAAGCTTTATAGGCTGAACAGCTTATGCTGACTTTGTAGAAAAATTGTATCGCATTGATGGAATATTCTTACTATTGAGTCACATGATATTTCAGCTTACTTGTGGAGGGATTGGTTTGTTAGGGAATCTCAGATATGCTTTATTTGTACTGTACATATCCTCAATATGGTGTATTTGGTAGTGTAGTCCAGTGAATAAATAAAGTGTGAGGCTCAGTATCCAAAATCAGAGGCACCCAGAAATACCAATCACTTTTGAAAACTTTAGGTTCTCAATTTTTGCATTCCCCAACTTTTTTCTTTTAAATTTTAAACCAAAACTTTAACATTGCATTAATATAGATCTTTTGCATTTCATTTCTGAGGGATTTACTGGCTTTTCATTACCAGAAAAAAATAAAATAAAAAAGAAGCTACACCTCCAGGTCCTTTTACTACACTCCTTGTGGATGGCACATCAGGGCTTGCACACACAGTGGAGTGGAGGGAGGTGTGCTTTTTACAAGATTTCTACCATTATCTCCATAAGAGCGGCCAAGAGTCTTGACAAAAAGCCCATCATAAGAGAATACCATGAGGCCCTTACTCCCCGGCAAGTACAGTGCTTTGGAACAGTTTACATATCTGTTCTCCAGTCACAGAAGCTAAAGAAGTTTGAATTGGATGTGAGATCCAGTGATCTCTCATTCCAAAAACTTTTCTTCAGCGCATAAGGTGCCTGGAGGGATGGACAAGATGCCCTGGCAAAGGCAGATTGCTGCCTGTTCAGCTGTTTTTGAAATGCTTACTCCCATGCTTCACAGACAGGAGTGTGTTCCCCCCCCCGAAGCTGTGCCTCGTACAAATTAATAGCATTTTAACTGCCAATCAGAATGATTAGGACATGAACAGGCAACTGAAGCATGAGGACAGAAGAGAATGGCCTCATGTTTTATGTATCATGGAGAAAGAAGTGATGGGTTTGGTCATAATAGCAATAGAAAAGAGAAACTTTTATTCCATTAGATGCTAAGGGATAGTTTTTGTTACAGAGACACGACCCGTTGTAACGGTGTTGCAAAGATGCATTGCCCCAGTGCCATCACTTTCTATAGGGAACCACAATTTCCTCCTCTTGTCCAGGGGGTGTATGGCATAGATCCGTATTAATCTGCAGTCTGCCGTCCGTGCTGGCCAGTGTGCGAGGGGTTAGCACTAAGGCCTTGCCTGTTCCATGCTCCCCCACTCTGAGGAGGTAATAAACAGGTACCTAGTCCTGTGTATCCAGATCCATGGTCCAGGTAGCCCACCCAGTGATGTAAGGGGACTCTCGCTCCCTCTCCCTGTTGTGTGGTGCTTGGTCTAAATCACAGTCTAAACCTAAAGAATTTGCCCATCTTTAAAGTGATATACGCTGAAACATTCCTGCAGCTCTGGATGAGCTGTGTAACGTTGTATCATCAAATGGAACTTACTCTTCATAAAAAACACGTTTATAAAATATTCTGGGTCTGCCTCCCTGAGCAAAGGCCAGATTTCTTTGGCACACAAGACACAGCTTTCTATAAAGTATCTTAATGCTCATGCCGGTTTCCAGCAATGGGCTTGCTGCCAAGGTTTTAAAAGACATTTGAATTATTTTGGCAGATATCCCATAGGGTAAGCCAGTTATTTTTGTAATTAGAGAGCAGAGTGTGCTGTATAAGATACTAGCACTTGGCAAAACACGGGATTCAACAGCAGGCTATTGGCACAGCAAGACACAGGGTTAGTTTTGGATCTGTTCTTTGACAAGAACTGTATGACTCCCCAGCTTCTTTTTAAGAGAAGATTTACTGCCTGAACAGCAAAGTTTATTCATGGATGGAGGATGAGGATTTTCCTAGAAGTCTTAAAGCACATTTCTGAATACCTTAAGCTTAAAAAACTCAAGTGCAGAAATCTGCAGTACGCAAGTTTGATCTTCATCGCTTTAGAAACTGGAGACTGAAAATAATTCTTAGAAACTTGAGGCCAGGTCAGCTGCATCCCCTCAAAATGCAGATCTCACCCTCCCCCGGAAAAAGTGATAGAAAGTTTTGGCTGCCTCCACAGCACTATCCTAGGTGAGGAGGGGTTAGATGGGAGGCAAGACAAAGGGTTCAGACATCATCCTAGTATCAACCCAGGAGGGAATCCACAGAAATGTGAATGTGAAGTGAAGGGAGAGCACAAAACACTGTGAGAATGACCAGTGAAACCTAAGGATATCTATCCAGAGCACAGATAAACCAGCAAATTCTGGCAAGGAGAAAAGCCTTAAGGAATTGATTTTCAGAGGTGCTGAATTTCTGTAATTCCAGTTAAAGCCAGTGGCAGCTGCAGCTGCTCAACACCTTTTAAAATAAGACCGATCCTCAAAGTAATGAAGTCAGTGAGAGTTGGGTATCAAAATACCTTGGAGGATGTTGGCCTAAATGCCTAGCGAGAACTACGTGTGCTGTGTTGGGAAGGGAGAATGCTGGCACAACTCACATTTTGTAGTATTTGAGATGTATCATAGGGATAAGAACGTTTATTAAATATGGACAAATATATTTTGTTTTTCCTTTCAGATTTCTGATGGTACAACTATAAAAGTCTTTAGAAAGGAAACTAAGTTCACATCAGGTAACAAAGGGACTGAGAACAATTTTATTTTTTATGTGAAGACTGTAATAAAGTTGCAGAGATTTGCATTCATAAATGTTGGTATCTCAAAGATATAATATAAAAAACATGACATTGCACTATGAGAACAGGGACAACCATTTTAATCTGGCTCAGAGCCTGTGACAGGCAACAGAAAGAGGTAAAAAAAAAAAAAGAAACAGAAAATGCACAATGTCAGGTAATGGAATGTAGAAGGGAGAAGAGACTGAGTGGCAAGGTGAAGAAGCATGAACATCACAACTTGGCTACTGAGAATGTCAACTGAGCACAGGAAACTTAGGAACAACTGACTGAACTATAGTAATAACTAAGCAGTTAAAGACAGATCTTTGTCAGCGCCGTTATTCACTTCCTAAACCTAGAATTTTTTACTCAGCTGTTTTAATAACATGGTTAGGTCGATACATGGTAGCTGGTAAGCACCACTGGGCTGTGGTCTAGGATTGCTGAGGGCTGAAGTTGCTGTCACCCATTCCAGAGATCATCCGTGGCTGGCCTCTTTTCTGTGGTAACATACTTCCCCTGCATAGGCTGTCCCAGACAGAGGCCGACTTTCATCAACCTTTCAGGATTCATCACCATTATAAAATTGTAACCATGATTAAAACTTAGGAGTCACAATTCCTCCCATGCTTCCCTCTTGCATCAAGAGAGGTAATTTGCTGCTGGCCTATACCAACAACAAATTACAACTGTCCTGTGCTGGCTCAGTTGTGCTGGTGAAAGTATGGAATAATGGCTTTGCCCGTTTCCGTAGCCCCTCCCTGTCCACCCGCTGAAGAAGGAATAAGTGAAATGCAGGATCTGTGAACTCTGATCTAAGGGCTGGTAGCCTGCCTGGGAACAAAAGTACAGTAAGGTTGTTACTCCCTTGCAAAGATGCAGAGTCCAACTCAGTCTCACTTGAAATAAAGATGACCATTGCTGTGTGCATTCAAATTGACAGCGGTTCACTCTCTTACTCCTTTTTCCTCTTGCTTAGATGTAGAATACTCTAACGAATACTGCCATTTGGTGAGTTAAATAAGCCTGCCATTTAATTGTTCATTTATTTAACGCTAAACCATCACATCAGGATAATGTCTATCCTCTCCTGACTCTAGATTTTACCTGACTCTGAAGATCCACAGAGAGCAATGCACAAAGGAAAGCAAAAATTTGAAGTGAAAGAAATGTATCTGACAAAGCTGCTGTCTACCAAGGTAACAGTTCAGGATTCATTTTGTGATAGGTCAGATGATGTGTGACTCAACAGAATTTGGAGTGGAAATTATGCAAAGCTGGTGTATGATACAATATTAAACCGTAAAATCAGTAATCGTTGCAGATTTTTATCATTTTCAAAAATAACTGTATATTACAAATTGGCAAAGTGGAGCTGAAGATAGCAATCTACTGATACATTCTGCTTTCTCAGCACAATAGTTTCCTCCTTTCCTTTTGAGGATAAGATTGTTGCTATTGGGGGATGGGGTTGCTACTTGCACAGGAAAAGAAGCAAAGGAGAGGTCAGTGTTTATGAGCTTTCTGAGTGAAACCTGGCTTTGTTGGAGGCAATGTAAGATTTACTATTGACTTCCATTGAGCCAGGATAGACTCTGGTCTAAATTTTCCAAAATGATTAGGTACCTCGGGTGTCTGACTTGAGATACCTTGAAGAGGTCTGATTTTCAGAAAGAACTGAGCACCCATTATTATGTTTGAAAATACAAGTTACTATTGAAAATGGGGGTCAGTGCTTTTATCATTTAGGGAACTAATTCATACCATGCACAATTTTAAGAACAATCCGCACCACTACTACTACTACAAAAAAATAGCCTCACTAAATTGGAGTGAGTTATTTCTAATGAATCCAAGAGAATATAAATGAAAAAGGTCTTATCAACAGCATATTATTTTAAAAGTATATTAACAGTTCACTTACTGGGTAGCATTCTGTGTTCTCCTTCTAGTGATTGCTCATGTCAACTCCAACTGGGTATGCACACATATCGTGCACAGCTGTCGGAAGATTTTTCCCCTAGCAACTCCAGAGGGTCAGCAACAGAGCCCCCTGGAATCGCGCCACTATGGTGCTCCTTATAAGGGCCTGCCGACCCTCCCCTCTCTAGTTCCTTCTTACCACCCATGATGGCTAGTCAACTCTTCTCTCTCTCTCTCCCGCGTGGAGAGTCTCCCTAGCAGCTTCAGCTTACCTCCTAAACCCCACCCCCAAAAATGGTTTAAAACAGTTAGTTTGTTAGTTGATAGTTGTAGATAGTTAGAATCGAGTGTTAGCCTATAGTTTCCCCTCTCAGGGGGCTTGAGTAGCTAGCTGGGGCCGGGGCATGCCTCGGTCCCCAGGCTTTAAAGCGTGCTCAATGTGTAAAAAGGCTATGCCCAAGAGTGACCTGCACTCTACTTACTTAAAGTACTTGGGTGAGGCTCACCTGAGGGAAAAGTGTAAGAACTGTAAATTGTTCAGACCAAGAACTCAAAAGGAGAGGTCCCAAAGACTAAAGTTCCTTCTAATGGAAGCAGCGCTGAGACCCTCCCCCAACATCTCGGAGCCAACCATAAGCACGGTGTCGGCAAAGAGTACCCCGGCGCCGACGAGAACCGGCCAAGAAGGACGGCCAAGACCATTGGCACTGTGAGTTATCGGCACTGAAGCCTGCGCCCAGACACCGGCCACTTTCCCTGGTGCCCAAGAAAAAGCGAAAGGACAGAGGCCGATCACCAGTTTCCAAAAAGGGCGTCGAGGGGTCTGGCACCGTGAGACCTATGCCGGGCCATGAAGTCGCCGCCCCTAAGGTGCCCAAGCCGTCAACTCCGGCCCTGGGAAAGGGTTCGTTCAGTCTGGCAGTTGAGGCCGACCCGCCGGGAGAGCTGGAGGAAGATATAGACGTGGTACATTCTCCCTCAACGCCAGAGACATTTGAGGCCACCAGAGACCTCATAGAGGAGGCGGCACCACACCCTTCGCTCGGAGACCACGGCACCGACCAGACCGGCGTATTCAAAAGGCAAGCCAACCCCATTGCCCTGCCATTCTCCACCATGGCACCGCTCCCTGGCACCGAGAGGCACGGCACCACAATGGTCTCCCAGGAGCGGCAGAGTCAACAATGTCTAGGAGAAGCAGATCCCAGTCCAGTTCTCGGCACCAAACCCGGCAAGGACTGGCACCGTGGGTACCCCAATGGCAGAACCCCAGCAGCTGGCCATTCTGGACACTATGGTTGCGTCTACACTTGTAAGTTAAGTCGATTTAAGCTTACTTAAGTCGACTTAATTTACCCTGCGTCTACACTACAGTTTCCTTAAGTCGACTTAAGCAACTTGCTTAAGTCGACTTAAGGAAAATAAAGTTGACTTAATGAAAGTTAAGTCGACTTTATTAAATCTGCTTTTAATTTAACTTAAGGCTTAAGTCAACTCCCTAGAATCGACTTAAGCCAGTGTAGACGTGGGGTAGCCCTAAGTCAACTTAGGGCTACCCCAGGACTTCACCAATGCCCTCCCTGCTGGGGCGGGGGCACAGGGGGAGCCTGGCATGCCCCCCCCCACCTGGCAGGGCAGAGCCCTGCCCACCCTGCCCCTATGCTCTGCCAGGGTCCCTGTCCCCCTTTGCCCCCTGAGCCCCCTGGCACTCGGCAAGGGGTGTCCCCCCTCCCCCCGTGGACCTGCCCTAGGTCTCCCTAGCCCCTAGAAGTCGATCTAGGCATCCAGTGTGGACGCTCTAGGTCGACTTTGTAAGTTCCCCCCAAAGTCGACTTAAAATTTAAGTGTAGACTCACTAAGTCGACTTAAATTTCCAAGTGTAGACATAGCCCATGGGCCTGTCATCAGGCGCAAGGCCCTCACTCCTCTTACTCCATCTCGGCTGCGTTGGAGACGGGAGTGTCTTGAGCGAGGTTGGAGACGATCTCTCACTCGGATACCGGTACTGGTCACGGCCCAACAAAAGAACAATACCCGGCACCGAGGAGCAACCGCCTCAACTCAGGGCCCACTACTGGTGCCGTGGAGGAGGAGCCGGCTCAGTCGACACCGGGGGGAGACTCCGGCATCTGAGCCCGAATGCTTGGAACACTTGAGAGAGTCTTCCTCCTCATCACCAGATGAGACGGTGGCGAGTACCACCCCAACCCCCCCCCCGCCCCCCCGCCCCCAACAGAGGATAATAGAGCTCATCAGGACCTCCTACGGCAGGTAGCCCACAACCTGAACATCGAGGTCCAAGAGATCAAGGATGAGTTATTGGACCCAATGACCGATATTTTATCCTCCTCCAGCCCTTCAAGGGTGGCCTTGCCAATTATAAAAACTATTGACAGAAATATGAAAACAATTTGGCAGACCCCCATCTTCTGCCTCTCCTACCCCTAAGCGGGTTGAACGCAAGTATTTCGTACCTCCCACGGGATATGAATACCTTTACACCCACTCTCCCCCAAGCTCACTAGTGGTGACAGCCACCAATAATAAAGAGAGGCAGGGGGCACAAGGCCCATCCCCAAAGGATAGGGATGCCAAGAAACTAAATTTTTACGGCAGAAAGGTGTACTGAACTGGGGGCTTTCAACTTAGGGTGGCCAACCAACAGGCCATCCTAAGCAGGTATACATTTAACACATGGGGCTCTATGGAGAAGTTTTCGGCCTCACTGTCTTTGGAGTCCAGGAAGGAGTTCTCCGCCCTCGTAGATGAGGGCATAGTGGTAGCAAAGGCTTCCCTTCAAGGGGCCTTAGACGCAGCGGTTGCAGCAGCCAGGGTCATGGCCTCAGGGATCTCCATGCGCTGTAGCTCCTGGTTACAGGCATCCGGTCTACCGTATGAAGTACAACAGACAGTTCAGGATCTTCCCTTTGAAGGCCAATCTTTATTTTCAGACCAAACAGACTCAGGGTTACACAGTCTAAAGGACTCCAGGGCCATGCTTAAGTCATTAGGCATGCACACCCCAAATACTCAAAGAAAGCATTTTAAGTCACAACCACCAACACGCCCATATCAGCAGCCGCAGAGACAGAACTCAAGTCGCAGGTGCAATAGGAACAGTCACTCCAACAGCTCTGGCAATAGAAGAAGACCGTATCCTGGGCCAAATAAAAATGATGGGGCCTTGAAACAATCCCAGGGCCCAAAGGAGAACTTTTGAAGTTATGCCCGAGGACAGAGCACCAGTACCCCAGGCTCCAACATCTTTGTTCTTGAACTGCTTGTCCCACTTCTATCCTGCGGGTGCTGGATCACCTCAGACAGCTGGGTGCTTTGCACGGTGGAATTGGGATATTCCATCCAATTCCACTCTATTCCTTACCTACACCCGCCCCGTTCCCTGTCCCTCTTCAGGAACCCCTTCATGAACAACTCCTCATGGAAGAGGTAACCCAGCTTCTGGAGTTAGGAGCAGTAGAGAAGGTCCCAACAAATCTCAGAGGGAAGAGCTTTTACTCAAAGTACTTCCTGATCCCCAAAGCCAACGGGGGCCAAAGGCCCATTTTAGACCTCCAAAACCTGAACAGATTCATAAAAAGACTCAAGTTTCACATGGTCACCCTGGCCACGGTCATCTCATCCCTGGAGCCGTGGGACTGGTACACTGCCCTCGTTTTAAAGGATGCATACTTTCACGTCGCTATTGTCCCAAGCCACAGGAAATTCCTACACTTCGTAGTGCATGACAGGCACTTTCAGTTCACGGCCCTCCTATATGGACTATCAACAGCTCCCAGAGTCTTCACAAAGTGTATGGCTGTAGTAGCGGCCTTCCTCAGAAAGTGAAAAGTCCACATCTTCCCATATCTGGAAGACAGGCTAGTAAAAGGGAGATCCAGGGCTCAGGTGCTAGATCACTTGGAGCTCATAAGTCGCACTTTCAACGACCTCGGCCTGCTAATAAATATAAAGAAATCGACGTTAATCCCTACCCAAAGGATAGAGTTTATAGGAGCTGTCCTGGGACTCCACCATTGCCACTGCCTCGCTACCAGCAACTCGCTTCCAGAATATACTGGGAGCAATAGAAAACGTATCTCACCACCCCATGACCATAGTTTGGGGCTGCTTGAAACTGCTGGGCCACTTCTCAGCCTGCACTCAGGCAGCACAGCATGCCAGACTGCACCTGAGACCCTTCCAGATGTGGCTTGCTTCAGTGTACTGACCCTCGAGAGACCCTCTGGACCAGGTGGTGTCCATACCTCAGCGGGTGCTTAGACTCCTTACAGTGGTGGACAAATCAGGAGGTTATCTGTGCCGGGGTCCCATTCTCGAAACCCCATCCAACTACCACCTTGATAACGGATGCATTGGATCTGGGGTGGGGGGCTCACATTGGCCAGATAACATCTCAAGGCAGGTGGGGCCAGAAAGGCCTGTGCAACCATATCAATGTCAGGGAATTGAGGGCAGTCCGGCTGGCCTGCCACACCTTCAAGTCCCACCTGATAGGCAAAGACGTAGCAGTAAAAATGGACAATACCGCCACAATGTTTTATATAAACAGGCAGGGAGGGGCTCGCTCCCCTGCCCTTTGCAAGGAAGCACTGGCCCTGTGGCAGTTCAGCATTCCCCTGGGAATTCACCTGGAGGCATCCTACTTACGGGGCTACAGAATACACTGGCGGATCTACTAAGCCGCTCTATCCGGACTCACGAGTGGTCTCTCAGACGGGATGTCTCCCGATCCATTTTCCAGAAGTGGGGCGTTCCCCGTCTGGATCTCTTTGCCACAGAGATCAACACCAAATGTAAGAGTTTTTGTTCATTCCAAGGCCGGAGCAACGGTTCGCTGGTGGATGCCTTCCAGATCGACTGGAGTAAGGGCCTACTGTATGCGTTTCCACCCTTCCCGTTGATTCACAAAGTCCTATTAAAGGTAAAAGCAGACAGGTCATCCTTGATACTGATCGCCCTGGAATGGCCCCGCCAGCACTGGTTTCCCATTCTGCTGGATCTCCTCATGGCGGATCCCATGACATTATCATCATACCCAGACCTGATCACCCAGAACAACAGTCGACTGCGCTACCCAAACATTCAGTCACTCCACTTGACAGTCTGGAAGCTCCATGGCTGAGTCATAGAGAAGTAGACTGCTCACGACGGGTGAGGGAAGTGTTACTGGAAAGTAGGAAACCGTCCATGAGATCCACCTACCTCGCTAAGTGGAAATGGTTCTCTTTATGATGTGAACAGGAAGGGCTCCCCCCAACAGCAGTGGAGATACCTGCCATCTTGGACTGTCTGCTCAGCTTCAAGCAGGGAGACCTTTCTCTGTCATCTGTGAAGGTCCACCTGGCAGCAATTTCTGCCCTTCATGTGCCAGTAGACAGCAGGTCAATCTTTTCCAACACACGAGTGAGTCGATTCTTGAAAGGCCTTAGCAGGAAATCCCCGCAGGCTCCCAAACCAGTACCACAGTGGGACCTTAACCTGGTCCTCCTAGGTCTCACAAAACCGCCATTTGAGCCGATGGCTTACATGGTTGTTTTTGTACCTCTCCTGGAAGGTTGCCTTCCTTGTGGCAATCACCTCAGCGAGGAGGGTGTCGGAACTAAGAGCACGCACAGCCGAACCACCATACACTACCTTCTTTAATGACAAAGTCCGCCTTCGCCACATCCAGCATTCTTACCGAAAGTGGTCTCCCATTTCCACACAGCGCAGGACATTTTCCTCCCAGTTTTTTACCCAAAACCTCACTCGACAGATCGACAGAGACAGCTACACTGCCTTGACGTGAGAAGGGCACTAGTGTTTTATATTGATAGAACAAGACCCTTCCGGAAGTCCCCACAGTTATTTATAGCCGTGGCCGAGAGAATGAGAGGCCTCCCGGTCTCGTCACAAACAATTTCTTCCTGCATTAAAACGTGCTACAAACTGGCCGGGAAACCAGCCCCCCAGGTTACAGCTCACTCGAGCAGGGCTCAAGCCACGTCGATCGCCTTCGCGGCAGGCATCGAAATTCAGGACATCTGTAGAGCGGTGACCTGGTCCTCCATACGTACGTTTGTAGTGCACTACACGATAATGCAACAGGCCACCAATGATACGGCAGTCGGTAGAGCAGTACTGAGGTCTGTAACCTGAAGAGCTCCAACCCTACCTCCGGTAAGTGCTTGGGAATCACCCACTTGGAGTCGACGTGAGCAATCACTCGAAGGAGACAAGACAGTTGCTAACCTTTTGTAAATGTCGTTCTTCGAGATGTGTTGCTCACATCCACTCCAAACCTGCCCACCTACCCCTCTGTCGGATCCTCAAAAAGAAGGAACTAGAGAGGGGAGGGTCGGCGGGCCCTTATAAGGAGCACCATAGTGGCGTGACTCCAGGGGACTCTGTCGCTGACCCTCTGGGGTTGCTAGGGGAAGAAACTTCTGACAGCCATGCACGACGCGCATGTATACCCAATTGGAGTGGACATGAGCAACACATCTCGAAGAACGACAGTTACAAAAGGTAAAGTAACCATCTTTTATTCAGGAGGTCAGACTAGGCACTATGTGATCCTTAAGGCCTTCCTGTCCTTAAATTTAGCAATCTATAATTATTTAAAGTTATGGAAGCACTCAGAATGTGCCAAGGTGCTTTCCAAAGAGATTTTCAGAGGGGTAGCTGTGTTAGTCTAGTTCAGCAAAACAAACAAGGAGTTCTGTGGCACTTTTAAAGACTAACAAATGTATTGATTGCATGAGCTTTCATGGGTGTAATCCCACTTCATCCAATGCATGAAATGGAAACTACACTATGGAAGGGAATACATAAATGCAGAGAAGGGTAAGTCACAAGGTCAAGTTTGGATTTTTTTCAGCAAACTAAGCAAGTTGTTTTGATTCAAACAATGTGGAATAACAGAATGTGGGAAGGTTAAAAGAAGGGGAAATCCCTTTTGTAATAAAAGGTGATTTTGTAATAAAAGCTGATTTTTCCCCTCTTTTAACCTTCCTACTTCCTTATCTGTTGTTCCACAGTGTTTGAGCTGCCCATGGTGGCTGTCCTCCTAAATTAAGTGGTCACACTCCTCCTATGCTTTTCTCTCGGTTGAGAGCCAGGGAGGGAGAACAGCAGCTCGGCTTGCAACCTCATGGGACATCATTATTCAGGTCTTCTAGAAATCTTGATCAGATCCTCCCCTTCCAAAAAAGAATAAAATGAGCACCTGATGAGTTCGTGATCTCTCAAAAGACTTTTGGAAGAAGATAGAAAAAATATACCTCAGTTCAAATTGTGAGATGTTATCTGAATATACCATAACGAAGCAGGAAAGAGCTCAAGGGCGTCCCCCTTCCCTCACAGAGTTCCTCTTTACATTTACCACATTTCTCCCTGTTGTCAAAACAAAACGATGTTGCGTAGCTGTTGAGCGTTTAGCACAGTTCATAGAGATAGGCCTTCAGATTCTTTCTTTGTGATTCTTTCCAGCCTTATTGAAGCCGTTTACTGTATAGTACACGAGTGTGTCTGCACATAACACCCTCAACCCCTTCACCTTAATTTCTATGTATGTTTCACTTGGATTATGTTTAACTCCTCCTCCTCCCTCTTCCCCTCCTCCCCTTCCCTCTTGAGAGATCTTGTCCTTTCTCACCTGTAATAACAGGATTGCTCCTTTTCTTGCTTTTCAGGTTGCAATTCATTTTGTTGTTGAAAACCTCTTTAAAAGCATTTGGAGCTTGCCCAACAATAAAGCCCCAGTTGCCATCAAATACTTTTTTGACTTTTTGGATGCTCAGGCTGAAAGTAAAAAAATTACAGATCCTGATGTGGTCCATATATGGAAAACCAACAGGTTTGTGTGTGTTTGTTCTCTTTTTCCGTGTACTTGTGTGAAATTGGAACAGGATGTTTGTAACCACAAGAATAAGAGTGCAGCAAGTGACAACACAAAAATGACTGTACAAGCTACCGCTGCCCCTCTGTTAGATAATCTGTGCAGGAGATACGCTGTGACTAAGTAATGATGACTGCGAAACAAACAATCCTACCCTGCTGCTGTTTGTGAAAAATACATCACTTAAAATTGAGGATTGCTCACTCACTTTTGTGGTTTGACTGTGTGGATCCAAGTTGTCCGCCTGGAGCTCTAATACATCAGCTAGATTCCCGTATATAACATCATAGCTTCTAGAACTTTGAGTCAATACACTGCTTTCAGAGGGTGATTTGAACATCAGTTGGTGCTGGTTGAAGCCAGAGAGAGGATTAGGTTTGTCTGGTAGCTTTGTGACATTCACTGACGTTCATTATTGCATGAATGAGCAGTTCAGAATTGTGTCTGTCTGCATGGTATAATGCTTTCCAAACACTGAATTAGTCATCTGACTTGAGCTACTGAATTTAAAGTGCTTGTCCTTTCTCTGACTAGTCTTCCTCTTCGCTTCTGGGTGAATATATTGAAGAACCCCCAGTTTGTCTTTGATATTAAGAAGACACCACATATAGATGGCTGTTTGTCAGTAATTGCACAAGCTTTCATGGATGCCTTTTCTGTAACAGAACAGCAGCTGGGAAAGGTAATTCTTGGCCTTCTTTTTTTTTGGTTTTGTTTCCAGACCAAAATATATTATTTTTAACGGTGTAATGTTTTGTGGATGAAATCCTGGCCAAAGTGAAAGTCAGTGGCAAAACTCCTATTTCATCCTTTGTTACTCTATCTCATAGGAAAAAAGAGAGAGAACAATCCAGACAGATGTAGCTAAGAAAGAATTTAACTAGGATTTGTCATATCTAGTCTAAATTGCCTCAGACATTTTATATAGTTCATTTCCATCTTTCCATTTTTAAAGAAAATGAAGACGTGGGGGGAAAGTTCCACGACATTGGGTCAAAGTTGCAACTGTGATTAACCAAAAGTTTTTAGAGATGTTAAAATGATTAGACCAGAAGTCCAGATTTTTGCCATACATTAATTTGGTATGCAGCAAAGACTGTTGGTTAAATGCTCACATAATAATACCTGGTAAACTTGAAAAGCATCATGCTATCATACAGTTTCCTTTTGCAAAATGTTGGCTGCTTATCTGAACATATCCAAACTTCTTTGATGGAGAAATCTGTTTGAAAACCTCACAAGTACAATTCTCTCACAAAATTTCCAGAACTTCTTGATTATTGAAGTATTTCTGAGCATATCAACCATTTTTTCTACTATTTCTGGCTCAATCCAGAAAATATATGGTTAAACAAAATGTTTTTTAAAATGCTAACTAGACAATATTAAGCCTCAAAAAAGTTTCAGACAAAACTTGGGTTATTTTCTATTTGATCTGTACCACTTTGCTCATCCAAAATAGGTGGATATTGAGGAAATCAGGATTTTATAAAAAAAACACCCAGTTCTTTATTTGACCATGAGACTTTAGATTTCTTGGAACTAAAGCTAGATGCACTAATAATATGATAGAAAACTCCAAACCACTGTGGCCTGTATGTTAAGATCCTAAATGCTTACCATTCTATCCATCATTTCCATTGGAAACCATTGCTGACACTATGGCTTATATTATCCATTTTTTAAAAAATCAAGCTGAAACATGCTATACATATTATCAGTGCAGTTAAAGAGCTTTTTAGTCTTATAAAGTCCACAAATGTTGTTTTCATGATTTTGCATGATTTTTCCAAGCTTTAGATTAAAATATTCTTCTGTCACTTGTCAAATAAACTTACTTGTTTATTTTTATTTAAAAACAACTAATAGTAGTGTCAGGATATTGTAAAAGTTAGTTATAAGCATACACATCATTTGCTCCCCATAATTTAAAATAAATAAACTATTACTGACAGAGCCGTCACGAGGGGGTCCACACCATAAAGGCAATGCAGGGTGGGAGTCGGGTGAGGCTGGGATCAGGCTGAGGAGCAGCACGAGGGCAGGATTGGGCTGGGGGATAGTGCAGGGAAGTGGGGGCAGCGTGAGGCCAGGATGAGGGTGGGGTGGGCTGCACAGGACTGAGGAATGGTGCAGGGTGGGAGGGCGGTGTGAGGCCAGATCAGGGCTGCAGGGGGCTCACACAGGCATATTCGTCCTGGGTCCTGCCCATCCCTGGAGATGGCCCTGAGTACTGAAAACTGACAGCATGAGCTGCTAGCCCTTGAAATCTTAGGTTCAAAGTGGGGGCGTTATATCAGAAATCTCTTATATTTTGAGGATGACTCAGGGAAGACTAGAACTAAAGTAGCTGGGTTGGCTTGTAGGTCAGTATCGCTTTAGACTGTTAAAGCCCAGGGAAAAAATCCATTTGGCTCTGCTTGACTCTCACTCATGCTTTAACTCATTCTCCTGGGCACCAGGTTCACATAATTTTTCTGAAAGAACAGGGAGACCAAACTGTCCTCTCATCCTTATAGAGGAGCCTGCTGCAAGGCTGGTTTTAGGTCCACACTGCCAGGTTAATATAGAGAAACTCTCAAGCTACTGCCCACATTTTTTACATAAATAGAATTTCGGTCTCAAGACTGTTGGTTCAGTTTTCACAAGCATTAAATTCATAGAAAAAAATGTTTTAGTTAGTGTTCTTGAGCCCAGTAAAAATAATTCCACAGTAACTGTCATGAAATTCAGTTTGTGTGTGGCAAAAGCTTGACCCCATTAACAGGTGACCCAATCTGCAACCAGAAGTGAGTCACACCAAAGAGGAAAATGCAGTAAACTGTATGGAGCAGACGGTTGGACAAATTTGTGCTATTAAAATATACTACTCTTCATAATATGTTGTTGTTGTTTTAAGGAGGCACCTACAAATAAACTTCTGTATGCTAAGGATATTCCACTCTACAAGGAGGAGGTGAAAGCTTACTATAAAGCAATCAGGGATTTGCCTCCGTTGTCCTCCTCAGAAGTAGAAGAATTTTTAACTCAGGAATCAAAGGTATCATTAATAAGCAGACACTTTACTAACTTTTTGTTACTTTTTAAAAAGCAAAACTGTCTTATCTGATCTCTCTTCTGTTTTAGAAACATGAAAATGAATTTAATGAGACTGTGGCCTTGACTGGACTCTACAAATACATAGAAAAATATTATGATGAAGTAAGACAACCTGTTATTCCTATTTCTGCTGTTAATGTCGGCTGACCGTGTCACGCATTGATGTTTGACTTTTTAAGCGAAGCAGGGTCTAGTCTGGCAAAAAACTTGACTAGGGAGCTGCCAAGAAAATGCCAGAGAGAGGCCATTGGTAATTTAGAGACTGTCTGAGTCAGTTTAGGACCAGTATCTTGCCTGGGACAAGGGCCTAGGCCATACAGAAAAGGTTCTGAGAACACTTTGTTCACTTTTCACAACAGTGAATTTAAATTCTCCCTGCAGCTGCAAGAATTCTGTGTTCTACGCCTCCTGTCCCAAAGGGTTCAGAAATGTTGCAGCTGTCACACCCACATCCTCTCCTCACAAAAAGAGCCTCACACCTTGCTCGTCCGCCCCAGTGTCAGCTGCAGTTGTCAAAAGTGGTATCTCCCCACCCACCTTCGCTACCAGCCGCATGTTCAGCAAGTGACCGCTCAGACATCCAGGCCAGGAAAGTCCCTGCGTGTTGCCATGACTATGGGCTCCCCCACTCCTTGTGAAGTAAGAGTGCTGGCCTGAGCCTGGTCCTGGAGTTATGTGGGACCCAGCAGGAAGTCTGGGCAGGGAAAAGAAAAGGAACATAGTAGGAAGGAGGGAGGGGCCCGTTGCGATTTACTGCTTGGAAGAGTCTCATTCTGGTGCCAGTTCTCAGCGGTTTGGCCTCATTCCTAGCAGACCAGGCCCTCCCACCCATGCAGCACAACACCACCAGGTCCCCTCCAAATAACCAGGCCCCGCTCATTTATTAGGCAGTCTGTTGCTTAGTTTAACCAGTCCATTTACCGCACTTCTGCATCAAAGATGTCCTTTGCCATTTAGGAGAGTTGCTAAAGACTCTCGTAGTGGTTTTCAAAGTGTCTCTTATCTGTCTTTATTAGGTTAGTTGAACTATTGCCTCCAGAGCCTTTAATTATAATCCCCTCTAACCTAGTCATTAGGTTTTGCTCCTGTGTGGTATCTAAACCTACCCTGTCCATTCTCGGCCCATCTCTCTGCTTCCCCAGGTAGCTTTTGACCAATAGCAACCACAGTCTTATTGCCCCCCTTCTCTGCCCCATTGTGGATTTAAATGCTCATAAGGATGGTCAGTGTGCTGCACTGCTCACATCCTTTGGCCTAAGGCCAAGTGTATTATTTTTAGAAGCCATACACCCTGATCACCACCAGCTTACACGGGGCCCGGGGGTGTAATATACAGGAGCAATTCCAAATCAGTCCCTCTGCCCCAGGGAATTCTGCTGACATTAGGCTGGGCATACATTTAGTAACCAAGTGGAGTGGTTTTTGTTTTTTAGCTGGGGTTGCTATTTTCAGCAGAAGTGTTGTAGATCCTGTGACTGTAGTGACTTGTGAAGAAAGGCACAGAAATAGTGTGTTAATGTTTGGAGAAAATGTTATGGGCAACAAGTTCAGACAGAGCTTACCACAGATACCTTCAGATGAGAAAAAAGTGTGTGTTAAAAAAACGACCAAAAAAGTAAATCTTTTTTTTTCTAATTAATTGTCAACAGATTCTAAGTAAAGTAGAGCGAGAACGGGGGCTAGAAGATGCCAAAAAAGATCTTCTGCATGTAAAAGCCCTATTTGATGAGAAGAAAAAAATCAAATGGATGTGAATGGAGCATGAAGGCCCACAACTATGATGTGATGAATTTTTAAACTAGAGCTGCGGGTACCAGACCAGCGATGTATGTGTATTTTAACATTTTAATAATGTTCTCTATTGGGACCATTTCAAGTATTAGTTAACTGCCGGGTATAAAAAACAGACACTCATACAGGGCTAGATTTTCAGATATGGGCATGTGAGCCTGATGTGTTCATCCTCCTTAGTATGTTGACACATTGCTGTGGCCAGACCCGCCAATTTGCAAAGCTGGTCCCACGTGATGGAAAATTCAACAAACACGTCAAAACCAATGTAGAGTAGACACTTGTCTTCAGCAGCACCTTGTAAGAGCAACCACTGCTTATGGGTCACAATTCCCCAGGAACACGTTCTCTACTCTGAGTTGTTGCTTGGAAACAGCAACATAGCTGCCACGTGTCAGCAACATTATGACGTCACATCCTCTGCTTATTTGCAACATTTTTTATTATTTTTTTTTGTGGCAAAACCAGACGAAATGCCAAGAAGCCTCTCACTGAAACAAGAAGTGCAGATTATCCAAAACTGTCAAACTCTGGGGCAACCCAAAACCCAGATGCAGTCAAGTGGTAGTTGCACAGGTCAGTTGTATGCAGAGTGTGGAAGCAGCTGAATAAGCTTTTGGCTGAATACAAAGACAGACAGTCAAACAGCTGCCACAGGTGCAGGTGTGAAGGAAAAGCCCCGGATGTCAGCAAGGCTTTCTTTATATGGCTCAAGGAGAGAGCTCACAGGGAGAATGGCTTACTGGACCTGCAGTCAAGGAAAAAAAAGCCCTTCAGGTTGCTGCAGCACTTGGATTCAGTGAGTTTAGGGCAGGTAACAGTCTGTGTACCAGATGGAAGAAACACTTTTGCCACTCATAAAAAAGAGCCTGGAGAGAAAACAGTGGACAAAGCAGCAGCTGAGCAGTGACAATGTGGAGAAACGTCCACGTGGGCTTGAAAAGTTTTCCCTGGCTGACATGTACAGGGCTGAGGAAACAGGACTTTATCAGAAAGGGCTCTGTGCCAGAGGGCATGTAGACGAAATGAAAAGCTAGAAGGAGGGAATGCAGATTAAGGCAGCCCAGTCCCCAGGCTAAAAGGGACCCAGCACCTGCCGAAATGAATCCGGCCTCGAGGCGCACTGTCAATGTGCGAGCCTGCATCACGCTATAGCAGGGGTTGGCAACCTTTGCCGACCCCTGTGCCACAGTGGTTAAAGTATAATTTGATGGGCCCCGGACCCCTCCTAATCGCCGGGCCCTCTTCCCATATTGTGTGGGCCCCCTTCATGCATGTTCAGGCCCCAGCCCAGGTAGGCAGTTGCAACCACTTCTCAGTACCACATGCATCGGTTATTGCGCCACACAAATATTTATAATTTGATATGGCCTGTATGTCTATAGCAATTATTGTCACAAACTAACAAACACAGCATAACACAATAAGTATTGTGATTAACAGCGGTGGCGCGTAGGACCGGCCAGGGCAGGACGGAACATGCGTTCCGCCGGAGTCTTCTATTTTTAGGGGCCCCAGAACTCTGGCCCCTCAAATTTGTGGGCCCCGGAACTGCGTTCTGGTACATTCCCCCTTACTTTAACCCCTGCTGTGCCGGCCCCTCCTCCTCAACCCTCAGCTGGTGCCGATGGCCCACGCATGGAAAGCAGCCACCTATCGGCAGCGTGTCTGGGGACCCCTATCCCCAGGCACACCATGGAAAGAAGTTACCTGGAGTGACTCCTTTTGGCGGCAGCACACCAGAGAGAGGAGCCGCTCGGGGCAGCTTCTTTACACGGTATGCCTGGGGCATGGACATGGCAGGGACCTCCGCACTGCAGCCGCCCCCGAAAGAAGCCATTTGGAGTGTCTCGGTGGCAGGAGTGGCAATTTCTGTGGGATATTGAAGTGCAGCTTCAAAACAAAATTGTGAGTAAGAAGAGCAAATTGGTCATAAAACAAAAAAATAAAACTTAACACACAAAAGCATTTTCTTGCTACAATATGGTAATAAACTATAAATGCTGACCAGGGCATGTTTAACACATATACTAATGTAACAGCGGAGCAATAGTACATATAAATCCGAGCTGGTTAACCAGTGCGCTGTCCCAGTTTTAACGATGAGAACGTGCAGGCTGCCTTTGGTCAGATGCCCCCGGCCATAACAGCAACAGCTGCTTGGGACGAACATACCACTAGACTGCTGCTAACAAGCCTCTCCTGCACTCACGCCGAGACACTTTCATGTAAGCAGAGTCGTGCTAGGTTACGGTCATCTCAGTAACAGAAAATGGTCATCCAGCCGGAAGCCTCATTGATCTTTGCGAGTGACGCGTGTGGCTTTAAAGTACAGTCGTCCCCGTTCCCCCCCCCAACCCCTTGTTTTATACATGCTCATTCAGTTGCTCATGCAATGTGGAAAAAAACCCCACACGTTTGCACAGGATTCAGTTGCTGGGGCAATCAGCTGGTCCAGTGGCATTTTCCATAGTGAGTGCTGTAATAAGATTTGAGCGTAACAAGACACCCCCCTCCCGAATATATTTATGTTTGATGACGGGCTGTAATTACTGCATTAAAAAAGCTCTCCAATTATTGCACCAGGCCCTAAAAATCAAATGGCGGTTGGCTTTTTTTTGGCTGATTACAGCGTTTCTTTGTTGCACTTTAGATTAGTAAAGTACTTGCGCATGTGATAGTTCAGTGGTGCCCAACCATTCTGGCTCACAGGTCAGAAATACAAATGTTTAATAACCCTGACGGGTCACCAGTTTCCACTAGCAGCCCCCACTGCTAGCCAGAGGGAGGGCGGGAGGAGGCGCTCTTGTGCCCCTGGCTACAGCAGGAAACGGACGCATGCCACTTGGGTCCCTGGGGCGTGGCGCCCTTCAGCAAGGGCTTCCCTCCCTCTGGCTCCAGTAAGCCCCAGCACCTACAGCCACAGGCCGGGGGGAAGCAAGGGGGGAGGGGGCGCTTTGCCGTGCACTTGGGTACAGACACAAGGAGAGGAGGGCTGCGCTCCCGTCCCTGGGCTACAGCAAGGAGCAATGCACGCTGCCAGGGTAGTTAAGCAGTAACTCCCTTCTGCAGCCAGTGGGCGAGAGCTGTGCCCCCAGGCCACAGATGAGGAACCACTGGCGTGGCAGTCTCCAGGTGTTAGTTTTGACTATGACTAGTTTCTCAGCTCTCTAAAGGAAACAGTTTGACTGAGCGCACACGTGAAGGTGTGGGGGTCGCAGTTTAGGATTAGGCCTAAGATTAAAAGCAAATGTTTGCGCTAGTGGCTGATGGGTTTTTAACGGTTGTCTAGCTGGTGCAGCGTTTACTACATACAGTACAGCTGGGCTTGCCTCATGCGCGCGCAGGCTGACTGCCTTACAGGCCTAAAGGCCAGCAGGGTTAGTGCCTGGCTAATAACCTGCTAACGGCGGCCGAGCGCCCAGCTAGCGTGCAGGAGCAAGGGCTATGGTGGAGCTGTTGTTAGCTACAGCCTCAGTTGCTGGGCAGATGGGCTCGCTAAGGGGACAGCCGGCTGCTAAGTTTTGTTGCGAGTAAAGCTACAGCACCCGCCACAGCAAACCACATTATACGTGTGGGCAGCATTATTTCGGACGTCCTGCACCGAGTTGCTGAGTCATCAGCCATTTGCAGGAGGAGGTGGGAGCAGCGGGGCCGGGGGGGGGGGGGGGGGGGGCCCCCCCCCCCCGGAAAGGGGGGGGGGGGGGGGGGGGGGGGGCCCCCGGTGGGGGGCGGGCCCCAACCCCCCCCCCCCCCAGGCAGTACAGCTCAGTTAGGGGGCATGCCTTGCTCACTGAGAACATAGACGGCATTCGCTGCAGGAAATGCTATGGGTTGGTCAGGCGCAGTGCCACAGAGAGTGTGCTAACCGTCTCCTGAGAGCCCCACGGCCCAGCTGGTACTGTGGGGAAAGGGGAAGGGTCGCTGTAGTGCCACGTGCCCCTTTCGCTGGGATATGCACACCTCACCCAGCCTTCTCCCCACAGAGAGCCCATTAAGTACGCTTGGCTGCTTTGAGGCTTCCCTGCGGTCGGAGGTGTGTGGTGCAGGGCCTGTGTCACTGTGAGCTGGCAATGATCAGCGCAGCTAACGGTGCCCAATGGCTGGTATTGGCGTCTTATTGGCAGGTTTGTGTTACTAGGGGACATTGCAGAAGCAGCGACACCCGTTCAGGAGCTCGTCCGCCTGCCCAATGTAGTGCTCAGCAGAGGCTTGCTTGCTGTTGGCCAGGGCTGCAGCAATGTGCCAATCAGCTGCCGATCACTGCGACCAAATCTTAGACAATAGTGGCAGGCTGGCATTTTTCAGCCCTTGCTCCGCTCGCTGTAGCATTTCATCTCCGCTGCACCAGTTAATTATTTTGGCGCTGTTCCTGCTCTTTTGTTTTTCAACTAAAACGGTTGCAGTGAATATATTTTGGGTGGATCAGCAGCACTTTTGCAATGCCTGCCTTGCAGGAAAGAGTAAAGGTCATTTATAGTTCAGGCCTCTTTTGCCTGTTCTTTGCGGTGCCTCCTAAGCGTTTTGCACAAGTGGTGGAGGCTGAGGGCCGGCTGAACCCGATTGCTGCTTGAGGCTCCAGCATATGCGAGTATGGGGGCTGTCGGGGCAGGTCCTGTGACGCTCATAGCCTGTCTGTTTAGAGCAGGGGTTGGCCACCTTTGCTGGCCCCTCCCTGACCCTCAAACGAGCCCTGGCTGTGCCCTCCACCAAAGAAAAAAAACAGCAGCTGCCTGAAAAATTCAGTGGCAGCCACAGCTGGGGGCTGCTTCCCAGGCATGCCACAGAAAGGCCGTTTGCCAAAAGAAGCCATCCACTGTAGCTCTGCTCAGCAGCATCCCTGGACACAGGGATCCGTCGGGCATGCCATGGAAAGAAGCTGCCCAGATTGGCTCCTTCTGGCAACAGCAACCTGCAAAGAGCTGCTCCAGGCAACTTCTTTCTGTGACATGCTTGGGGCCTGGGCCTGGCTAGCACACCATGTGCCCCAGCCTCTCCCCAAGCAGCTGGCAGTGGCTTTGGCCGCAGGAGTGGCTGTTTCTACGGCACCACAGAGGTTGCCGCGTGCTGCTCCAAATGGACTCCCGTGCCTGGGGTTGCCTACCCCGGCTTTATAGGGCGAAGTTGAAAGCAATCCTGTTTTGTCTTTGAGCCGCTGCTTGTTTGCTCTCCTAGTTTTCATTTTGTTAGTAGCTAGTAGGTAAAATGGTGAAATAACTGTAATGTATTTTACTCCATAGCCAGGAACATCATTCTTGTATTTTATTCACGTCTCTGCAGTAGCTTCACTCCCGTCTTTTAGTAAGGCATTTAAACGCATACGGGGCTTACCCACCCACACAGTGGGTCTCCCGTGCTGCAGTAAAAGCAGAATTAATGTTTGTCCATTCTTTGGGAACCATGGGTGAGGTCGTAACTAATGATTACATGGAAGGCACTTAGTATTTGCATCACCCACAGGCCAGCACCAGTCAAATCAGATACCTGTTCTGGATAGTCTGTGGATTAAACAAGCTGTATTACTGGTATCAGAGACATCGGTATTGTCTAATGGAAACAGGCACCCTGTATTTAACTATTTTCAGATGTTTACAGGCATGTTAATGGTTTGTTTTTCTAACACTAGCTTACAAAGCACTATTTTGCAGTTAATATAAATGTTAAGTCCTGCTAACATGTAAAGTAATTCCTGTTGTACAGAATTGAAGCTATTTAAAATGAATGTTTCAAGTAAGTGCATAGCAGAGATTCATCTTTATGTGTGTACAGGTTATTCCAAACAATAAAAATCCCTTTCAAGTATGACTGACATTTTCTCCTTCAGAATGCGACTTTGAAAAAGAAAATTCCTACTGTTCAACCTGAAACAGTTTCCTTGTCCCAGGAAGGAAGGCAGCTCAGAGCAACCTTCTTTTCTAGTGAAAGCCAGATTAAGGAGAACCTACTGGTCTGTCAGTCATCCCAACAAGTCTGCCCGCGCTATTCCAGCTTCACAGGAGTCTGACTAAACCCCACCCTCTCCCATCACCAAAACTCAGTACTTGGGAAATTAGATCATCAAAATGGATGCAACATGAGGAACTTTAGTTTCCAGAGTGGTTGGAAAAGCTGCTTGGTTCACAGTAGCTACCAAGAGATAACAGACTTCTTGGTCTGGAGTGAATCTAAAGTGAGCCCCTTCGATCATCAACCACCTGAATGACAAGTTGTGCTTCCTTCTTGGAAGCACAAAAGAATCAGCTGGGAAACACAAAAAAAGTCGTATGCCAGCTGAGCGTGGAGTGGAGCATTACTGCCATGAAATGGAGTTACTGACTGCAGCTGGACAGGAAGTGTGTTTCCAGCATAGGAGAGAGCAGCTGCTGGGAAGAATTCAGGACGAGCCAATGTAGCCACCCTTCTGAGCGGCAGCACACCCCTATTAGTGTTCTAAGGCAGAGATTCTCAACCTTTCGTGGCCACAACACACTGGGCAGGGCGCGTGATCTACAGAACACACCAGCCCCCGCCACCAAATCCAGCACCCTTAAGAGGAAGCTGCTGCTGTGCTCCAGCTCTGGCAGGCAGCTGCCGGCTCTTCGTGACACATTTATCACTGTTCTAAAGATTGAAGTCAAGGGCGAGAGGCCATTTAAATGCTCGTATTTAGCACCACAGTTTAAAAACATGCATTCAGCTAACCAAGGTTACGGAAAAAGTCTCAGTCCCTGTAAGTTCTCCAATATCAAACCAATGTTCTTGTTAAATGAAAACCAAATACCAAAAAGTGGAGTTAAAAAACTATATATATATTAAACCTTGCATAAATAGATTTGATCAGGTTTAAGACACAGTACATTAAAAATACAGAGACTTCTGTACACGACAGTAAAGGCAAAGATTCATACTTCATTGATAATGCAGCATTGGTTAAAAAGCTTGATTGTTATTTAGCCCAGGTCCTCCCATAGAATTTGGTTTCAAGTCACTGCAATATAAAAAAATACAAGGAGACATTGTCTTGGGCCAAAATGTGACCTATTTTCCCCACCCCCTTCATCTCTTTGCAGATCTGTATCATGTGCTTTGGGGGTTTTTTCAGATGTCCTAGCAACAGATCACAATTTCACAGTAACAGAATAGCTCTGAGTGCCTGGGGTGGAGGAGCTGGGGAGAGCCCTACGAAAGAGTTATTCCAAAGGACTGTTCCAAACAGTTTAAAAACAATAGTCAAGTTTTGAGTTGTAGTAAAGAATCATTTTTTTGTGCAACACAACTGTTACATGTGCTTAGTTGTATATAAGTAATCTGAAAGGCCAATTTCTCCAAGCAGAGTTATTCTTTTTTCCTTGAATTATGATGTTTGACTAAAATCATTCTGTTCTATCAAAAATACAAAACTCTGCGGATATTTCATCCTGTCTTCTAATCTGAGGCACATACAAACAATGTTTTGGCAAAGCACTCAATAAAAACACACGCAAGTGGTGAAGTCAAGTGGCTGTCAAGACTTTCAGGCTTTATTTGGACTCCTCGATTTCCTCCTCTTCAACCCTTCTGCTTCTATCAGAGTCGCTCTGTGTTCCCAGCCTAACTCGCTCGCCAGGTGGCCCAAGCTCCTGCAGCTGTTTTCTCTGTGTGGTTTCTAGATCTTCCAACCGCTTGCGAAGCAGGGAGAGCTCCCTTTGATGCTGTTCCTCCTTGGAGGTGGGGGACAAGGCAAAAAAAGATGCATTACATTTTGTCACACTTGCTGAGACATTGCCCCCTACTGTCTCCTTTCCTTATTTCAAATAAAACTGCTTTCAGAAGTTCTTATGTGAAACAGAATTTTTTAAAAATTCTTTATTTGCTTTCAAAAGCATTCCCCTGGCAGTCATGACACAAACTGCAGTGGGAGATGAACACGTGAATGATGAGTGCTCCCTGAGGTTAACAAATGGCTGCAGCTGGGGAAGCTGGAGCCAACACCAGGGAAACTCAGAAGAACAAATTTCTTGGTCCGGGGGGGGGGGGGGGAGAGGAAGAGGGAATGTTACACTTTGACCTGTCTTGAAGGGAAGTATCGACATTCTCCAAACATTTCTTCAGTGCAAGGAAGTGCCACTGGGAATCTCCCCTCTGTGGGTACGACTGGACTGCAAAGAGTAACCCCTGGTACCGAGTGTCACAGCTGGGTCAACTAACTTGGTTTGCAGAGCTAAAAATAGCGGGTAGACATTCAGGCTCGGCCTAGAGCCCAGCCTCTGAAACCTGGAAGGGGCGTGGGTGTATGTCTGCGCGTGTGTGCGCGTGCGACTCTGAACGCAGGTTTCAGCCGGGCCCAAATGTCTCCACTACTGTTTTAGCCCAAGTCACTTGCCCCAGGCTCTGAGACTTGGTGCTGTAGGTTTTTCTCTGCAGTGTGTAGACCTGCCCTCTGTGCACTATTGTGCACGGACGAGACTTCCTTCTATGCCACCCTTCCAAATAACAAAACCAGTGAACTGCTCTACATGGAGTCACAGCCCGGGGTGTAAACACAAGCGAAGGACTATGCGCTGGAGCCTGGGGAGAGGGAAGTGGCAGGTTTCTGTGAATTTGAGGAAGCAGAAGGGAAGCAGTTGCTAGAAGGGTGCAGCAGAATAACTTATTGGAAACAGGCTCTACAGTTTTCACTTCCTGTTTACAAAACCAGAATCTGTTGTGTCATTATAGTTGCCCCAGGGCAACTCTTCCCCAAAGAGTCTAACAGTTCTCGGTACAGTACCCTGTGATCCAACAGACTGCCCAGATAGCGCTATATGTTACCAAAAATCAACACTGCCACACTGCAACTACAGAACAAAAAAATGATGGAAGGGATTCAACTCTGAAGGCAGTCTAATGAGATGCACTTTACATGATCACTTCTCCATATAGTGAGCCTTGTTAGGCCACAATGTAACAGCATTCATTACTTCTTCCCCTTAAACAGTACGTCTTGCACCTAGCTTAAATGGCCCAAACTATTCATGCAGAAACTTTACTTTTGTAACCATTATTTATGGCCCAACTTATCAATCATCTCCATCCTTTGCTACAGAATATGAAATAATAAATGTGGATCTGAATAATATTTAATACATCACCACCTGCAGATGGGGAAAAGATATTTCAGGCCCAGGAACTAAGGTAGAAGACATCACACTGATTGGGTTGAGCGCTGGTATGTTAGGAACCAAAATTAAACTCCGGAATTCATTGTGTCTGCGTTGTAAATCCTTTAGTCTTTTCTGCAGGCGAGTGTATTCTTCATAGGGAACATTCTGCCTATGAAATAAGATGTTCATATTGCTCAAAATGCTTAGAGTACCATATCACAGAAACTCTCTCTCTCTCTCTCTCTCTCTCTAACATGTTGCTAGACACATCCCAAGAAAGTGTGGCTTCAGGATGGATGTGTGTCATTCATATAAAACAAGCATACGCACTTTAAGAGGGATAGTTGTGTTTAAACCTTTGGGCAGTTCCTTTTACTCCTCAAATGATCTAAATTACAGTCTTACAAGCAGGGAACTAAATTGAGATGTTAATGTACTGCTCACAGGAGTTGAGATGCTCATAAAAACTAAAAGATGAGTTAGACCCTCCATGTGTTCTGAAAGCATTGGAAGTACCAGGAACTCCCAAATCTTTTCAAGTAGATTTTAGTCTGGTTGTCTGGTCTTACATCCTCCTGGGTTCTGGGATTTGCTTTGCCTTTTCTTCACTTACCTTCACGCCTGCGATACAGCTAGTCACACACTGTACCCTTCTGTCTATTTTAACCTTCCTTCAGCACTGTTCTTCCCAGTCTAATAACGCCCCCTCCTCAAGAGGTTCCTGGTGCAATCTGGCTCTCTTTTTCTCCCCTTTCCCCAACTGTTCAAAATGTGATTACAATGGAACCTTCTAACATGAGTGTCCTGCTGCCTCCTGCTCATGGCCTGAATAGCATTAAAAAAAAAACAAAAAAACCCATCCCTGGGTGTGTACCCTGTTATCTGCTAACTGACCAGCGCATTCAACCATAAGGTCAAATCTTTCCCCTCAGCTTATTTGTAAAGGTCACTGAGCAGGATAGAAATAGATAATTTCCCACTCTCTTGGTATAATCATCCTCTTGTGCCACTCAGGCCACCACTCCCTAGTCAACACATTCAGCAGACATGGCTAATGCACAAAGCCTAATGCAGATCATGCAACAGAACAGCGAATCGAATGGGTCTCCCTGCTACAGCGGCGGGTTGCTCACAAGGATCCAGTTGGTTTGGGCTCCAGTTACACACATCTCAAATATTTTGTAGTGGTGGTGAGTCAAATCATTTCGGACATAGTCTAGTCATCTAAGAATGATTACGCTAATCAATCTAACAAAACAAAAGAGAATTATAAACCAGTAGTTCTGCAGTAAGTTCAAACTCAGTTCAAACAAACTCAAACAAACAATAAACCTGGCTGTAATAGTTACCTATTTAACACTTGGTTTTCTGTTTCTAGTTCTTCTCTCTTTGCTTCCAAGAGTTCTATTTTCTCCTGCAGCTTCTTTTGTTTATTATCATTGAGAGCCTTTCTCTGTCAAACACACACACACATTCGGAGAACTTACAAAGTTGTGTCAACTGATTCCATCACTTGGATCAAGGTACATTTCAGTTAGAAGATTTCATGATTTTTAGCATTTCCTTAGGAAGAGATGTAATTCTATTTTAAATGGTGGAAAGAAAACCCAAGCATACATTTGCTTTGCATCCTGTCTGATTCATTAAAGTAACGGATGAAAAAAGAAGCCTCGTTGAAGGGAATATCCTGTAAAGGAAAGTAAAAGTGCAGCACCACACTGCAGCCACACAAGATGTGAGAATAGGTTATAGACAATTCTAAGCCACCTGTTGAGACACAAACGGCTAGTAAGTATTGTATTCGACAATAACAAGACGATAGACAAGCTCATTATTTACTGACCGTTCAGAAATTTAAGCAATAAACTTCAAGACTGTGGATTTGATTTTCTCTCTGACATCACTTGGTGATGGTGACATCAGTGTTTAACAACTAACAGCAGCTTTTTCTTTTATAAAGTAGTTCCAGACATTCTGTATGCAGATTTATGATGCATAAATTGCGAGCTTTGTCGTGGTCTAAAACGTGGGCTTGAACTAGTTAATATCCAATTTCTCCTTTTGTGCTGACAGTCCCATAACATGCAACAAAAATATAAAATTCAATATTTCCATTAATAGCGTTAATGGAACAATACCTGGGTGTAACACAGTTACTTGGGTAGGGACAATGTACCATACAGTTGTTATTAAAAAGGAAAATGCCATCCTATTACCTAAAACAGTATTCTGTTGGTTAATTCTTCATCCATCTCTAAGCTGACCAATTACATAAATGCTGCAATTAAAATGCACAACCAACTGAAAGCTGAGCTTTCTCCCTCTGTGTAAGCACATGAGTAAATATGAGTCAACATGCCTTTTTTTGAGCAACAGCAGCCCGGTGTAGTTTCTCTTTCATCTGATCATATTTCTCTTCTCTCTCTGTGATGCGCTGAATAAGTTTATGCTTTTCTTCCAACCACTCTACCCGTCTGTCTTCTAACATCCTAGGAGAAGAAAATTAAAGAGTGGTCTAGTAAACAAATCATAATATTCTGGATTCATTCTTTTAAATAAATATCAGCTTCTAGGTTCCTTGACACGCACACTTTATTTCACCAACTCTGTTCCTTCTTGAACCATGTTTGAAAGTATCAAATTTAAATTTGAACTGTGCTTAAAGTTCAGCAAATTTGGACTTCTGAAACAATGTAATTGTTGGCTTAATTGAAATAAAGTAGCTAACTTTGTAAAGGGATTCCAGTAAAACAGATGGCTGTACAGGTTTTTCTTTTGGCTTAGCCTTTTGAGAATATATAAATTATGTGCACCGGACAAATTTCTCTCTTTACCTGCAGGAGGCACAATAGAAAGTGACGGGAATGACTAGAGAAGTGCAAACAGTGGGTACAAGAACTATCCTGCATTTGCATGGTAGGATAGGCGGGAATACACTGCTACGACAGAGTTTACAGCTTCTCTGAACAGAAGTACATACCAGGCTGACACATGCCGCTGGCCGCAGCATGTACACCACCGCGCCTCCATTGGCCATGCTACATACTACCACCACGTATTCAATCGTACGACACTTTGCATGTTTGAAATGCTGTCCGGACATACGTGTTTACGCCAGCCCTCCAGGTGGAGGCTGCACCCCCACCCACGCCACACCGAAGCCCACAATGCAGGTTGCTTATGCCCCCTTAATCCTGCGTGAGGATACCTCCAGCAAGCCATAGATTTGCCCATACTAATCAATCCTCCCACCACATCACCAACGTAGAGGAGTTGGTATTAATGTCTCTATTATACATACGGGAAAACAGAAAGGTGAAATGACCCACGGCCACAGGGTAAGTCAGTGAAAGAACCAGAGTTAGACATCAAGATACAGATCAGAGTTGAGGGAAGATGAAAATAGGATAATGATTCCATGAGATGAGATGATATCACTGAGTACAGTACAGCAGTTAAAAGAGATGGATTCACTTCTGCACCACTTTAACCTTGGGGCTGGCAAGACCTCAAGATAACAGACAGGCCTACGAGGCTGTTTAAATTGTTGCAGCCTCCCCAGCACAAGCAGCAGGTAGAATAGGCTTGGAGAGGCTTGTGCTGGAAAATCCTACTCTGCCCCTTCCCTGTTCGTGCCTTTTCACTCTTCTCTAAGAGGCATGAGGAGCAGATGAGAGGGTCTCGGGGGAATGCGCCAAGCAGCACGGCCTGGGGCAGCAAAGAGGTGCAGCCTGTTCAGGGCCTCAAGGGGGGGGGGGGGCCTCTCCACCTCCCAAAGGCAGGAGTCATGGGCTGCCCGTGTGCCCCAGGCTGCCCTATGGGCTGCAAAGCGTCCCAGAATGTAGCACTGCATTCTGCAGCCATCCCTCCTGCACCGACACATCCCCCTACGCCAGGACTGGAAAGGTACCCTGGCAAGGCAGCCTTACAGCTCGTCTTCCACAATGCCTGCATTGGGGAATCCTCCCCTGCCTGGATACAAGGCTTGTGTGGCCCTTTTGCACCGCTCCAGCCTTTTCACACAATAGAGAGGGGCCTGACCGAGAAAGAGGGTCACATGCAAAATATTTATTAACGTTTCCCTTCGCATCGAAATGAAGCCTCTGAGGAACTGAAATAATATTTAGAACGTTGCTGACAAATGCACTTTAATCTGTGGCCCTGCTACAGTCACTCCTCAGTTCTGGGGACGCCGAGTACAGCACCTGGATGTAACTATGTCAATATATCCAACAATGTCATGAGCACAGTTCTCAATCAACCAAAGCAAAGTAAAGGCCAGTCACATATCACACCTGCTGGACCGCTCCTTCTTGCTTTGGGAAGTGCCCTTTGCTTTTAAAAAGAACAAAACTACAGAAAATATTTACATGTCTATAATAATTTGGTATTTTATTGAAAAGTCTTTCCAAATGTTTTGCTAAGTAACAAGCTTTTTAGCACCAGGAAAGAAGGCTTGTCACTAGGCCTGTCCTGGAAAATAATCTCTGTTTCCTTCAGTGTTGGTTTTCAAGTTCTTATTGTACATACCCATAGCCCTAGTAGGTGCAGGAGAGAACAGAAAAATCATTCACCGTTTTGATTAGGTCCAAATCATTGACTAGATTTTCAATTCAGAGAATCTGACAGGAGTTACCTAAAATAAATGGATCTACCAAAAAGAAAGCAGAACACTGATGAAACAGTTGGCATGATTCTTGAAACCCTTTTCAAATACACAAACAAGCCATTTTTGCTTTTATCCACTGCAAACATTGCTGCAACAAAAAATGGGAGTATTGCTGTTGATTTCAATGGGAACAAAATTCATCCCATATATTTTTTCAACAAGGGTCCATTGTAACTGATAAGTGGAAAGAAAATGGAAGTGTACCCATCTTGTTAAAGTAATCGCAAGACAGAAATCCATTTTTACAACAGGAAGTTGAAATTAAGAGTACAGTCTAAGAATTCTCATGATGTGTTCAAAATCTGGACAAAGAGGGGCTTCACTATGTTATGTGTAAGGGCAAGTCTATATTGACGGCAGCAAAGTCGCCACCGTCAGTGCAATCTTCAGTTTTTGATTGAGGCGTCTGTGTAGATGTGCTCAATTGAAAACCAAACCGGAGCTGGAACACCAGCTCCGTAACTGCACTAATGCTACGCCGACTGGGCGCCATTTCCGGTTGGCTTAGTGTAGTGAGGGTTTAAGAAGTCGGTGGGCAATACGCAAGGTATTTTATGTTCCTTGCGTATCTCCCATCGACTGCCACCAAAAACAGCAGCTAGTGTAGACTAGGGCTAAGTCATGGCAATGGTGAGAAATAGTATTAAAGAACAGCATGCAAGTGTGGAGAAAAAAAATGGAGTAAAACAGACAAAAAAGCAAATCATACTTCTCCGTTTCTAGCTGAGCCTTTTCTGCTTGACTTCTTGCATTTCGACATTCATGTTTTAATCTCTCCACCATTTCCTTCAGCTTTTGAATGGAATCCAGCAAGCCATTTTCAGACTGAGAAAGTGAAGCCACTTGGAGTTGCAAATCATGAATTTGCTATCAAAGAAATATATAAGTTTATATTTGTGTGGAAAATATGAACAACTCAAGTACTTTGGGAGAATGGGAAGGAGAAAGAGGTAGTTGCCATTATGTCTGGCCATTTGTCCACTATTTTTTTTAAACTACTTTTGTTTTGTCCCCTCTCTGGAACTTGTAGAGTACATTTTCTGTAGATAGGCAGGTGGTTTCCTCTGAGGTTACAAGAACGGAGAGATAGCAAAGGTCTTTACTCTTCAGTACCCCTTGTAAAAGCCTGGGGCTCTTGCAGCAAGCACCCTGCCAGAAGTGAGACACTGACTATCATAAATTGGTCTGTGATGCTTCAGTATTTTAACAGAATAAGTTAGTTATCCAAAATTAATAGAAAGGGCCATGATTGTGGCCCAACCTTACATGACTGTGAAGGACTTAAAGAAAGTACGAACTCTACCCTCCCCTGCACATCAGCTTCAAGTGCAAAAGAACATAGTTTTCCTAAATATTTCGCCACACACTTAACTCCAGAAAGTCACTAAGTGTATTTTCCTCAAACTTTAAAAACAAACAGAAAAGAGATTCATCTTCTGACTGCAAACAAGTATGAGAAATTCAGTCCAAAGAGAACTTTCAGGGGGGGAGTTCAATGTTGTTCCATGTTGAAACTTCAGAGTAGCAGAGTTTTAGAAAACCAGAGATAAGTTGCAAGAGGTCTGAAGTATTTAAACACTTGAATCTGGTAACTAATTGGAGCTCAGTTACGTGCCAGAATTCTAAATTTAACTCTGTTTTACAGTGGCAACCATGAAAGGTATTATGTGTTGCATTTTATGTTAGAGGATCCCTGGACAATCAAGCTTCAGCTTTATTTCCCCTCCACACTTATTTGGAAGAGAGCATTTGCTAACAGGGTACAACCCTCACTTACTTATCCAGTTAATGGGTGGATCTTCGGAAGTGTTAATTGTTGGTCTGATTCTGCTCCCATTGAAATAAATATGATTTTACCAAACTTCAGCAGGAGCAGAGTCTGGCCCAACTGTCTTTGTTATGAAAAACAACAGAGTCCTGTGGCACTTTTAAAGACTAACAGATTTATTTATCGCATGAGCTTTCATGGGAGAAAATCCCACTTCGTCATTTTCTCCCACGAAAGCTCATGCGATAAATAAATGTTAGTCTTTAAAAGTGCCAAAGGACTCTGTTGTTTTTCTACAACAGACTAACACGGCTACCCCTTTGGAATTTGTCTTTGTTCTGAGAAGTGGGGTTTTTGTTTTGTTTTTGAAAAGACACTTAAGAGTGAAGACATTAGTAACTGGCCACCTTTTTTCACTGCAGACATCTACTTATTTTCCCTCTCAGCTAAAACTTCAATTGGTAAAAAAAACAACAAGGAGTCTGGTGGCACTTTAAAGACTAACAAATTTATTTGTCACATGAGCTTTTGTGGGAGAAAATCCCACTTCATCAGACACTTGAAATAAGTAGCTGAAGCAAAAGGCTGTGATAAATCAGTTTATAAAGGTTCAGAAAATACCTGCCCTCTCCATTTAGATTTTTCCCCTTTGAGTACTGAAGAGCATTGAAAAAGAAGTTTCACTATAAACATGATTTATTTATTTTTTTAATTTAAATGAATAAAGGCAGGGTATCAAACTCATTTGCTATGGCGGGCCAGATTTGACTTAAATGTACTTTAAGTGGGCCGTACATACCATAAATCGAAATACGAGGGCACTCTTGTGGCATCACGGAGCACTGCGTATGCGAGACTGCACTCCACGATACCGCCCCCCTCTCTCTCTGTCGGGGAGAGAGTGCAGTCTTGCAGAGCACAGTCTCATATACTCAGCGCTTTGCGGCATCGAGAGACCCAACCGTCTTGTGGCAGCCGGAACACTGGGTAAACAAGACCACACACTCTCTCTGTGGTATGGAGAGAGGGTGGTCCTATGGCAGGGGCTGGTAACCTTAGGCGCCCCCTGTGCCGGCCCCTCCTCCTCGACCCTCAGCTGGTGCTGGCAGCACATTCATGGAAAGAAGCCACCTGGAGGGCTCCTCTCAGCAGTGTGCCTGGGGACCCCTATCCCCAGTTACCTGGAGTCACTCTTGTGGGTGGCAGCCCACCACAGAGAGGAGCTGCTCTGGGCGGCTTCTTTACACGGTATGCCTCGATATGGACGTGGCAGGGACCTCCGCACTGCAGCCACCCCCGAAAGAAGCCACTTGGAGTGTCTTTTGGTGTCAAGAGTGGCAATTTCTGTGGCGCCACAGAGGATGCCGAGTGCCGCTCCAAATGGGCTCGTGTGCCACTGTCAGCACACGTGCCGGGGGTTGCCTACCCTTGTCCTATGGAGTGCACCGATGGGAAGAGATGGAAGAGGTTCGCAGGCCGCATGTTTGACACCCCTGAAGAAAGGGATGAAGACTATTCACTGCAAAATATCCCAATATTAACACAAAACCTTACCTGTTTGAGATCAGCATTTTCACTTTTCTCTTTTTCTAGCTCCTCAGACTGAAGAATTTGCTGTTGAAGTTTTAACCTAAGATTTAATATAGGTATTGTCATTTTTGTCTAATTGAACTGTAACTATTCTAAAATACAACTATTCAGCTTGTTAGTAGTTAAAAAGATAAATCTGTTCACTCCTTGAAGTCCAGTGATTTGCCTGATTTTAGATATCCTGGACGCTGGAGTTTATGCACGGGTGTGTTATAACAAACAGTTACAGAACTTTGACAACTGCCAAATTAAAACTTGTACTAAACAGGGGCTTGCAGTGTAGGAACACTTAAGTCAGGCCTCTTGATACGCCACATGATCACAGAAGCGCAATTCTGTGGAAAGAGGTGGTTTTTGCTGCTGTGGGGCTGAACCCACAGTCAGCAAGAGATCAGTGTTTAACATTTAATTTAAAAATAGCTTATATTGAGAGGAAAAAAAGAAAAGATACAATATTCTGCATAAAATACTGCAACCCATGACTTGAAGAGTTTTTTAAAAAAGACTATACATTCTTTACGGTTTGCTTTTTTTCCCCAGACACAGATTGTTGGTATAATTTACCATGACAAGTACCCTCCCCTTAGGTGTAATCATTTTTACTGAATATGAAGCTACAATTTTTTTAAATGTATTTAAAACACTGTATACACAAGGTTGGGAAAAACACATACATTACCTAATATTCTGAAGTTCTCTTCTACTAGATTCTTCTGCCAGCTGCATAACACGTAATTTCTCTTCATACCCTTCTTTTTCAGATTGCCTCCAAGCATCTTGTTCCATTTTCAATTTCTCTAACTCAGCTAATCTGTTCTCAAGTTCTAACCTGAAACAACGTTTAATATTTATACAAGAACTATTACAAGGACAAAGTAACAGCAAAAATGTTCCGTTAAACATAACATTAAACAATTTGTTTAAATCCTCCCCTCCCCTTTTTAAAAACTGAGCAGTAAATGAGTGAACATACTTTTCTTCCTGTAATGCTTCAAGTTTTTGAAAGCCTTCTTCCCTGGCAGCTTGTACTTTACGAACAAGCTCACGATCCTTTTCTACTAAAAGCACTCTGTGGCGTTCAACTGCTGCCTTGAGAATTTCATTGTCTGAATGCAATCCTGTTTTATATATTAAAAATGTTAGCTTGCAATATGAACATCAGCAGGATGAAATATTTAAAGTATTAAAAATAGTTTTGCAAACACTGATCAAATGGAACTTTGACTCTTTTTTCACCCACACAATATTCAAGCATTTTAAAAAGATAAATGTGCAAAACTTTGCTACTATTAAACAACAATACTTCAAAATAGAGAAGTTATTAAGAGACCAATTCTTATGTACTCATGACTAAATACTTCAAAAAAATACTAAAATAAAAAGAACAGACTTGGAACTGAGTCTGCAATTCAGATTTAGTAAATAGCAATCTATATATCTAATCGAGAGATGTATATATGCACGGCGGGGACGCAGCTGCGTGCGCAGCAGCTGAATCCCCGTCTTGCTGAGGCCAGGCTGGGGAGATTCAAATCTCCCGCTCTGAGCATGCTCAGAGAGAGCTTGCTCAGGGTGGGAGAGGCCTGGCCCAGAAGCAGCTCTGCCGGCCGGCCGGGTAAGGGGGCTGGGAAGGGGCTGGAGGGAGGCTTGGAGAGGGGTAGGGGGGACAAGGAGAGAGGCAGGGTTAGAGGGGGTGGGGAGCTGGGGGGCGCTGAGGAGGGGTGGGGGGCGGGTGATGGGGGCTCTGAGGGGGTGGAGAGCTGGGGGGGTGCTGAGGAGGGGTGGGGGGCCAGTGATGGGGGCGCTGATGAGGGAGTGGGGGACCGGTGATGGGGGCACTGTGGAGGGAGTGGGGGACAGGTAATGGGGGCAGGGAGCGCACGGCTGCCCGCCCTCCCTCCCACCCAGCGGTGTTACCATTTTTCAATTTGCGATTCTTTTGAGAATCGGGGGTTTACTGGTATTAACTAAACAAATGCCTGTAGAAAAATATTCCATTGTGTAGATGTAATGGTTAAGTGAACAAATGCATTGTACACGCTAAATTCATGGGAAACTAATAAATAATAATAATAAACAGGGCGTCCTGGGGCACTTTTAAGAGTAAAATTTATTTAACATATTACCTTTTGTAGGTATAATCCCACTTCATCAGATGCATCAAATGGAAACTGCATTATGTTACATGCACAGAGGGCTGAGTCAGAAGGTAGTTTTTTAGCCTGTTTTAGCAAATGAAACAAGTCGTTTTGATTCAAACTGTCCATGTGGCCTTTAAAGAACAATAGATGAAAAGATGTCAATATTAAAAGAGGGTAAATTACCTGATATAGGGTGCGTTTACACTTGTAAATTAAGTCGACTTAAGCTTGCTGCTTAAGTCGACTTAAGAAAAAATTAAGGCGACTTTCTAAAACCTCGTTTTAAGTCGACTTAAGCCAGTGTAGATGTGGAGTAGCCCTAAGTTGACTTTAAGCCCCAGGTACCATCGGGCAAGGCTGAGCCCCCTGGCACTTGGCAAGGGGTGTCTCCCCTGCCACCGTGGACCTGTCCCAGGTCCACCTAGCCCCTAGAAGTTAACCTAGGCATCCAATGTGGATGCTCTAGGTCGATTTTGTAGGGTCCCCCCTAAGTCGACTTAAAATTTAAGTGTGGACATGCTAAGTCGACTTAGCTAAGTCGACCTAAATTAACAAGTGTAGACATAGCCATAATGAGTTATCCATTATGGACACTGTTTGAATCAAAATGACTTGTTTGATTTGCTAAAACAGGCTAAAAAACTACCTTGTGACTCAGCCTTCTCTGCATGTAACATTTCATGCATCTCTTGAAGTGGGATTATACCCACGAAAGCTTGTGCGTTAAATACATTTGTTAGTCTTTAAAAGTGCCACAGGATTTCTTGTTTGTTTTGCCAAACTAGACTAACATGGCTAGCCCTCTGGAATTTAATAAATAAATAAATACTATTAAATCACTAATGGAACTTTAATGATATAGTTAGAGCATATCCCCTATTTTAATTCACTAAAACAAGATGGAGTGGAAGTGGGAAGAACACTGACAACATTGAAAACCTAAAACTCTAATGTATCAGATACTGGTAATAATGGAAAAGAGAGATTTGTGGAACTATCAACAGTAGTGGAAAAGTCACCTTCCCCCATGATTGATTAAATACTGTGCCCATAGGAAACAGAGTGAAATGCGAAGACTAATGTGATATTCAAGGCCCACATACTAAATGGCAAGATGGACTTGCATTCTATAACAGTGACCCTTTCTTAGATAATCCAATAAGACATTGGAAATTCTGCAACAGCTTTAGGTAAATTTAGAAGAGAAAAGGTTTGGAGAATGAAATATAGCAGAACCTCAGCATTACAAACAGTTATGGACCGACTGTTCATCCATACCCCTTGTTTGGAACCCCAAGTATGCAATCAGATAGTCAAACTGATGGGGAAAAAAATAAAAAAAAATACAGTACCGTGTTAAATGTAACCTGCTAAAAAAGGAAAAATTTTAAAAATATTTCACAAGGCAATGAAACTGTTTCTGTGCATGTTTCATTTAAATTGAGATGGGCGTCTTCTGCACAGAAAAGTTTCAAAGTTATATTAAGTCAATATTCAATTGTAAACTTTTGAAAGACCATAGCGTTTTGTTCAGTTATGAACAGCCTCCATTCTCAAGCTAGTCATAACTGAGGTTCTACTGTATAAAAATAAATAATGAAATAAGCACAGAGTATTATTTGTTTTAATATTAAATTAGGTTGTTTGCTCTGACATTTTCAGTTTTCAATTACTACAAATTCTTTTGTATTGACAGCATATAGCTATATTTTTAAAAGTGTGT
>ML685814.1:2867402-2929145 GCA_007922175.1 Pelusios castaneus
AAGGGGGGGGGAATCAGATTTTTGACAAGTGACTTTTTTTCATCCAGAAAAACGGAGGATGTATTTTGGGATTGTTGGCTAAAGTGAATGTTCTGCTAAAATGTTCAGCTGTGAAACAGATAACTGTGTTGATATTTAAATTGTCCCAGAAAGCTTAGGCATTCACACCACAATTATAGCTCTTATTTCAGACTGTCTACTGATTAAGGAGACAATACGTTGATTACAAACCAGTCATTTTTAGAAGATTTTCTTCAAAAACCATGTAGGTTAGAAATAATATTTTGCTTCAAATAAAAGGCTAGATCTTTGAGCAGGGCTGGATTAAGGGGCCCTAGGCTGCCCACTTTTCTCGAGCCCCCAGTTCCCCCACCTGGGGCCTAGGGACAGGGCAAGCTGTGACCCTGGAGCCAGAGGCAGCGGTTGCTGGTCTGCCCCAGGGGATGGGGATGGCCGGCATATGGTCACTGCTCCAGGGGCGGGGCTGACAGAGCGGCCTGCATCGTGACCCCTCAGGGGAGCCCGGTGCAGTCTGACAGCACTGCAGGGGCCTAGAGGGCTACAATGGAGGCTGCTCTGCACACTGGCCAGCCTTGCTCCCAGTTGGTCCCCGAATGGGACAGGAGCACCACAGACTGCAGTGGTCTCTGGCCCTAGAGCCCTACCCCTCCCACCATCCACGCCTAGGCCCTCTATGCTGTGCTGGCAGGGCCAGATCAGCAGGGGTTTTAAGGGCTGCAGTCCAGGATACCCCCTTCAGGCTGGGTCTCGGATCTGCAGCCCCTATAGCCCATGCATTAATCCAGCCCTGGCCTTGAGCCTATGGAATGCTCAATGGGTGCTGAGGGAGTTGGCTGAAGTGATTGCAGAGCCACTGGCCATTATCTTTGAAAACTCTTGGCAAACAGGGGAGATCCCGGAGGACTGGAAAAAGGCAAATGTAGTACCTATCTTTAAGAAAGGGAAAAAGGAGGATCCAGCGAACTACAGACCAGTCAGCCTCACCTCAATCCCTGGAAAAATCATGGAGCAGATACTCAAAGAATCCATCCTGAAACACTTGGAGGAAAATAGAGTGATCAGGAACAGTCAGCATGGATTCACCAAGGGCAAATCATGCCTGACCAACCTGATTACCTTCTATGATGAGATGACTGGATTTGTGGATGCAGGAAGAGCCATTGACGTGGTATATCTCGACTTCAGCAAGGCTTTTGATATGCTTTCCCATAGCATTCTCGTTGGCAAGTTAAGGAAATATGGGTTGGTTAAGTGGACCGTAAGGTGGATCGAAAACTGGCTATATCAACGGGCTCAGCGGGTAGGAATCAATGGCTCGATGTCTAGTTGGCAACCGGTAACGAGTGGAGTGCCCCAGGGGTCGGTCCTGGGGCCGGTTCAGTTCAACATCTTCATTAATGATCTCAATGATGGAATAGACTGCGTGCTTAGTAAGTTCGCGGATGACACCAAGCTGGGGGGAAAGGTAGACACGCTGGAGGGCAGGGACAGGATCCAGGGAGACTTAGACAAATTGAAAAACTGGGCCAAAAGAAACCTCATGAGGTTCAACAAAGACAAGTGCAAAGTCCTGCACTTAGGACAGAAAAATCCCATGCACTGCTGTAGGCTGGGGACCGATTGGCTAAGTAGCAGCGCTGTAGAAAAGGACCTGGGGGTTATGGTGGATGGAAGCTGGATATGAGCCAACAGTGTGCTCTTGTTGCCAAAAAGGCCAATGGCATATTGGGCTGCATCAGTAGGAGTGTTGCCAGCAGATCGAGGGATGTGATAATTCCCCTCTATTCGGCACTGGTGAGGCCGCATCTGGAATACTGTGTCCAGTTTTGGGCTCCCCACTACCGAAAGGATGTGGACAAATTAGAAAGAGTCCAGCGGAGGGCAACGAAAATGATTAGGGGGCTGGGGCACATGATTTATGAGGAGAGACTGAAGGAAGTAGGCTTATTTAGTCTGTAGAAGAGAAGACTGAGGGGGAATTTGATAGCAACCTTCAGCTACTTGAAGTGGTGCTCCAAAGAGGAGGGAGCTAGGCTGTTCTTGGTGGTAACAGAGGACAGAACAAGGAGCAATGGTTTCAAATTACAGCTGGGGAGGTTGAGGTTGGATATTAGAAAAAAAACTCTACTAGGAGGATGGTGAAGCATTGGAATGAGTTACCTAGGGAGGTGGTGGAATCTCTGTCTTTGGAGATATTTAAGGTTAGACAAAACCCTGGCTGGAATGATTTAGTGGGAGTGGTCCTGCTTTTAGCAGGGGGTTGGACTAGATGACCTCATGAGGTCCCTTCCAGCCCTATGATTCCATCTCTGTGGCAAATTCCATACCTATAAAATCATGGAATACAAGAGGCCTTCCTGACAGTCTGCTGTAGACATAATTAATGCGTGAACTAAGATTTGATAATGGGAAGAAAGACATTGATTATACAATTTGGTAATATTCAATAAAAGATTGACAAGGTAAATAATCTAAATAGGTGAATTAACACAGATTGTGCTAAAATGCATCCTACGTTCATTGATTTACATAAACTGAGAGTCATTCATACAGTTTCTTCACCCATTAGATCAGGGGACATAGCAAATGTTTTCAGACAGCAAATCCATTTTCAGATTGTCTATCTGCTCTAGAATAGATAATGTGTTCTTTTCAGAGTTAATTTTTAATGTAGCATGGTGGTAGTTGCCAGTTACAACAGAAACCATTAGAAACTAATTGCATATTACCATCCATTTCACTCTGAATCTTGTTTCTTTCTCTTTCTATCTCACTTTTCGCTTTTGCTGCCTCCAGTCTGACGTTGGTTACTTCTAATTTGTGTGAATGCTTAAGTTCATCTACCTATGAATTAGAAAATAAGACCAAATCATTAATATTATGCTCTACCAATTTTTTTATCCACGTTTTTCATATAGCATCTTGCTCACAAGAAAATACTTCAAACAATGGCAATCCATGCTTATTCTTGAAGATCTACTTTGTTAAATAAATTCTTTTCATCCACTGGTTTTCATAAAGCCACTTCAGCATAACCAAGCACCCAGGTTAAGTATGCTATCTATTTCATAATGCCATAGCAATATAGCTATTAATATATTGGGACTGCCCAAATTATACTTCATTGCCACTTTCTTTCCATAAATCCTTCAACTTGAAGACAATGGAAATTCTTGGATAACTTGCAAGTCACTGTTCATGAGAGTTATTGTACATGCATAATTCTGCATGGGAAAGATTCGTTATGGGAAAGATGTACTCACAGCAGACACTCAGCCAATTAACCGTGGTGCTAGACTACTATTAAGCGGTAGTAGCTGGATGGTTCGACATGCTGTACAAGCACCAGATAGGAAAGTTTACTTTTTTTGAAAAGGTTTGTGCCCTTGATTTACAGTGCTTTGCACACCAAATGAGATAGACTGGATCTCTAAACAAAATGTGGTATCTTGGTATTTTCAAATATACACCTCCTCCCAAAATTGTGCAGCATGTGCTTATAAGGCTGTTCTTTTGAAGTAACTCATTAAGGCAGTGGTCCAATATAATGGAACTTGATACTTCCTCCATTTTACATCAATCTGCCAGCATTCCAGCTTCCATGTTTTTCCCTCCTGGCTTAAACCCACTCAGCTTGTAACCAAAATGAAGCCACAGAGTATAACAACATGACGTGATACCAAGACATGAATAATAATAATTCCACTATTCAGGTCAATTTGACAGCTCCTTACGGCAGCTAGACATCACCGATAGCTACACAATTTTCTTAAAATCCCATTATTGAGTTTTAAAATAATTTGAAACCAGATGCATCTTTTCTGAAACTGATGCATTTACCAAAATGCCTCATAAAAACAGTAGTTTTAAATAGGACATCAAATCACTAAAGGTAATTACTGCCTACAGGAAACTTTCTATAGTTTAGGCTTTTACAGCACAGTAATTACATGGTCAGTGAGAATTAAATATCCAGAGAAAAGCAGTTATAATGAAAATCCATTTGCAGTGACAAATGTAATTACAACCTGCTAGCACTTCACAAGTTATAAAAGGTTAAGAATGACAGAGTAGCTTATTAAGTAACTACATTGTGGATCTGGATGCTTACATATGAAGTTGAGGTTATCTTAGGGTATTTAAGGAGTTTTCTGAGGCACAAAATCCAGGAGGATACATAAATCACATGTGCACTGAAAAGACTGTGCTTTGAAATAGCTTGGCTGGATATGGAGGGGGAAGGGGACAGCAATGGAGAGACATACTCAGGGGTTGTAATAATTCTTCAGATCAGGTTCTCCAATGAGTACCAGCAGAAATTGTTTGATCCTCGACTATCAGATGTCACATTTGTGCCCCCTCACAGCCCACGCTGTCCCCCCACCTGGGGCAGGAGTTCCGGACTCATCCCCCACCTGCCCTGGGAAGGAGGGGCTGTACCTGCGGGGGGGCATGAGACTGGGGGGATGCAAATCTCTCCCCCGCCACCCCCGCACTTCTCCTGCCCTGCACTTACCCAGTGCAGGGCAGCTGCTGGTCCCCTGCAGCTTGGCTCCAGCTGGGACGGGGCACCCTCACCACCATCCCCTGCCTCGGCGTCACTCAGCATTTCTCTTACAGCAGCTCTGGGTTGGGTATTAAATACCTTCCTTGGCCTTGAATATGGACTCAGGGTTTTCTCCAGCGGTGTCGCTGGTGCTGAGCACAGGGGACACCAGCCCATGGTGTCCAAGCCAAGTGCCCTGACTCCTGAGCCAGCAATACAGGCGCAAAGAGGTCGCAGCTCTTTTAAGTCTCCCGCTCTGCAGCATGTAGCTGAGGCACATGGTGCAGAGCAGGAGAAGCACAGGGAAAGTTAAATTCCTCCCCTCAGGTAGGCGGCGGGGGGCAGTGGCTGCTCCAGGTCAGGGCCCGCAGTGGCTGGCCCCAACCTGCAGGGGAGGGAGGGGAAGGCTGGTCACAGCATCTGGCCTCAACCAGGGACCGGCGGGACCAAATGCAGGAACTAGTCCAGGACCTGGGACCAGAGGGGCCGAAGGCAGGAGCCAGCTCGAGGTTGCCAGGTGGCGGCAGCAACAGAGGCTGGGATCCAGATCTGGCCTGGAGCCGGGACTGGCAGCAGGAGCTAGATCCAGCCCAGGGCTAGAGGCAGCAGGGGCCGGCAGCCAGATCCAGTCTGAGTGCTGGGCCACCAGCAACAGGGGCTGGGAGCACAGTAGAGGGGTGTGGTTGTGGGTAGGGGGCAGGATGGGTGAGCCTGAGGCTGTGCTGGTACAGCATGTGAGCCTTTGGGGGAAGTTTTCAGTACGCTTTTTGAAAGGTTAGGCGCTCATGAGTACCTGAGTACCACTTATGTTAATCCCTGGACAGAATACTCACATTCTTGGAGCAGACCTGCTTAGGAGGAAGAGGAACATATGCAAATGAGTTTCTACCCTCCAAGTTAAATTACTACCTAGTCAAATTCCTCAGCAGTCCTGGGGTCTTACAAACAATGATAGTTAACAAGACTATACCCTTTGTATAGCTTCTGTTGGGGAGAAAAAGGGCCAAAAGGGCCACGCTGATGTGATGGCTCTTCCCCCCCCCCCCACTTTTTAAAGTTATTTGAGGCTCACTTTCTGGGGTAGGGACTTTCTTATTATTTGTGCGTACAACACCTACTTCGATGGAGTCCTGATCCCCCTGTGCTACTGTAATATAAATAATTAGACAGATCAAAGTTAGATAAATCAGAAGTAGGTGTGGCATGTTACATGATCAGGCATGTGGGATGTTTGGAGCAGTTTTGTCCTCTTTTTACAGAAGGTAGACACTTATTACATGGGAAAATGTAGCTTAGGGATGAGGTTCCTTTTTTGTCGATTGGTATTGCAAGTACTAGATGTGTTAAAGCTCATCTTGAACCAGTCCTAGGACTGTGATTTGTTCCACCATTCACATTTCTTGCATTGGGTGCCTTTTTTTTTTTTTTTTTAGCCATATTGTAGTGATAATAATAGCTTCTGAATAATATAATATTTTGAATGTATAACATTATTATTTTGGAGGATATATTCCTATAGGCACTAGGATAAGTTTCAGTTTGATTTTAAAAAACAAACTGTATTGACAGTATTCCACATGCTTTTGTATCTATGTGACTAGAAGTTTTGAATCTGTAGGCAGTCTCAGAAACGGTGTAGGCAACCTAACCACAATCTCACCATTAGATGCTGATGGTATTGGGGTTAGTTTGCATATTGGAATTCTCTCCAAGATGTAGTTGGGAGAAATAGTGAGGATTGTTAAAATAATGTCTGTCCAAGCATCCTCTTCTATGGGACTAGATTTCTGAGTCACATTTCTCATTCACATAAAGCAACGGACCTATATCTGTATCATTTGGTGGTATATAAAGCCTATTAGTACTTTAGTTCTGCCTATTCGTCCAAATCACCTAGATTCAGTTTTACCTCTAGATGTGGTGTGGTAGGAAAATGGTGGTGCAACTGGACAAAAAAAAAATTTTTTTTAAATTTAAGTTTCCATTTGGTATCAGTTCAGAGCTAAATGTTTTAGGTCCTGTTCCTGTCTATTTGGGGGAAAGGGGAATTACTGTAGAAAAGAAACTCTTCCAAGTGAAAGGAAAAAAAAAAAACAACAGACCTTATTCCTACTCAACTGGCCTATGGAAGAAGGCCACAACAGTTGCCCAATAATGCACTTACACACTTTTTCACAAAAATATTGCTTTGTTTAATGAGAAAGCCTTAGAAGGAAGACTTTAAACTACTATCTAAACACATTCAGTGAATTTTACAGATTAAAAAAAAAAAAAAAAAAAATCAAGCTCACTGTGGGCTAATATGTCTTTTGCTCTCATTAAAGGATACAGATAATTGTCTCTTGTTCTGAAGGAAAGAGAAGGTTACTCACCTGTGCAGTAACTGGACTTCTTCGAGATGTGTGTCCCTGTGGGTGCTCCACTTGAGGTGTCGCGTCCCGTGGCGCCCAGGATCGGAGATTTTTACAGCAGTAAGGAGCGCAGAGCCGCGCATGCGTGCAGCCGAAGCCGGAGCCGTTGGCGCGCTCGGATGCACGCGTGCGCGGCCGTAGCCCACCATTCCTTCTCTACCGCTTGACTCTAAAGGAACGAAAGAGCATACGAAGTAGAGGGGAGGCGGGTGGGTCATGGAGCACCCACCGGGACACACATCTCGAAGAAGTCCAGTTACTGCACAGGTGAGTAACCTTCTCTTCTTCATCGACTGATGTCCCTGTGGGTGCTCCACTTGAGGTGACTACATAGCAGTACCCTGAAGTGGAGGAGGGACTTCGGATGACCTGGCTACAGAAGCTGTGAAGAGCACTGACATGCCAAAATGAGTGTCATTGCTGGAAAATTTGTCAATGGCATAATGTCTGATAAAGGTCTCAGGAGAGGACCACGTGGCCGCCCTACAAATGTCGGCTATAGGAACATCCTTAAGGAAAGCAGTAGATGTAGCTACAGCCCGAACTGAATGGGCATTAGTCTTTGATAGTGGTAGTACTTGTCTTTGACTGTAACATAGTTGGATGCAGGATGAAATCCATTTCGCTATTCTTTGACTGGAGAGAGATTTCCCCTTCGATTTGGGGGCTAGGGAGATAATCTGTCTGATCTTCTAAACGATCTTGTTCTTTGCAGGTAAAACGCTAGAGCTCTTCTGACATCTAAGGTGTGCAGGATGGATTCTTCAGGATTGTTGTGTGGCTTCGGATAGAAGACTGGTAAGTGAATAGTCTCATTGATGTGGAATTCAGACACTATTTTAGGTAAAAACTTTGGGTGCGGTTTTAGCGATACTTTGTCGTGAGAAAAAACTGTGAACGGCGGGGTCTGCCATTAGTGCGCTGAGTTCACTGACTCGTCGTGCGGAGGTAACCGCTACCAAGAAAGACACCTTCATAGAAAGGTGAAGGAGCGATCAAGTTGCCAACGGTTCGAAAGGGGGCTTCGTTAAGGCTTTGAGAACGAGGTTGAGGTCCCAGTATGATGCTGGAGCGTGGACTGAGGGGTATAACTTTTGCAAGCCTGTAATGAATCTTTTAACTGTAGGGTGAGACAGTAGGGAAAAACCCAAGTCATTTTTCCTAAAAGCTGAAATTGCTGATAGATGTACCCTCAGGGAAGCGACAAAGAGACCCGAAAGTTTGAGGTGTAGTATATACTCCAAAATCGTTGAGATGGAACATGATCTTGAATCAGATTGTGACGAGGCACACCAAGTAGAGAATCTCGTCCACTTATGGAGATAAGTCTTCCTGGTGGATGGCTTCCTACTGTTGATCAATACATGTTTGATCTGCTCTGAGAACGGTAGTTCCTCGCACGAGAGCCATCTATCATCCAGGCTGTTAGTTGCAGTCTGCAAATGTCCGGGTGTAACACCCGATCATGATGCTGAGAAAGAAGATTGTGATGTAGAGGTAAAGTGATTGGTTTGCAGATTGAGAGATGCAGCAGGTCTGCAAACCAAGTCTGTCTTGGCCAGGCCGGGGCTACTATGATTACTAATGCATTGTCAGTCCTTATTTTCTGGATAACCTTGTGCAGAAGAGGTAATGGAGGGAAAGCATACAGGAGCCCTTTGGCCCAGCTGACTACAAAAGCATCGCCCATGGATCGCTTGCCCCTTCCCGCCCTGGAGCAGTACCGATGGCATTGTCGGTTGCTTTCTGTTGCGAAAAGATCGATTGTTGGTTTGCCCCATAGGCGAAAAATGGCATTGAGAACCCTTGTGTTCAGCTGCCATTCGTGTGCATTGGGAAAATTCCTGCTCAGGGCATCTGCCGTTGTGTTTCCTAGGCACGGCAGGTAGGCCGCCGATATGGTTATCCCATGGTGGATACACCAGTTCCATAACTTCAGGGCCTCCGAACAGAGTAGGCGAGACCTGGCACCACCTTGGCAGTTTATATAAAACATGCAGGCGATATTGTCCGTCATGATCTCGAGAGAGGTGCCCTTTATGAGAGGAAGGAAGTATTCGCAGGCATATCGCACAGCTCTTAATTCCAAAACGCTTATATGCAGGAAGGATTCTAGGTTCGACCATCAGCCTTGAGTGGTTAGATGCCCAAGGTGTGCCCCCCAGCCAAGAAGGGAAGCATCGGTGGTCAGTATGGCCGAAGGGCTCTCCTGATGGAAAGGGACACTCTTTCGCAAGTTCTTGCGAGAGGTCCACCAACGGAGGGTACGTTTGGTTTCCGCAGGAATTGTCAGAACTTTCTGTAGCGAATGGCTTGATGGCCTGTACCTGGTGGCGAGCCACATCTGGAGCGGCCGCATTTGAAGCCGCGCGTGGGGTACCACAAAAACTGTAGCAGCCATATGCCCCAATAACTGGAGAACAGTTCTGGCAGAGACTGAGCGAAGTGCACACACGTGGTGTATTAACTCTTGAATGGTTGTGCACCTGTCTTCCGGAAGGAAAGCTTTGGCTAGTTGGGAATTTAGTTCCGCTCCAATGAATTGCACACATTGAGATGGTTGGAGGTATGACTTTTCCATGTTTACTCTTAGGCCCAGAGTACCGAAGGTTTGAACTGTCAGGTTCGTCATGTCGGTTGCTTGAGTCTGGGTTGGCGCTCGCATGAGGCAGTAGTCCAGATAAGGAAAACTTATTACTCCCTGTTTTCGGAGATGTGTTGTAACTACTGTCAAGACCTTCGAGAACACCCTGGGAGCGGTCGATAACCCGAAAGGAAGGACCTTGTACTGAAAGTGCTGTTGTGCAATTGTGAAGCGTAGGAAGCGACGATGTGCGGGATGAATTGTGATGTGGAAATAGGCATCTTGGAGGTCGAGGGATGAGAACCAGTCCCCCTGCTGCAGTGACGGAATTATTGTACTCAGAGTTACCATTTTGAATCTTTCTTTCTTTATGTATTTGTTTAAGGGTCTTAGATCCATGATCGACCTCCACCCTCCTGATTTTTTCTGAATCAGAAAGTAACGGGAATAAAATCCTTTTCCCATGTGATCTGATGGAACGTGCTGTATGGCTCCTAAACGTAAGAGGTGGTGGATCTCCTGTAACAGGAATTGTACGTGAGCTGGGTCCCTTAAGAGGGACGGGGTCGGGTAATGTGGAGGGGGCACAGCCAAGAATGGAATTGTGTACCCGTTCTCGATAATCTGCAAGACCCATTTGTCTGTTGTTACAGACGACCAGGTGGTAAGGAAAGGTCTTAGGATGAAGTCGTAATGGTAATCGTGAGTTACTGTTTGCAGCGAGGGAGTCCTCGAACCCTCGACCAGCCCATCAAAAATTGTTCTTATTATGGGGTGGCTGGACGGCAGTGGATTGCTGCTGTTGGTTCTGCCTACGGCATTGTGGATGTTGTCTCGATCTCTGATTGTCGAAATGTCTGTTTCTGTTTTGCTGCGGATACCTACGTTGGTAGGGTTGAAAGCGATATTGGAAGGTGTTGCGTCTGTTGGAAGGGGTGTACATCCCTAACGTGCGTAGTGTCGCTCGAGTCCTTCATTGAGTGAAGGACATCATTGGTCTTCTCTGCAAAGAGATGCGCTTTGTCAAAAGGTAGATCTTCCACCTTCATTTGTAGGTCTTTGGGCAAACCTCCGCTATTCAGCCACGATGCTCTGCACATAACGATGGCTTTGGCAGTTGCCCTTGCTGCCGTATCGGCTACGTCTAACGAAGCTTGTAACGAAGTACGTGCCGTTAGTTGGCCCTCAGCAAGTAATTTATTATACTGTTCCCTTTTATCATCAGGTAAATCCTCAGCAAACAGAGATAACTTTTCGTAGATGCCATGATCGTAGTTAGAGAGAAGTGTAAGGTAGTTGGCCACCCTGAGCATCAGGGTTGACAATGAATACACCTTCCTCCCTAGTAAATCTAATCTCTTCCAGTTTTTGTCATAAGGGGATGACCTATGGGTTGACTGTCTCGCCTTATGCGTTGCCGCATCTACAACTAGAGAATTCGGGCTAGGATGGGAGAACAGAAATTCCATATTCCTAGGGGAAATGAAATATTTCCTGTCGTTTCGTTTGTTGGTTGGAGCTATTGAGGCTGGAGTTGACCAAATCGCCTCTGCTGGATCCATGAGGGCTGGGTCCATTAGGATAGCTACTTTGGCTGAGGCGGTGGTATGGAGAATCCTCAGCATCTTATGCTGGGCCTCCTTAACCTCCTCCAATGGTATGTCGAGGTCTCGTGCCATTCTTTTAGATGGGTCGTTAAATGCTCTGGTATCATCCACCGAGGAACTCGTAGAAGGCACAACTACATCATCCGGGGATGAGGAAGACTCATGGACGTCGGGGGAAGGTTCCCTATACGAAGATAAAGTATCATCCCGAGATTGTGATGATCTGTGCGATAGCAGCTTTGGTGATAGTCTCCTGGGGAGTGGAGAAGATTGAGGAGCTGAAGGTAGCGGTGGTTGAAAGTGTCTGTAATATGGATAATATGGGTCCCAGTGTCCATGGTACGGCGGTGGATGCGGGTGCCAGGATCGAGAAGCATAATGGTGCAGATGTCTAGTATGGTGGAAGAAGTCAGGAGGAGGAGAGGTAGCTCTGCACGGCGAAGAGTGTTCTGAAGAAAAATAGGCATCTTCTGGCAATGGAGACCGGCTAGGTGATGAGATCTGCATCAGCTGATGGTGTTCAGAAGATGAGTGCCTAGGAGAGGATTCTGCATGTTTTTGTTTGGATTATCTCTTTTTAGGTTGACTATGGGAACTGGTAGTAGTCGGTGCCGTGATAGAGCCAAGCGGATGCGATAATGGTACCGGATGTTGATCCGACGGTACCATAGGGCCTTGCAGTTCCGAAGGACCCGGTGCCAATCGGCGGTGCCGTTAATGTGGGCATTGGTCCGATCGGTGTCTCGGATCGGTGCCATTGGGGCTATCGGCGCCGAGGTCGGTGCCGCGGACATTGGCGGATCCGCGGAGCCCGGAACCGAGCTCTTAGAACAGCTCGGTGCCTTCCGAGGTGCGATATCCCCGCGCTTCCTCGAATCTTTGTCGCGGCTAGTCAATGTCTTAGACTTATGCCGTTTATCAGTACCCGAGGAACCTAAAGCCTCTTTGGTACATGCAGGAGGTACAGGGCGTACAGGTGACACTTTTGCCCTTCGTGGCGTGGAGACCGGGGACCTTGTCCTTTTTCTCGGAGAGCGTTCCACAGGTCTCCTTGGAGGTCTGGGGTCAGAAGCTGGTCTTAAGGAGCTTTCTAATAGAAAGAGCTTCAGGCGTAGCTCCCGATCTTTACGAGCCCTAGAGCTCATGCTCTTACAGTGGTTACACTTGAGGGGAACGTGCGACTCTCCCAAACACCGAATGCAGGCGGAATGGCCATCTGAGGCAGGCATGGCGTCTTTACAGTTGGCGCAACGCTTCAAGCCCGGCGAACTCGGCATTTTGCGAGTTTCCTTTTCCTTTTTCTTCTTTTTTCTTCTCTTTTTTTTTTTTTTTTAAAAAAAAAGGTCTCAAGAAGAGGAAGGAGTTTAATACTATTCTCTATATCTCTCTATATATTTTTTTTAAAGTCTAAGGAGAAGAATGGAGTACGACGGGTCAGAGAAAAAGAGGGGGTTTCTGAGGAAAAATTTGTTTTTTTTTTAAAAGAGTGGGAAAACGGGGAAAGAGGTACTACCCTAACTATAAGAATAATTATTGTCCCTCTTTCTCTCTTTTAGACGCGAAAGGAGAAGAACGACAGTGAAGAGAACTGCTGAATTGCTCCGTCTCGGACCGGCGGTTGAGAAGGAATGGCGGGCTACGGCCGCGCACGCGTGCACCCGAGCGCGCCAACGGCTCCAGCTTCGGCTGCACACATGCGCGGCCCTGCGCTCCTTACTGCTGTAAAAATCTCCGATCCTGGGCGCCGCGGGACGCGACACCTCAAGTGGAGCACCCACAGGGACATCACTCGATGAAGAACTGAGATACTTACCTCTTGACATGATTGTGCAGTAACAAATGAGAAGTAAAGCTTAGCTAACATTAAGTCAAATAATGTTTGCGGAAAATTAAGTTCTGTTTTGATATTAGAAGTCAATCAGATGAGCACGTTTTAGAGCAGCTCCACAAGGAAAGGAAAATACAAACACAGAGCTCATTACTTCAGAATACAAAATGAATAATTCATTTAGGCAAGTAGGATTGGTCTTGTTATAAGCTAGAATTATTTTAAAAAATCACCAGAACCTGTATCTTGTAATCCAATTTTCTTTTTAGTTGCAAGATTCTAGCACTATTTCTTTAGATTTGTCACTATAGCCTGACAATTTTTACTAAAGTGAGAAAACCCAACCCTTTTTTGATAGCACCAGGCTTGTTTTAACAACTCCTGGGAGGTGAGCGGGGGGAGAGAAACCTAGTATGGTAATGAATATGTCTCTTCAAGCAACACACTGTAGAAAATCAAAACCAACTAAATAAAAATTCGCAGAATGAGATAAGTACACAATCTGTCTCTAGAGACATCATTAATGGTCATGTTGTCCTGTAGCATCACAGACTCTATATCTATCCTGCCAGTTACAATTAGAGAATATTTATTACTGTTACCATAGACTTTGAAAGGGCAGAAAATAGTTTTGCATTAAAAATAAAGGTGAAATATGGTTTTAAAAAGTCAGATGAAATTGCCTTTTTCTTCAGCTTGAAACAAGACGTGAAAATATATTGTTAATACCATAAATGCACTTACTTTAGTGGCCAATGCACTTTTTTCTCGCTCACTTTTGTGCAATTTGCTGGTTAAGAGTGTATTCTGCTCATTACTCATCTGTAGGTCTTTTTCAATGCGATCTATCTGTAGCAGAGCTGACTGCTTTTCTGCCTTGAATAAAAGAAGTATTAATAAGCTCTTTTGAGCAGCAACTATTTCTTGATGTGCATTTGTATATTGTAAAGCACAACAGGATCCCAATCTTGATTAGGGCTTTTGGGCACTCCTGGCTTCCATATTCATTATTTATATTTAGCAGACATTTGTTGCACAAATACATTCAGCCTCTAATTTACTCATCAAAGTAACACTTGTTCTCCGACTACACTACCCGCCCAGACTCTCATGCACCCCCTCAAATCCTCTAAGCCTTCTGGAGGCAAAAGGAGTGAGGCTCAGTTAGGGGACTCAGGTATTTATACCCTGGATCAGTAAGCTGTTAGGCTGCAAGGACACGTGCGCCTGTGAGCAGAGCTCCAAAAAGGCTTTAATTGTAGACTCACAGCCCAGCACAACACACCTACAGCATATCACAGTAAAGTCAACACCAGGAAGGATAAAACAACAACTTCATTATTCTGTATTTTGTGGTGTTGCGAGACAGCACTTTGAAATTTTACTAAGTAGATACTTAACCCAAGTCACTGACTTCAATCAAGTACTTTTTAATCAATAAAATTTTTTAAAATTACTAAATTAAGTTAGAATAGAATTAAGCATACTACAGTGCATTTTGATAGGTCTTTAAGATGTCTTTCCTTATCTAAAAATTTAAAAACTACAGCAGTGTTTGTCAAGTTATGATCCTCAGGCCACTTGATGGTGATCCACAGCAATATGGCAGGCCTATAGCACTGGCTCTTCCTTGTTTCCAGCTTTTACAGAATTACAGCTCATTGCATTAAAGAGCTTGGTCACCTGTAAAAGTAGAAGGGAAAGAAAGCCAGCCTAACTATGGGCTGCAGCTACACAGGAGGAGGAAAAGTCATCACAGACTGGAGCTGCCAACAGAGTAGCCAGGAACCATCAACAGGACTGAAGCCCTTAGACCACTGAGGAATGTTCAATGGAAAAGGGAAACCTGAAGAGTATGTACAGAAGAGCAGCAGGACCGATGGGACCTTACAGTAGGAAAGTATATGCAAGGGGACAGAAGAAGAGAACTAGGAAGTTGTGCCAAAATGTGCGGGCAAGATGAGTGCCACATGGTAGGCAAGCAGGAAGAAAAACATGAAAACAACAGGTGGGGAGGATTAAATGAAGAGCAGAAGTAGATCATATAATTAAGTTTTCAAAAGGACACGCTTTTTTGTATTAAAGATAATTAAAGACATACACCTTCCCAACATTACTTTCTGGTTAAGCAACTGCAGTTCACACATGCATCTTAAGTGACTGCAGGTAGGACTGGGGTTGAAAAAGGACATGGTCTGCGAGACCTTTCAAGATGCAGCCCTTTCAGTGACAATTAGAGAAGTGATCAGTTAAAAATAAAATCCTAAGTATAGAGTAAATTTGGAAAATGCAAAAGTTTATAATTCTTTAGCATGTATATGGAGCCAGAGTCTACTGGTCAAAAACTTCAAAATGTATTTGCTATGTTCCACTGGGAGACAATTAAACATCTTACCTCCAGAGACCTCATTGTAGCCTGCATCTCAGCCAACTGCCGTACTTGTATTCTTTGGACATTTTCTGCTTGCACACCACTATTTTCTCTCTGTGCTCTTAGTTCTGCTACCTCAGCTTCTAAACCTTTTAATTTTTGATGTAGTTGGGCCTTTTCTCTTAGGAGTACCTCCACTCTCTTATTGTCTCTTGTAGGGTCAACACTAAGCAGCTGATTATGCAGTTCTTCTTTATCTCTATCCAGTCTCGCAATCTAACAGTAATACAGAAAAAAAAAAAAAATAACCTTTACATCATTTAGTTGACAATCACCAAAATCATACACAAGTTCACAATTAAGGAATAGATCAGCAATTTGCATTCAATAAGGAAGTCTTTCTGAATTTAAAAGCTAATTTATTTTCTTTGAGTAACAACGGAACAACTACATTGGGACTACAGCCTGCTGGCTATGCAGGGACAGAACTAGGCTTGTCAGGGTATGCCTGCACTGCAATTAAAAACCCACAGCTGGGCCAGGCCAGCTGACTCTGGCTTGCAGGGCTTGGGCTCAGCGTAGTAGACATGGAATCTCCTACATTGGAGGTTCTTAAGAGCAGGTTAGACAAACACCTGTCATGGATGGTTTAATGGCGATACTTGGTCTTGCCATGAGTGCAGGGAACTGGACTCGATGACCTGTCATGGTCCCTTCCAGTTTCTATAATTTGGAATCAGGCTGAGGTCAGGGCTTTAGGACCCTGCAAGGTGGGAGGATCCCAGACACAGGCTACAGCCCAAACCCAAATGTATACACTGCAGTTAAACAGCCTCTTAGCCCAAGTCCCACAGCCTGAGTCAGCTGGAGCCAGCCAGTTGCAGTGTGGACATACCCTCAATGCCTGGTAGAAAGAATTTTCCTTCCCTCACGAGCCTGCTAAGTGAGACTACTTCCACAGCCAGTTTCTGATTTTGAAAAGCTGGGTGAAGTAATCTTGTTTAAGCTCTAAATTGGAAAACAAAGCAAAGCAGTCTCTGAAATAGGGAAGAATGGAGGAAATTTACCTATAATTTTAACAGCAATACAGGTTTTGAACTGGAAAGCATCAAAAACTGACTAGCAATTATTAGATCTTAAAAAGTTGATAAAACAGAAGACCTGAATTATTTTGAGTCTCAAAACTTGATTGTGCATACCGAAACGGACTTGCATATTATAAGTCTCAGAACAAACACCAGTTTTGGCTAAATTTTCCAGTAAACACCTAAATATAATATGCTAGAGATACCTGCAGGGGTACAGTTGGTAATTATGTACTTACTTGTGCACATATTTGCATTTGCAGTTTAGACTCTTGAAAATTTGGCCCCAATCAAAACAGATCACTGAACATTTTAGCCAGGAGTTAAATCATAGGTGAGGACAAATTTTGGAATAGGTTAGGGGGTCAATATTAGCAATATAATTAAGATTTTTGAGAAGTGGCAGACAAAAGGATATTGAAAAACAAGTTTTCCAGCTCATCTCAGCATTTTCTGTTGCCCCTTTCTCTAGTAAGTAATCAGATATAACCTAAATTCTATATTTAAATTTATTTAGACAATTTGAGCTACTAATTTATGACTAAAAATTAAAAGATGAATTGAGCTATCTAAATTTCTGAAATCCAGTAAATAAAGCATTGTTATTAGCTGTCATTTATTGAAGACAAATCTATTATTTGTTGTAGGACAATTGATATTTCTGCAAGGTACCCCGAACAAACAGATGTCAGTTATTATGGACTAGGGCAAAACAAAAATTTAAGAGCATTGACAGTACTGTGGTAAGCAACATATTACAAGAGTTAAAAAAAAAAAAACAAAAAAAACAAAAACAAAAAAACAAAAAAACAAACAAAAAAAAAAACAATGACAAATTTATAATTGCTGAAGTTACACTTAAATGGCAAAAGTATCAATATATTTTTTAAATCAAGACCACAAGTGTTTCACTTTTATAGTGGTTTAAGTTACATTACACATTTTCTACCTACCTCTGAGTCATATTTTATCTTTTTTTCTTCTAAAATACGTGCATGTTCTTCCTTCTGATGTTCAAATTCTGATTTGAGGAAGGTATGTTCATAACGAAGTTTGTTATATTCTGTTCTGTATTTTTCTACCTCCTAAATTAGGAGTAAAACACAGATTCACTCAAGTACAAAAGTAGATAATCAGAGTAAATACTTTATACTTTTATTTTATGTCATGATACAGCCCTGGAATTTCCACATCATCTATAAATCATTTATGCCAAGCAAAATATAAAAACAAACCCTCCCACAATATAGACAACCCGAAGTTAAATACTTATTACTTACTTCATCAAGCTTCTGAAAGCGTTCTCTCATAGGGGTTTCCAATTCATGCTGTATTTGTGCTTTTAACAACTCCAGCTTTTGAGGCGTTAGCACCTGACATGTACAGAAAACAAATGTACTAAAGAATAACTGAACAGCCATATTAAGCAATTTATATTGGAAAACAAATGTTGGGCAATAAAACATTCCACAAACAATTTTGAAAGAACTCCTTACAAACATATGCCATTTATAAACCATTTTCTTGCTTTCATTAAAAAACCAATTAAATGATCAATAATTTATGTGTTTTCTGAAGAAAAATATTTAAAATTCTAAATGTTAGTAATACTAAATATATATAAAATAAATCCAGCCATTACATCATCTTTGAAGTTCTCCAAATAAGTACACTCAGAATCCTTACAATCCATTTACCACTTTCTTTCCTAATTACTGTAGTTTAGGTCTAATGAGCAAACAGTGAAGTATTTGCCTTATTCTGACTCTCATTCTGCTTTTTTAATGATATTTTCTCTTTTCTTTATTAGTAGATTAAAAACTGTGAATGGATTCAGAAGATCAACGTAGATACCATTGATTGGCACTGAGCAGAGCAGAGCAGAAAAGAAAAAAAAAAATCACATAGAAAAGTGCTGGGGTTTTTTGTTTTTAAAAAGAGTACAGACCATCCTGCTCTGATACAGTATTTTTTCCCCCATCTTTATTGGTGTCTAGCCTTCACATATATCAAATCAAACTGGCAAGAGATTGCACTCTTCATTAAATTTTCACTGGATTTTTGTGGCAGCTGCAGAACCAGAAAAATGTGGCATTACTACTTGAAAAACAGAATTTTGGAAAAAGAGGCAGGAAAAGTGTTTAGAATATCTCCATTTTGATTTTGGTAGAAAGACTGTCCAACAGATAATTGACAAGTCACTAAAAGATTTGTTTTGGTTTTTTAACTAAGTAGCCTGCCTTATGAACACTCTTCACTTTGACCAAGAATAAGAAGTGATTCTTACAAATAATTAAAAAAAAAAAAAAGTGTCCCTAGAAGTCTTATAGAAAAAAAAAATCAGATAATGGCTTAAATGTAACATGGCAAGCTGCAGGGAACCAAGGAGCTCCTTGCACCAATTCTCAATTGCCTCCCATGAGAACAAACCTCTGACAAGTTCTACTTTCCTTCTGCCTTTCTGGGCTTCAGAAGTGCTTCAGAACCTAGCAATCAACTGGGAAAGCAGATCAAGAGACTTCTATTTCATTCAGAACAGCGGGTAAACAGAAGATCTTCCCAATTTCCGGAGAGGGTGCCCTTTCCCTGACCAAATTCTGTTAGATTTCTAAGAATCTGTGTTTTTATGTTATCTAGAAAGCTCTTACAATTCATGTGTCATGCTGGATTACAAAAACCCTTGTAGTCTGCTGAGCAGACTGCAGATACAAAAGAAATGAGGGAAGAACTCATTTGAATAGGTCAGCTGGGAACAGCACCACTACAAACCCATTCCACTTCAGGAAGGCTGATACCATAGCTAAAATGTAAGTGATAAACCTAAGGCAAATGTAAGTGATGGACCTGAGCTATAGAAGAGGGATTAATAAAGGAGGTGAAGCTTTGCTCAGAAAGAATGCTTGAAATTTATGTTACTGATAGCTGAATAACCTATATGAAACCCTGCCTTCTGCAGCTGACTACCAAAATACCCTCAGATCAACACTGGTCATCAAATGTACTAGTCACTGGAAAGTCAACTTTAGTCTTTCCAAACTGTGGGGAAATGATAAATAATTAATGTAAATAGATTCCTGAAACTTTCCTTCATGTCCGAAGTAGAAAGGACTATCCTTGTGATTTGAATGACTTGAATTTTGGCTAACCCCACCGTACCAGATGCTATCTACACGCTGCAGCAAGCATATCACAGGTTGGGTCAAAAAAAGAAATGATGAACAGTGATTTCTTCATACGCTTCTTCCAAGAGCACATTCAGACTTTCAGTGCCACAGGTGAAAACCTGCTTTAGGAGGGAATGTTCTAACTAAAGAGGTTAGAAATGGGGACAAATATGTTCTCAGTCAGTCAAAAGTCAAATTGGGGAAGTGGGATCTTTGGCTGAAAACAAGCTCTGCTGATGTAAGCTCATGTAACGACAGATAGCAGAGGAAGAAAAGAGGCTGAAAGGAAATGGAAGCTTTATTTTTGCCCTTCAGTAAATCTTAATGCACGTAGTGTAAGATTCTTTTCTTTCTATGTAACCATCTCACAGAGGAATTGAGCAAGAGGGACTTATGCATTGCATAAGCTGATTGATATCCCAGTGGGGATTTCAGAATCCAAGCTGCACTGTTGACACAAGGTAAAGATATGCTCCTCCCTAATTTTCTTCAGCCTTCTTCATAACCAATACAACTAATTTTGATCCCTTCAAAAGAAGAGACCCCACCATAAGTAATACTAGATAGAACATAGTAAAGAAGGGATGGGCCACTAATGGCACTTTTTCAACAGACTGATAGAGATTACTGTTAATGGAATGCATGAGAGACTTTAGAAGATCTAAATGGTGTCAGAAGTTTTAACTGTCATTTCATTTGTGCTTCAACAGTCAAATTACAAGAGGAATGCAACTCAGTCAATACTTGTGGATTTGAGGATTTCGCTGTAATAGATCCAATTTAACAAGTAGAAAGAGAAAGTAAGGCTAAAACAAACAATACATTGATAAAGATATATTTTAGAAATGCTTCTACAGAAGGACAAATTCATATTAAATTCTGGCAACTAATGTCTCACCTGCATCTTCAGTTCTTCTAGTTCCCTAGTTTTATCTAATAATTCCCCTCGGAGTTCAGCAAGAAGAAACTGAAATTTGTCATGGACAGTTTGCTTTTCAACTAGCAATCGTTTGAGTTCATTTTGTGATTTCGTATACTCATCCTGTAATCTGCAAAATAGGAAGTATTTTTATTTTATAACTAACATCACTAATCTGTCTTTTCCTCTAAAAACAGATCTTTTTTCTGATGAACAATCTGAAGTCACGGTAACAGCAGAAGCAAAATTAAGACATCAAATCTGACAAAACATCTATTAGATATCATCCCCCCAAATACATTTAATATGTTTACTGTCCTAAATTCTTGACATTATTGCATTTACAGATGGTTCTGAAATATTCAGTCTCTCACCTCACATGTTAAGAGACCTTTAAATTGTTATTGTATAACTAAAAGAACAAACACTCAAATTTGTCCTTAAGCACAAATTTGAGCTGCAAGATACATTTCTATTGGACACTGAGTATTTAAACAATCAAAGCCCTTCCTCAGTGGAGCAATTTACAGAACTCATGACTGATTCCAGTAAACACTTATACTATTATTACTACAAATCTAAGACAAGTAACTAGCTAAAAATAAAATCCTTCCTTCCAATATTTAACCTTACTTTTTAACAGCACAAACAAAATAAAGAAAACAGGCATTTGAGGTACTGTACCTTGTATGTTCTGCCTTTAGAGTTTGATAATTTGTTTTGTGGTTTTCACATCGCATTCTTTCATCAATTAAAAGTTTTTGTATTTCTGCTTGTGAACCAATAAGCTCACTATTTCCACTTATTGGAGGAAGTACGCTGGTGAAAGTATCCATTCTGGCTAAATATTATTGAGTTGATAACCAGGTAAAAATTAATTCAGCCCAAGTCTATCACCTTCAGAAGGATTCCATCCACCTTTTTTCTTGATGGCTTCCCAGGAGGCCAAATTACCTGTTGCAAACAGAAGTGCAACTAATTAGTAATACTCATTCAGGGTTCAAAAGGCTTCACACACTATTTTATGCTTTCATACAACAAAGCTTCATAACTTCCTTAACCTTGGCTACTCTGACTTTAGCTGGCAGCTATGCCGGTGACTGAAATCCCACTGTTGACAAGACAGAGCAGTTCTATTTGCTATTTCTGAGGGTAGTCCTATCAGTTTCCGTAACAGTTGAAATGCTACTGAAGGCAAAGTGCTAGAAATGACTGGCATTTCTTCTGACTGGTCCTGTCCAAAGTTGCCCAGAAATGGAAGAAATGAAAATTGAGGCATTCAGTTAAGAAAAAGATGGCAACTATCCTTCCAGTGATTTTCTGCCTGACTCTGTTTTGCCATTTCTGAGCACTAGTCCCTCAGTAAAACAAATTCTGACGAACCCTTTGAACAAGTAATCTACTTTTCAACCCAGGTTTTTCAAGAGCAAGAACCGGACAGCGATCCCAGGCACAATGGCATAATATTTTCCAACGGCTGCACCAACATCTGTGTCAGGAAAGTTCTGGGGGGGGGGTAAGCCATGTTAGTCTGGATGTAGCAAGTCCTGTGGCACCTTAAAGACCAACAAATTGCCTGCATCTGATGAAGTGGGTTGGAACCCACGAAAGCTTATGCCCGAAGAAATTTGTTAGTCTTTAAGGTGTCACAGGACTTCCGGTGTTTTTGTGTAAGGAAAAATGGTCAAAAATAGATAAAGATTCCAAGGGCTCTAAACAATGTTTAGGCAGACCTTCCAAATGAAGAAAGCCAAGCCCTCCCCGCCCCGCCGCCACACACGCACACAGAGAAAGGAATTGCCAAGCCCTGATTGCCATTTGAAAAGAATTATAGTGGCCACCACTAACACTTAACTTTATTATAGCTCAGATCTTTGTTGTTATAAAACTAAATTCCAAGTCCCAAGCTGTAAAGGCTTCAGAATTATGAAAGCAAATTTTAGAGATAAGGAAAAGCCTATAGGCAAAGCACCTTTAATTGGGGAGATTGAGTGTTTTCCAAAAATGGATCTAAGTCTCCCCCAAAATCTAGACAAGATGAATCTCTCACTTGAAGCAGAAAAAAATTGCATTCAAAGAAGGAGAACAAGCCTACAAATGAAGCAAGTAAGGCAAAGTGGAGGTTGTGAGAGCATACCGGCCATCAGAAGGGGAGACACTGTGTGACAATCAGGAAATGGAACCTTTTATACCCTCAGTTCCAGAATAATACGGGTGGGAAAGCCCATATGCCCTCCTAATGGCGCTTGCTGTTCTTGCTCAATGGCTTGAGAAGCAAGGCACACAGCACATGAAGTGCTCACCTGGAGTGACATTTCACGAGGAAGAACTGGAAATTGAGAAGATACCATTCTGAGAATAGGAAAGAGAACCATAGTTTATAAAGCAGGTTTTTAAAATGTCAAAACAGTAAGTGGTACCTAGTTAACAAAATACTCCTATTTTTTTTATTACAGTGACATCTTATGGTAGAACTTAAAACCTGCATAAAATCCTGCATTTTTAAAAAACACTTTATATCAGTGGTTTTCAAACTTTTTTTCTTGGGACCCAGTTGACAAAAATCATTTATGCCCGCAACCCAACAATTACATCTTTGAGCAATGCACTCCAGTATTTCAGCAGCAGCAGCAGGAGGCCCCGTGACCCAGTACCTGAAGGTCTGTGACCCAGTACTGGGTCCTAATCCTAAATTTGAAAACCACTGCTTTATATTGTCCCTTTAAAGTTACTGACTTGCCTAAGTATATACACAAATTATGCATTACCATCCATATGCTATATTGCATTTAGCATACACCTTCAATCACTTTAAACTCTGCTCATTAATCCGTGGTCAATGACTCCTAACATTCTTTCTTCCCTTTGCCTCCCCAGTATGGAGTTTCTCCCACCAAATTAGTCCATGCACCATGACAGGCAATATTCACTCTTGGCTAAGCAGAAAGTCTTTTGTAGTCTTATTAGGGCTACATACAGAAACATGATACATTAGTAAGCCATACGGCTGATGGATTTCCACATCATATGGCTAGATTCAGTGCCTTGCATGGTGACATGTTTCAGACAGATTGAATAACACAGCTACACCTCTGGAATTAGTAAACCATGCATCCGTTCTAGCTAAGGGAATAAGACACTTGCTTATAGCTATATATCGTACATTAAATCCACATCATCATTAGGTAATATGCACACAGTTTGTTTTTTTAAGAGAGTTCTAAAATCTCTCCTGGTGATTTTAGTGTTCACTGGCACTTGATTGCGTTTATTTGCATAACTCATTCATGGTTCTGCTTCCATCAGGATATCCTTGTCTAATCTACAAAATATTACCATATTTGAACACTCTTATGATCAATGAAGTTAAATCACATTCCATATTATCATCTTTGCGGCCAGGGCAGAACAGGACAAGTAGTGTTCAGCCCTGTGTCAGACTTTAAAAAAACAAAAAACCCAACAACGTTCTCTCCTTCCGTTATACTATAAAGTTTAATAGCAATCCCATACAACATATAGAATAAATTGTTTACTTACTTATTTCAGAGTTCTGGAATGCAAAGCCAGTACCACCTCCCTATTCACTACCAAGTTTCTCAGGACATCTCTGTTACTGTGAATTAATACTATCATCAGCCTACCAAAATAAGCCTCTCCCCGGCAGGAAACAGCTATTTTGGCAATGGACTGAGGAACTTACTATGGAAAGAAATTAGAACCACCATGAAAGTCACTGATTTGACTTATTCTTCCCATAAAACACAAAAACAAAACACACACACCACAAAGAGGAGCAGCAAGTGGAGATTCTTTGGTTATACTGTATTTGCTTCTAAAATCTGTATCTTAGATGCCACAGGGAGGAATGCAGTAGAAAAATCTAAATATTTTTTTAAACAAATGCTATGGAATATTTGAATATTTAACGCCTATTATATTGAAATGGGACAGATGCGATGCTAAGAAGGTGGAATTTTAGAATATTCAAATATTATTGTATTAGTTTTATATATGCAATATGTATCTTTATGGGCCTGTTAGCGACTGTATTCCTGGATAAATGGGTACGATAAAGAATGATTCCTGCAAGAACTAAAGACAACGGGGAGTAATTAATGCAAATCCCCAATACTGAAATAATACAGGTAATAAGTCTTGAAGTTTCACCCTTCTAGGGGAAAAGCACCAGACTGGTCTGACCTGGTTAAAAGACCTTAGCAGGAAGCCTTTGATCTGACTGCTAAGGAACAGGGACACCATCCAAGAGCCAATACAGGCATGAGACTGTGACCAACAGAAACAGGCCCTGTAGAACAAACAAGGAGTCCTGTGGCACTTTTAAAGACTAACAAATTTATTTATCACATGAGCTTTCGTGGGAGAAAACCCCACTTCGTCAAATGCTTTGTGTGACAAAGTGGGATTTTCTCCCACGGAACCTCATGCGATAAATAAATTTGTTAGTCTTTAAATGCCACAGGATTCCTTGTTTGTTTGACTGACCTAGACTAAAATGGCTACCCCTTTGGAACTTGTCAACATGCAAGGCCCTGTAGGAGGACCATCAGTATTTTAAACTTACCTGAGACTCCATGTGGAAGATGGAGCACCAGCTAGTAAATTAGATGTTGGTATAAGCTGTTCATTGCTTTAAGATATTTTCTGGGAAAAGCTTTTGCTCTGAAAAAATAGTATTTTGCTTTATGAAAGCTGGCTGGTCAGTGGGTAACTTTGTCATTGGCCTGAGAAAACAGAACTGCAGGTAGTAAATTTAAATCAGACCTAATGAGAGAACAGAAAATAGCAGAAGTCTGCAGCCCAAGGCCCTAGACTGGAGGAAAAGAACTGTGAAATTTCACCCAGAGGAAAGAGACAGCTGGAGGCCTAAATGGGGTATCTTGAAACCATAAGGGGTTTGGAAGCACAGTGAAGGAACTCTACACAGATCAACATATTGTTGTTTACAGTGTAGTTGTATCCATATCAGACCCAGGATATTAGCGAGATAAGGTAGATATTACCTCACCCACCTCATCTCTCACAGATCAATACAGAAATTCCAGAAAACATTCATGAGGCTCTTAAATATATTGCAAAAGAGTTCAATTCAGCTGTCACTACTTCTTTCATAATATTGTGTGATGGATGGTCTCAGCTGGTAATGGGCTATTTAAAGCCCCACAGAAGCAGCATAGAAAGATAATCATAGCAACTGGAAGGGACCATAACAGGTCATCAAGTCCAGTTCCCTGCACTCAAAGCAGGACTAAGTACCCCCATTAAACCATCCCTGACAGGTGTTTGTCTAACCTGCTCTTAAAATCCTCCAATGTAGGGGATCCCACAACCTGCCAAGGCAACATATTCCAGTGTTTAGTCACCCTGACAATTAGGAATTTTTTCCTAATGTCTAGGCTGAACGTCCTTTGCTGTAATTTAAGCCTGTTGCTTCTTGTTTTATCATCTGTGATTAAGGAGAATAATTTTTTCACATATTATTTCACAATGTGCAGTGCTGATAAAGTGGCGTATGCTAGCTTTGGCTACACAAGAGAAATGGGTATCCCCATCACTGCAACCAACAACGCTGTATCTATGGGACATGTTTGTCTCATTACAGGGGACAAGCCATTTTCACAAATATGCACGGGATTTTTATCCACCCACCCACGGCGGCCCAGCGAACCCACAGCTGCTGCATGTCACACAAGTGGCAGGCCTTTCTCACGCCTGTCCAAGACACTGCTCACCCTCGCCTCCCTCTCACTGCTGTTCCCTGCCCGGCGGTCCCGGCTGCCTGAGCGCGGCGGGCAGGGCCGCAAGCTGGCAGGGGAAGCAGGAGCCAGCAGCAGAGGGCGGCCAGCCTCTGGGCTCCTACTGCAATGGGATGATGAGCTCCCCGCCCCCATATCCCCCCGCCGGCAGCGCACAGCAGAGCTGGCTTCGGGCCCTCGCCCCGCCACTAACCGCGCCCGCGTAAATCGCCGCCCGCTGTGGCTAGAAGGCTTCGGCCGGGGCCTGTACAGCGCCGGGCACAGCGGCGCCAGCTGTGGGGAGCAGCACCAAGGCACGGCGCCAGGCCCGTCCGCGGCAGACAGCGATCGCTCCACGCAGCGGCGCCGACCGACAGTAGTGAAGGGTACAGGGGGCCGCCCCGCATGGATCCGAGTCCCTCACCCGGGAACGGCAGCAGCCGGCAGCCACCAAGAGAGTTTAAAAATGGCGCCTCGCCTCCCGCTTCGGCCGTCCGCCCCTCCCCCTCCTCATACCACCGGTGAGACCCACTTCGGGACCCGTCGTTCGGCCGGCTGCCGCGCTAAGCCTCACGGGAACGCGGAAGTGGAGCCTGATAGCGGAGTCCAGGCAGGCGAGCGAGTCGAGGTTACTATGGAAACCGGCTCCTCATGGGAGAGGCGCGATGGGACGCGCGAACTTCTGCGCCCGCCCTCTTTATCCACCCGACTCCTTCTCTTGCACTAGGGCGCCGCTTCCCGGGCTGCCCCGCTCCCTGTCCGGTCTGGGCTGCGGCTGGTCACAGCTGGGAATTGGACCAGCCAGCGCCGGGACTCGGGGCACTGAGGGCGCTCACCCGCCTCCGCCTGCCTTTAGCGGGCCAGAGAGCCGGGGTGAAAAATTGGGGCGGGGAGTAGCAGGTTTAGGCGCCGCTACAGGAAAAAGCCCCGACTGTCAGGCCCATGCCTGTAAATTGAGGACACCTGGTTACCAGAGTCGCTGTAGAGCAGGGCGGTCCCACGTTGGTTTTACAGCAAGGGGGCAGATGGCTGGTGTCATGATCGAGTACTGGGACAAAGTCGGACAGGATTGTGTGTGGTAGCAGATGGGGGATGTTAGTTTTGAAGAGCACAGCACTTCATCTCGCCCACTGGGAGCTGGGGGCAAGCATCTGCAGTATTCATAGAACCACAGAAGATTAGGATGGGGAGGGACCACAGGAGATAATCTAGACCAGTGTGTCTCAGTCTTCAGTGGAGCAGGGAAGTGGGGTAACACCTCACAGCAGAGGTGGCCTTTGGCTATTGGGGGCCCTAGGTGAAGAGCCATTGTGGGGCCCCCAGAGGCCTGCAGGGGCCCCCCTCTGTGGCCCTGGTTCCCTGCCACCAGCCTGCCCCTGCCCCACCCACGCACAGCTTCAACTTCCCACCACCCCAGCTCCTCCTCCTCCAGGCCCAGCTCCCTGCTGCTGGCCCCAACACCAGGAGCCAGTTCCTCCTCTTGCTGCCAACCAAGGCAGATGCAGATTTGGGGGTAGGCAAAGCAGGCAATGGGGCCCCTTACTGCTTGGGGCCCTAGGCGTGCGCCTGCTTCGCCTACCCCAAAAGCCGCCTCTGCCTCATGGTATTAATTACTTTATGCAGAACACCTAGAATCAAAAGCTAAAGTCCAGGTATATCACGTTGACACTTATTTCCACACCCACAGCGCCAGTCATCTCATAGAAAGCAGTCAGGTTGGTCAGGCATGATTTGCCCTTGGTGAATTCATGCTGGTTGTTCCTGAGCAACCTATTTTCCTCCAGGTGTTTCAGAATGGATTCTTGGGGGATCTGCTCCATGATTTTTCCAGGGATTGAGGTGAGGCTCATTGGTCTGTAGGTCCCCAGATCCTCCTTTTTCCCTTTCTTAAAGATAGGTATTATATTTCCTTTTTTCAAATCATCTGGGACTTCCCCTGATCGCCACAAGTTTTCAAAGAGTTTTCACCTGATGAAAATAGTCTCGAAAAAGTCAGGATATCCTGGCTGTAATGTTTGTAATATCTGTGTACTACATATTCCTGTGAAAACAATTCAGGGAATGAAATTAAATACAGTTTTATGAATATAACATGCATTTATTTCTAAAAATAGATACATAATGATTATGCACACAACTTAAAACTGAAAATATTACTCAAGTTTTAATAGGAATTTTGGGCCTACATGTTCCAACAAAATTAATTTTTTCTTGGAGTAAGGTTCATCAAAGAAAGTCTTATTGTGGAAATTATGTCCAAGCGATTTCAATGCCGGTGGTAACAGTGGCAGAAAATTTTAACTGCCTCAGCCACAGCAAAGGGGCAAGGTGGTAGTAGCTTTGCTCCTGAAAGCTTTGCTGCAGCTGGGACATTTAAAATCTCTCAACTCACCAGTTGCTCCTTCCCCTCTCAGCCTCTCCTCCCTCCTTCCCCTCCCCCTCAAGGGGAGGGGTCAGGGTTGGTGGAGGAACACCTTCACTATATCCATGGCGCACCGGTGTTCCGCAGAACAGCAGTTGAGAAACACTGGTCTAAACCAATGGTTCCCAACCATTTCCTTTATGTGGATCACTACAGCATCATTGAAAGCTTTGTGGACCATGTTTTAACCACCAAATGTGCAAAAAGTTTTGGTTCACATTGACATCATGCAAAAGTGCCACTATTTAAATTCAGAGAATATTATATTACAGAAGGATGTTGTGAAGCAAATTACATTGCAAATAATAATGTAGCATTGCATATGCTACATAAGAGGTACACGGGATTATATTATAACATCATCATTATTCCCCCACAGACACCAGCGGTACCCTTGTGGACCACCAGTTGGGAACCACTGGTCTAAACTAACCCCTACTAAATCATCCCAGCCAGGGCTTTGTGATGCTACACCTTAAAAATTTCTCAAAATGGAAGTTCCACCATTTCCGTGGGTAACCCATACTAGTGCTTCACCACCATCCTAGTGTAAAAGCTTTTCCTAATATCCAACCTAGACTTCTCCATTGCAATTATTGAGATTATTACTGAGATTATTGTTGCTAGTTCTATCATCTCCCATCACTGAGAACAGCCTAGTTCCATCCTTCCTGAAGCCCTCTTTCAGGTAGTTAAAGGCAGGGCACATGCTGGCCTGCCTTGCCCCTGGGGGCAGACCAGCTGGCACCCAGGGGCAGAGTGGGAGCACCACAGACTGGCACAGCTGCTGGCCTCAGAGCCAGTGCTCCAGCCCTGCAGGGCCAGATTAACACAGAGGGTATAGGGGCTGCAGTCCAGAGCTCCCTTTCAGGTGTCCATAGCCCCTGCATTGATCTGGCCCTGATTAGAGGCTGCTATCAAATCTCCCCTCCTTCTCTTCTGCAGACTAAACAACCCTGGTTTCCCCCAGCCTCTCATCATAAGCCATTTGCTTGAGCCCCTTAATGATTTTGTTGCCCTTCACTGAACTCTCTCCAATTTGTCCACATTCCCTCTGTGGGGGCAGGAGGGGGAAGAAAACTGGACACAGTACTCCATATGAGGTCTCACCACCGGGGCCAAATAGAGGGAAATAATCACCTCTCTCAAGGTGCTGGCAATGTTCTGAGTGATGCAGCCCAATATGCTATTAGTCTTCTTGGCAATTGATTCATGTGCAGCTTCTTGTCCACTATAACCCAACCCCGCCGCCCCAGATGTTTTTTCTGTTGAACTGCTGCCTAGCCACTGGGGCCCCAGTGTGTTGCAGGGCATGGGATTCTTCCATTCTAAGTTCAGGACTCTGCACATGTTGAACCTCGTCAGATTTCTTTTGGCTCAATCCTCTCATTTGTCTAAGTCACTCTGGATCCTACCCCGGCCCTCCAGCATATATTCCACTTGCCCCATCTTAGTGTCATCTGCAAACTTGCTGGGTGGGCAAGCCCCCTCTCCAGCTTCCAGAGCATTAATGAAAATGTTGAACAAAACTGGTCCCAGCACCAGTCTCTGGGGCACTCGGCTTGTTAACTGCTGCCAATTAGAAACTGTGCCATTGATCACTACCCATTGAGCCTGATGATCTAGCCAGCTTTCTATCCATCTTAAAGTACGTTCATTCAACCATTACTACTTTAACTTGCTGGCAAGAATACTATGGGGGGCTGAATCAAAAGCTTTGCTAAAATCAAGGTATGTCATATCCACAGAGTCATTCATCTCATTGATCAAGTTGGTCAGTCATGACTTGTTCTTGGTGAATCCATGCTGACCATTCCTGATCACCTTCTTTCTTCTACGTGTCTCAAAATGAAGACCTACTTTCTGATTTTTTTCAGGGAGGGAGTGACATGAGGTTGACCAACCTATAGTTCCCTGCATCCTCTTCCTTCCCTTTTTTGAAGATAGGCTCTTTATTGGCCTTTTTCCAATTGTCTGGGACCTCCCCTAATTGCCATGAGTTTTCAGAGATAATGGCCAATGGCTCTGCAATAATGTCAGCCAAATCCCTCAGCACCCTTGAATACATTGCATCCAGCCTCATGGACTTGTGCATGTCCAGCCTTTCTGAATAGTCCTGAACCTGTTCTTCCCTCCTGCTCACCTCCTCCCCACTCTGTGCTGCCCAGTATTACTTCACATGCACCGTGCAAGGTCACGGAAACGGCCTGGTCATTCACACAAGTGCTGAATGTCCTGTAAGCCACTATGGTGCCACATGCTTTCTTGGTAAAGTCAAGGGAAGAATTCATCCATCAACCTAGCTACTGCTGTTGGAGGAAGTGGATTAACTGTAGCAACAGAAACACGCCTTCTGACAGCATAGGAAGCATTGGTGCTCTGGAAGTACAATTGCATACCCGTACTCTCTTTCCAACACCTTAAACCTCTCTGCAGCCACAATGCACAAAGAAAACTGCGTCCTAGTCATGAGTAGATAAGTGGTCGTGTGACTATTGCTGTTGACTCACTATGAATTTTGAACAACGCCATTCTGTTTAAAAAAAATTAAAAATCCTATTTTTGTTACCCCGTTTTCCCTCTTTGCTCTCATTTATTTCATTCACCTCTAATGGAAGGTCTTTACAACAGGTTTTATCTTTTGTTCTATTTGTATATTGCCTTGAATAGTGTGTCAAACTAGTTCGGGCCCGTATCCAACTACCACACTATAAATAAATTATGCACAAAATACATTGAAATATAACCTTTCTGCCCACTAGAGGCAGCAGCAACAAGGAGCAGGTTCAATAGCTAAAGATTCCTTTTCAAGAACAGGTCACAAAACCAGCTTGAGCCCTTATCCAGTAACCTGGGACAATTACACACCATCCTTTGGGCAACTTTAGAGGCAATACTTCCCCGTTCACAAGCAAAGTCAATGTAGAAAAGCAACTTTGAATAAAATGGGGAAAGTAACCCATTTCAACTTGGGAAAATGCCACAAGCAGGATTCATAAGCATAAAACCATGAACCACCCACTGCAGAGTTTGTTGGAGAGTGTCCTTTTGCCTCCGGTTCTTAAGACCAGCAACCCAAAATTCCTTTAATGTGCCCCTCCCTTCACCACCATTGGTCTTGTTCAGTTCAGACCTAGAGGTCCAGGGTGCAAGTGCAGAGTTCACCTCTCACCCTGCTTGGGGCAGAGGAGAAGGCCCTTTGCTTGCTCTGGGAGCTGCTTGTTCCTCTGCTCCACTCTGCCCTGCCAGCCGCTCTGCTGCCACCTGTTCCACTGCAAACTGTTACCTTCTGCTGCCACCGGCTCCTCTATTACAAGGTCCATGAGTCGGTCTCTTCAGGTTGCACTCAGCTCTTAGTGGGGGAACTTCATTGGTGAAGCAGGATAGGCAGGAGCACTGTTCAAGTGATTTCAGATCTAGTGATCACTTAAAAAAAAGACTCCTAATAGAACCGTAATTAGCTTTATCTCTGACCAGTGGGAAGGACCAGGTTAAACAATCCCAAAGGCTCTTACGCAGAGCCCATACCCCATGGCAGGAACGCCTGTCCCTCACCCCGCTCCCTTTCATAGGGGTCTGACTTCCAAGTGCAGGACATGTATGCCCATGCACATAAGATTGGTTCTTAAAGTCCTCCTCCCCAGATCCTCACTAGATGTTAGACGAGAGCCATTCAGACCCCGCTTGCACAAAGAATGTTAAGATTGCAAAGAATTCAAAAATGAGAGAATGCCAAAATTAAGGTTACCTGTGCTTTATGTATTAGTATTTATCTCTAGTTAGCTATTATTGCATTAAATACAGAGTAAGGAATGTTTGTTCTTCCTGAGCTGGTTATATTGCACAGGTATTTGACAGTGAAATAGGAATAAAGCTATTGAGCATTTTCATCTGTTCCCATAGTACTCAGTTGCAGGAAAAAAAAATTATATTCAAGATACGGTATAAGAAACAATGAAAAAGAAATTCAAGTTAACACTATACCAATTTCAGACCTAGAATCCCTTATCAATTGCTAAGATGTGCTTCTAGGGGAAGAGAAGAGAATAATTGAACATGCAAAACTGGTTGAAATTAAAGTAAATTTACACAATTTGAAACAGACAATGACAATATCTAACTCTTTTGGATAATCTATTTCAGACAACTAAGGAGATAGTGATAACGTATTTTGTAGTCAACAATACTAATTTCAGATGATAAATCAAATAGATGTAACTAATGCCAATACCCCAATTAAACAACTGCTTACCAAGAATAAATACTTCCACAGTATTCTTGATAGTGCCATTGCTTATACATTTTAATGGATTTATGCTATTTTTATGACTCAATAAGAGCACTCAAAACAGTTATCAGGCGTTTTTGATGAAATCTTTATCAACATATTATGGAAGATTTATTTTGATTTAGAAGAGACATTGATCATCCCAGACCAGCAGTGCCCTTCCTTGTAATAGGGGAAAAATAAATAAAAGGCTCTACTTTTATATCACAATGTGTGATTCACTTATGTTGCTAACCCATGAAAAAAACCAACTAGTTAATATCACCAGATTTTTAAAAAAATAGATCTGGATAAAGAATTAGAGTTACAATTAATTCCTCTAGAGGTTGCTGTAACCCTGGATATGGAACAGGCAAGTCCGTGTTAAAATTATTTCCAAAGATCAAAAATAATAAGTGTAGGTAAAATGCTTTAATATTTGTTTCTCTTGTAGATTAAATCATGTACAGATTGATGACTTTATATAGAATTTTATAATCATGAGGTTATGATAAATATACCAACAATTTTATTAGCAAAATTATAACTGGTGCTTTTGGGAGGAAACAACAGGAATACAGATTGAGTTTCTTCTCCAAAGCCAACAAAGATTTTGTTTTTAAAAAGTTAAGGTTTTGTTTTGATTGCAAAACATGGTAGTTTTACACTGTTACAGGACTGTAAAGTGTAGTTCCTAAAAAAGCAACTATTAAAAAAAGGTCTCAGGGGGATTCCATATTTATTCTTACTCTCAATTTCCACAGCAAACATATTCAGTTTAAAAAGAAAAGTTTTCATGCATCAGCCCTGCTCACATTACTGAAACACTAAAGGTCAAGCAGGATTCTTTCTACTTTGTGCATCATCGTCAGTTACAGCTCTGCAACACTTCAATGAGATTGCACAGCTGTAACTGGATGGAATTCAGTAACCACTTTTGTTGATATGCAAGAAGAACAAAACCTACCTCACACAATATTGCAGGGCTACCTACCTCACAAAATCTGCAGGGCTAACAGAAGGAACAAGCAACAAAATCTTACTTTAATCATTACAGTCAGCAAATACAACTGAATGGGCAACTGAGCTGTTGAATAAGTTCGTGCAATTTTACAGAGGATTTTCAAGATAGAAACAAATTATAAATTGGCTGCTGGATTTGTGAAGGAGAGAGGAATCATGAAGCTATACATCTGCCCCAACATTTTTCCCCCCAGGCAGAAAATGATCCTGCTTGGTACTTTCTGGGTCTACTGAGTAGGGAAAGGGGGTGCATTTTGGCCAGTCACCTGTTCTTGTGTCAGGGAGTAACTTCAGAGCTACCTGCACTCAGCAGAGCTAACGGTCTGAAGACCTAAACAAGGAGCAGTACTGCATCATGCCCACCGCCTCCCATCCTCATCATCTGTTCTGAGCAGCATATTTGCAGAAGGCAACTGTGGGCACCTGGCTCTACCTTTGAATGATTTAAAAAGAAAAAGGCTCTAGTGGCTTAAATGGCGGCCACATTGGGGATCTTGCAGGAGACAACAAGGGAAGGGAAATGAAGGACACACTTCTGTAAAAAACAAGTGAATTGAAAAAGTGTCCTAGCCTATTTTCGCCCCAAAAGAGTTGTTTTGTTCTGTGATTGTGCAATGCTACCACAATGGGGTCCTGGTCCATGATAGTAATTCAACAGAATAATTAATCACATAGTGAGCATTTGTTTTTTCAGGACACAATAACTTGTTCCAGTAGCATCCGCTACACTCACTTAAGCCCATTAACAAAACTGAGGTTTATGAGGCCAGAGTCGGAAGGTTAGTAATGGAGACGACTTTTTGTCTCTTGGCCACCAACCTTAACAGGAACCAAAAATCGTTACAGTCCAAGGACAACCTACAGCTTGTGAAATGAGTTGCCTTTAGTCTTTAGTCAAGAGATCAAGGCTTCTAGCATCCATATCAAAACCCAGCACTAAAACTGACACCGCTAGGAAGGGTCAGCACCGACTGGACGTGAAAACTTGTCCCATTTCCTCAACAGCAGAACTGATGCAAAGCAGAACAAAATGGCGTGCTGCTACTGTATCTTTCTGGTCTGGGTATAAATGACATTAGTTCCAAAGCCTCTCAATCTGACACTTTTCACGAGTATTTTGGTGTTTTAATTAAGAATTGCTCTACTTAATATGTTCATTCTAAGAAAATGGGCTCAACAGTAGTAATATTTTGGTGATCTGCCTCAAATTTAGACTATAAGAAACTCAAGCTTCTATTTCAATTATCCAAAGAAAAAGTCCTAAATGATTCCAACTACTTGATAAAATTAAGCCTACTCACCATATATCATGTTCACACTGAATTTGGAAAAATCCAGTGATGGTTCCTCCCCGAACCTTTACATCACCACCAAGGCATAGTTGTAAATAAAACCCAACATCTCAATTTTTGACAAAATCCCAACAGGTATAGCACATAAAATCAACATCTGAATGTTTTTCATCTTTATATTAAAACTGGCAAATGCTCTCCAATCTCCATTAAGAAATGTAGTTTATGGACAGACAAAAACACTGTAGTGAGATGGATTTCACCAATCAGATGATCATTTTAAGAAACTGAACTTTTAACAACATATTACATTTAAATACTTTTATTTTTAAAAAATGTTAATGGCACCTTTGAGCAATCATGAACACACCAAAAAATATACAAAACACTATATATGTAAATAGATGCATCTTTACAGAGTGCTACACAAAATATATGTAAATAGATGCATCTTTACAGAGTGCTACACAAAATGAAGGTAGTATGAGATATACAGGTTACATGCTGACCCAAATCTTTTCAGGCAATAAAAATAAACAGCTTTCAGCACACTTTATTACTGCCTGGTCAGCATCATCTTACAAAACAAATGGAATGGAGATAGATTTGTGGAAAGAAAGAGCTTTCTACCAACATTATAACTTAATACAACTCACATGCAATGAATCAAATTTACAAGACAATTCAATCAGTCCCCCATGCAATCTTACGTACATTGTTTTCTAACTTCTTAAAAAAACAGACAAGATTTTATGAGTTCCAAAGGGGTAACTGTCAATCTAGTTCAGCAGCAGAACAAGCAAGGAGTCCTGTGGCACTTTAAGGCTGTGTCTACACTGGCAAGTTAGTTCAAATTAAGAAAGCTTAACTCGAACTAACTTAAGCCTTGACCACACTAGGCTTTCATTAGTTCGAATTAAGGGCTTCCTTAATTTGACCTAATAAATTTGATTATACCTTTCGAACTAACACTTAATTCGAACTAGTTAGTTCAAATTAATTCGAATTAAGTCAATGTGGCCATGTTAGTTTGAACTAACTGCTTAGTTCGAACTAACTGGCACATTGAACTTAATGCAACTGACTAATTCGAACTCAGCGAGTGCCATGCATGGCACTCGCTTAGTTTGAACTAAAATTCCGGTGGGGCCATGCTAGTGTGAATTAAGTTAATTTGAACTGACTAAAATTAGTTTGAATTAGTTAGTTCAAATTAACTAATTCAAACTAACTTTGGTAAGTGTAGACATAGCCTTAAAGACTAACAAATTTATCTATTACATGAGCTTTTGTGGGAGAGTTTCCATCTTCAAGCATCTGACGAAGTGGGATTTTCTCCCACGAAAGCTCATGCAATAAATACATTTGTTAGTCTTTAAAAGTGCCACCGGACTCGTTTGTTCTGCTGGACAAGATTTTAATGGCCTCAAAGCTGGATTTTATATCACTTTTTATTCTTCAAGAGAGATTAAGCAATTCAGATAATTGCAATATTTTCTTTGAATCCTTACATTTTTTAACGTACAATTTTTATTTTTTAAACTGAACTCTGATTTAATACCAGATAAAAACCTGTTTGTATCTACAGTACTCTATTTCAAACTGTAACTATTAATAAATTTATTTTTCTAGAAGAATCTCTAAAATTGTGTTGTTAAATCACTGCAAAATCTAAGCACCTAAGTCTTAGTGCATGTCACTCCTGAAAACGGGACTTCTGTAAATTTTTTCAAAAGCACCTAAGTGATTCTGGATCATCTCTGAATTTTGAATTTGTTTAGCAAATGTTTGTGTTTTTTATAGATTCCAAGGCCAGAAGGGATCATTGTTATCATCTAGTTTGATTTCCTGAATAACATATACCATAGGACTACCGTGAATTAATTCCATTTTGAATTAGAGCATGTCTTTTAGAAAAGCTGCCAATCTTGATTTAAAACTATTTAGTAAAGAAGAGTCTACCAAAACTCTTGTAAGTTGTTCCAATGGTAATTACCCTCACTGTTAAAAATTTGCACCTTATTTCTAGTCTTGATTTGTCTAGCTTCAAATTCCAGACATCGATTCATGTTATATCTTTGTTTGCTAGATTAAAGAGACCTCTATCAAATTTCTGTTCTCCATGTAAGCACTTACTCAAAGATACTGAGAGGGTTCTTAATTTCCACTGAAATCTATGGAGACTTAGGAAACTCCAGTGAGTATTAAATGCTGTAGTGTTTTTCTTCAGCAACACAGGCTGTCATGTGCGTATCACATCTGTCCTCCGCTCCCTACACTGGCTTCCCATAGAATATCAAGTCAAGTTCAAGGTCTCAGTCCTTATCTTCAAAGTTCCAAAGGGGTAGTAGCCATGTTAGTCTAATTCAGCAAAATAAACAAGGAGTCTGCTGGCACTTTTAAAGACTAACAAATGTATTTATCGCATGAGCTTTCGTGGGAGAAAATCCCACTTCGTCAGACGCTTGAAGACGGGGAACTTACAGAATGGGAGCAAAATAAATCTAGGGAATATAAGTCATGGGATCTGGTCAGACTGTTACAGCAAAGTGTTCTATGTCCTGTAACCAGGATACCTAAAAGACCATTTAAAGCTCCAGAATGGAGACCATAGTCAACAACTTCACTCCTCTGGCACAATGCAACTCTCAAACCTAAGAGTAAAACTTGCCTGTGCAGGCGACAGAACCTTTTCCAGAGGTAGTCTGAAACTGGAATGAACTCCCCCAGAAACTAACAACTATCACAAAACTCGTCACCTTTTACATCAAGTGCAAGGCACATTTCTTTGATCTTTTCCTTTCAAATACAAATATATAGCAAGAGGTATGTTAACAAAAACAAAAAACCCCACACCCCACCCAACCAAAACCAGACACTCCACTCCACATGCTTCTCCCTCTAGGGAGAGGATGAGACCACAATGTGCGACAGATGTGTAGTCATGTTTCTTAATGCACTACTGGAAGGCACTCAGATACTATGGTGATATGTGTGGTATGAAAACCTAGAACAGAACATGAGCCTAAAATACTTTAAAGATCTGGATCTTATAGACTAATGAAGTCACCTTTTTATTTACTCTTTAGCTTATCAAACAGAATGAGTTTCTTGAACCTTTCACTGGGAGGCGTGTTTTCCAACCTTCAAATCATTCTTAGTGCTCTTCTGGGAACCCTTTCCAATTTGTCAATACCCATCTAGAAATGTCGACACCAGAACCGAACATAGTACTCCAGTAGTGGCTACACTATGAATGTTCGGCATTTTGATATTAAAGCAGTGTCTAGATTCAATAGCTAGCTATGAAAAGCCAGAACTAGCATTACTGGAGCTTAATGAGACAAGAGGCACAACTGGATTACATGAGTGGAAGGACAGAAGTTATACTATAAGGCAGGAAGAATTTGAATAGGATAGTATCCAGCCATATTAACATCAGTGACTTGTAGCCAATGGTGAAAGTAACTGCGATGAGAAATTAAGTTTCCAGGAATCAACAGATATGGATTCTACCATCAAACACGCTGGGGCTTTCAACGGTGCAATTGGCTCTCGAGCAGTTAGGATGCTAATCACAAAAGAGTAGGGATACTAGACTCAATTCTAAGCAATTACGATTAACTTATTAAGGATCTTGAAGCTGAAGATGCACTTGGCAAGAATGATCATATTATAATGAAGTGAAGTGGTTCTTTGATTGCCAGTCAGAATCAGCCAGAGAACAGAATTATGCTAGAGACTAACAATTGTTTTCCTGAGCTCAATAAAGCTACTGATAAGTAGCATCCGTATCATGTATACGTGGACATTTGTAAGCCATTTTAACAAAAGTATTATATCGGTGCTTGATTTTTCTCTTATCCAGCTTGAAATGCAGGTATACAAATTGGATATCAAAATGATTAAAAGGATGATACAGAAAAAGTGGCAATGGATTAGAATGAAGAGGAGTCACTAGTGTGTTATCTCAAGAGCCAGTACTGGTGTTCTTCCTTTTAAGTCTGACCTCCCAAAATTCACCTTTAGACACAAAGGTAAGAAAAATCTAACTACATTAGGGTAATGGTTTATAAAATGACTGATGGGTTTTAATCTAAAATATAATTGCTGGCTAAAGAACTGGAAAGTGCTGACAATGAAAGGACTTAATATTCATGTTAGCTGTAATGAAGATGAAAAGCAGGAAAGGCCAAAAGGTTCTCAAGCTGCATCAAAAGGGTATATACACAAAACGGGAAATCCTCTGCTAGAACATACAAATGCTGGAGTAAATCCAGAAAAAAGCAGCTAAGTATTTTCAAAGTTATGGAGGGGACTTCACTATGAAGATATGTTTAATCTTTTCAACTGATACAGTTTGTTATCTACCCAGCCCATCAACTTGATAGATGAGGCAGCTATCAGTGGGTAGACTGGGTAGAGCACAGGTGTCGAACTTAAGGCCTGCGGGCCGGATCCGGCCCGCCAAGGGCTCTTATCCGGCCCGCAGAGCCCTGCACAGCTCTCCCAGGCCAAAAGTGTCAGGCTCCGGTAAAGCACCTGCAATTTTACTTTTTGTCAGCAGAAGGTGCTCCTCCATTATAGAAATACATTGGAGGTGCGCCCTCTGGTGGCAAAAAGTAAAAACTGCAGGCGCCTTTACCGGCAGCTTGCAGATCCCGGGGGCTGTGAGCAGTGGTTTTTTTCAGCGGGGTGGGGCGTGGGAGGTTCCCTAGCTGGGCATCTTACTTTGAGGCTGGGTACCTAGCAGGGCAAAAATTTTGTTGATACCTGGTCAGGGCCTTTTAAAATCTGCAACCCTGCACACCCAGGCAGTGGCCCAGGGCGGGGAATGGCCTGGACAGAGAACTGACTCCAGGGGTTGGATTGAGCCCCTTTGAGCCAGGTAAGTGGGAGAGAGGGGGCTGGGGAGCCGGCTCCACGGGGTGGGGGGGCTGGGGAAGGGGTTAGGGAACTGGCACAGGAACAGGGAAGGGAATGGGCAGTGCAGCAAAGGGGAAGAGGTTGGGGAGCCCATGCAGCAAAGGGGAGCCCGCAGGGCAGGGGAAAGGGAAGGTGTCAGAGAACCTGCGGGTTTGGAGAAGGGAAAGAGGAGCCCACGCTGCCCCAAGCACAGCAGGGGAAGAGGTCAGGGACCCCAGGTGGTACTGTGCTGGTAAGGGGTCAGGAAGTCTACCTGGACATACCTTGGCCCCTGGATGGTCCTGACTTCCAGTGTGGCCCCCGACACTGAATGAGTTTGACACCCCTGGGTTAGAGGATGAAATTTTAATGCATACAGTACCTAAACAGGGATCAAGGATCTCACTGAACAGGAACAGGAATGCACAAGGACCTACATGAAAATTGAAAAAGGTAAAGTTTAGATATAACATGACTGTTTTCCCCCTCAGAAGGATCATCAGTGTTTGGAATTCTTTGCTCTCAGAGAGAGTACCCAATTTATTAGAAATCAAGGAAAAGAGGAGGAATAATTACTTGGCTACCAATAGTGGCTTGAAAATAAATAGTTTGGGATGAATATATGGCAATTTTTGCTCTCATATATAGGGTTAAACTGACTTAAGTCTGAAGTATGGAAGATCATGCCATATCAGCAAGTTTTTGTTTTAAATTTCTCCACCTTCTTCTGGGAAGATCAAGCAGGGTCCATTTAAGATAAAGTGGGTGTATCCTATTTAATCAATTTCCTCTGCTTGCGGAAAGTCAAGTATCACAATCCTTCTCAGCTTCTAAATTCCGGCACAATAAACCCTGCAATCAAAATAACAATAATGCTGTCATGACAACTTATTTTAAAAGCAAACAGCATTACATTAAATAATTAGAGACACTTGTTATCTTTGGATACATTTGAGTGGAGGAGAATCCTGAATTTTTTTATTTCATATCTTATTTTACATCATATCTGGTTATCCAGGCACACAAGATTTCAAGGAAAACATTTTGTAGTTTCTAGATCAGACAAAATAAATTCTATTTAATCCCTTCCCTCCCTCCATTTCATAGTGCTGTTACTTTTTGATGTCTAACTCACTGTTCTCAGGAATGTTTCTCAAAACAGATTGCAGTTAGCTCTAATAGATAAAATTTCACTCCTTACAATCTTCTTGACCTTCTCCATATCCCCTGGGCAACCCTGAAGAAAAAAACCTCATAACATCCAATTTCTTTCAACATTACTACTCCTACTCCAACTTGAGGCCTATTGTTATCTACTTCACATTCACTGGGAGCTCATCAAGCGAGTGTTAAAAATTGAAACAATGGTCTACGGGCTCTCCCTTTACAGTCTGCAAACCTTGAAATATGATCAGATGTACTGAAGTCAACATAGTGACATTGGCATCAGTTATTTGTTTCTTTATTTTTCTAAATTATCCTTATAATTCATTCAGTCCATCATATTTGGAGGCCCATTATTTCATTTATATATTTCTTAAACATGACAAAGAATAGCCCTAGGATAGAATATCTATTAATCTGTATCATAAGATACTCTAGTCATATGAAACTGTTGGGAAAGTAAACATTTAAAGAATAATCAGAGTTAGGGCCAACTTGCAGAAGCATCTTATCGTGGTACTGGATTGTAATGAAGCACCCTCCCACAGATTCAAAGATGTTAAATCCTCTAGTATTAGGAAATACTATAAGTATGGCTGGTATTTCCTAACATTATAAAATATAGCTAGCCATTCAAATGTGGTTCATATGGGAAGCCAGACAACAGAATTAATCCAATAGGGACACCAAGTGCACGCTCATTATAATACACTTCTGCCTCCACTCCTCCTCACTCCAGTTAATGACACAAGATATTTCACATTTTTCACACCGCCAATAGCACAGCGTTTGGTAGATGTGCTGATCTGTAAAGTGGAAAGCTGGTTAAATTAAGGCAAAAGATTTACATGAGTGAGTAGCTCATAATATGTTTAGCCAATTACATACAGTATAATTCAATAGGCAAATGACTGCCACAGAGTATAAATTGAAGTATTTACACTTTCGCATTGAAGAGTTTTTATAGCCTTCATCCAGACTGCATGTTTAAATTGCAAAATTAAAAAGTTGGTAGTTTGTATACACACAACATTTCTTTTTAAAAAATAGAACATCCGGGCTAGTGAATTCATCTTGGTATGATCATCCTTTCTATGGCACAGATAATGTGATCCCAGTTTTTACAAAATATTGCAAGTAGCGTCACTGCAAAAAAAGTGCAGATGATATGGAAACGGCTCTTCATCATAGGAGCTATAAACTTCGCAATGGTAGAGACGCACACTAAGATGACAGTCATGAAGGCTAAGATTACATTTATACATTTCCCTAGGAGTACTTTGGCATTAACTGTTTCTGACTGCAGTGCTTGCTGTTCTTGCTGATGGAACTCCAGCTTAGAAACCCGGGTTTGGCAAGATTCCAAGGCTTCCTATAGACAGAAGGAAAATAAGAGTCAGCTACATTCCTACACAAAACAATTTCCCCTTTAGCTGCTGAGTATAATTTATAAACTACTTAAACAAATATGTTGGGTGGACAATCAACTGTTTAAATAAGTAGATCGTTGTCTTGTTAAAAGTATAATCAAACTTGACAACGCTATCAAAAGTGTAACGTTTACATTTTTTCCGACTGAGAAAAATAGTTATGATGTCTCACGTTTTCTGAACATACTGATGAGCTAAAGAACTGACAAAGCTGTTACCATGGTAACTTCACTGTATTAAACCAGCACCAAAGTTAGTTTCTTCACATACATCATAGAAAAGGCTAGGACACTGCTGGCTTGCCGTGACACCAATTCAATCAATCGTGCAATGTGGCCCCAGCAGGTTTACATCTCCATTTGGGCCTAAATTCACTTTCATTCCCTTGAATGCCACTCATTGTCTGGTGCTGAAACTGTCCTCTCAATAAGAGACTGCTCTGTTCCTTTATCAGTGTGAAGGGCAATTAATCCATGTCTTAAAAGCATTTGTGAGTATGCATGTCTGTGGAGAACAAAAACCAGAGTCACGCTGAACACTTTCAAGCCTAACATTGCTTACACTTATACCACTTGATATATCAACATGTCAGCGTTAAAAGAGATACAGGCCTCTTCATATTTTCTTGTAACAAGAAAAATGCAGAACTGTTTAGCTGTCTGAACATTATTGTAATTATTGTTCACTTTCCAACTGGTTCTTTTATACCATTTCCAATCATCTGGAAAAGTGGATAACGAAAGCCCCAGGCTTGTCATTAATCTTTAGGAAATGTCCTGCACTCAAGACATAACTACCCATAATTACTCTTTCCTTTAATTATCGTTTTATACTTTCTGTAGATGGAACTCTACTGTGTATTTTGAAATTGAGCCCCCCACCCCTTACTGACTTGGTCTTTTCACATTTGATGTTTCTCTTGCTCTGAATCTCAATGTATAAATCTGGTTCTTTTGTAAAGATGAACTAAAAATGCTCTTTAAATAAAAATAATCTCCCACTTATTAGGTTTGCACATGCGTTGGGTTAAGAGACAAGAAAATAAATACAAACTTAACAAAACAAATCTGTTTAAAATCTTCTACTTCATTTATTGTGTTTAGCTGACTATGACAAAGTTTACATCACTAAATGCATACAGCAATATAAGGAATGCCCTTTTCTTTTCATTTAATAGTGGGCCCCAACCAGTAGATCGTGATCTACTTCTGAAATGCAGTTGCCATTGAAATATATGAGCGTTGTGCCATCTGTTGGCGAAAGGTTGGAGATCACTGCTAGGAGTTAGTAAAGTAAACAACTCTTTCAGGAGAAACACAGCGAAAAACGTCTCGATAGGTTAAAAACTTCTCAGTTCACCTTTAAACTGTATTTATAGTTCCCAATTCTACATAGGTGTTTTATTAATGATCTGCAATCTCAGTCCTTTTTTAACAACCATGTAGTTCTTCTACAATAAATTCAAAATGTATATAAGGTTTTGCTATGTTATGTCAGTATTAATCTAGGAAGGGGTGTGGACAGAAATTTATGTTAGCACACAGCTGAGAATAGTGTTCTTTTACTGCTGTTACAAAGCCAGCAGCAAAAGCGAAATTATTGCACTTCACAGCATTTTACATTAGACCAATAGATTCCTTAATCCTCTAGTGATAGAGCAGTAGATGTAAAACATCATTTAGAATCCACAGTATTTTAGTCATCAGATTATAAAACACTAGCAGGTAAAATCCTGGCCCTATTGACTTCAATAGGAGCTCTACCACTGACTTCAATGGGGCCAAGATTTCACTCTAGCTGGGTCAAAATTAGGGCCTCAATTCTTAGAATTCCTTAAATGCAAACATTATTCTAAATTATGCAAAATTCGTAGGCTATGTAACAAGCTGATTATAAAAATACCTGAACATCTCGTGATCGTTCATACGCCTGATATGCCACTCTCTCCTCTATGCTGGCTAACTCTTGTTTCAAGTTGGCAGTTTCATGCTGATGAAGATCTGTCAGATCATTAAGCTGGTCTTCCAATCGTTCATACCTTTTTCAGGAATAAAAACAAGTCTGAATTTAGCTCCTGCTATCTATACAAATGAAATTACACTATATTAGAATCTATCTACACTATAAGTAATCTTTCCTTGCAGCTCAAGTCATCATCACTTTGGTCTGAATTTTGAGATGAAAGGAATGGGGGGTGGGGTTCCCCAGAACTTACTTGACAGGCTGAAAGCTCTTTGCAAATGCTCTTAGTAAGTGGGATAACAGAATTATGTTTGAAAGACCAAGGCATTTTAATCTGCAATATAAAAAAAACTCAGTGGCTAAGTGTATCTAATTCATGCTCTTTCTCCTTTCCAACTACAATTCAAATCTTGCCATGGGGGTTTCTACATATTTCCCCCACCATATAAGCAAACTAAAATAAATGGCATTCCCTATACTTCAAGGAAATTTGAATAAGTACTGTGTTTATATGAATGTTTTATCTGTTAGCACAGTACAAACTATATTGACCTCATTAACCAATGTATTTATTGTCATGATAATATGACAAACGGGATATTTTGTGAATGTTTCAGGGGCAACCGTCTTCAATAGTGACTAGTTTCTTTGGATTACTAAACTTGATACCTTAGAGAAATCTGATTTTCAGAGGGCGGGGCTCAGTATTTTCTGAAAATCAGACCCCTTGACAGTGTCTTAAGCTGGGAAGCCCAAAATTGAAGCATTTAAAAGTCAGTCACCTGAAAAATTTTGGTTTGTCTGCTTTTAGTCTCTGGCACCAGGTTTTGATATTCTGCAGAACATATCTCACTCTCCATAGTGGGGATAAAAGGGGTTAATTATACACTACCTAAAGAGTCAACAAGGAAGCTGTGATAAAACCAAATCTCACTATAGTTTGTTACACTGTGTCTCCAGACTTCCCAATCCCATAAAAATGTGCTTGAGAACATTCACCAGACCAAACTGCAGGAAATGGCTCATTAATAAGGAAGAATTGTCAACTGTAAAATTCTGTTACATCAGAGATCGCTTATCAGGTTCCAAGTTACAAGAATTCAAAAGCAGTTCGTTGGCTATGACTGCAGAGGCACCAACTGGATGTAGCAGTCACATAATGTAATGTCAGTGAAGCGTCAGATAACAAAGCTTTCCAGAAAGGCTTAGACAACTGCACAGAATGGTCAGTTCTATCAACTTGTAAAGTATTATTGTTACAAACATATTTTCGGTTAACAGAAGAAACCAAGAACTTTGGTAGCTGACAATGATTATGGAACACAAGATCAGCTTTAAAAAAAATCCTTGCATTCACATACTTTTGAATCAGTTCATATAGCTGTGCAAAAACCATTTGAAAAGACTAGAAAAAGAAAATACCTGTATCTTTCCTCCTGTAAGGTCTGAGAAATGAAACCATAGTCTCTTTTAAACTGTGCTTTTAAATTCTCTATGTCATCAGCTAATTGGGACTGTGTCTCCTTTATTTCTCTCAGTGCCTCCAAGACCATGGAAAACTTTGCTTGGCTGTTGAGAGCATTTGTTCCACCAAGCCCAAAGGAATGGTTCCCATTACTATCTGCAGAGCCGGATGTCCCACTTGAGCACTCATCGTCACTAACGTATTTTGATTTAGCCACAATAGTAGCACTGCCACCATAGGCTCTGGAAGTAGTTTCTGGCCGAAATTCATCTAGGGTATTTTTCAAGTGAGCAATGTTGTCAGCACTACCAAATTTATTTCGGATCAAGTTTGCAAACTCTCTAGACTTGCTGAAAACAAACACCGGTGGTGTCAAAGAGACACCTGGCACACCCGATTTGCTGCTCTCAGCACCTTGACCACTGGTACGGGATTTGCCATGGATATCTTTTAAAGAGGGCTGGATATCTTTCAGGTTATCTTTTGAAACATCTTTGGAACTTTTGGAGGACCCATTTTGTTCAACCTCTTTGAGCTTTCGGTGATACTGTTCCAATTTCTTCTGTAGCTGGGCAATGGAGTGGGCAGACTTCTGGTTCTTCTTCTCAAAGACCTGTTTAATACGTCCAGCCTGCTGCTTGTCCGCACTGTTCACCAGTTTTAAGTATTCGGCCACATTTCCATCACGTGCTGTTTGTTCAATTTTGATCTGTTCTGTAACTTTCAAAATTTTTTGTTTCAGGCTGTCTGTACTAAGTTTGACTTTGTGAAATTCTAAGACCCCATCAGGTACATCAAAGTTGAGGTTGGTATCTGAACCCCCACGGCGAATGTTAAGTGGCAAGCTCAGAGTATTCATGTCATTTCTTTCCACCTGAAAAGAGATTAAAATTCAAATTGAGGACAGCGGTTTGTTTTATATTTCAATTCCACCCAAAATTGTTTTTCCCATCTAAGTATTTATATCAACTACTTAGCAGAAAGTAACTTATGAATACAATGGGTTGAATATATTTTAAAGTATATCTCCCAAGTTAAGCTAACTAATGTAGAAAGTGAAGACATGCTACTTATTCAGCCAGATACAATATGGGTATAAAAATACATGCTTGAGTTGACAAATGACACACAAGTAGTAAAAGTAATATGAAGAATCAAGGCTAAAATGTTATAGGTAAATCAAGTTTATTTTACAAAAATGCTTTGCCAGCATCATGAAAAGACAATTACTATCCCTCTATAACTGTTGTTCTTCAAGATGTGTTGCTCAAGTCCATTCCAAGTAGGAAGGTTTTTCCCTTCGTGGTATCCATAGGGTCAGCTTTAGAGCCACCTCGAGTCATGCCTTCATGGCACCCGACAGAGGACCTTACCAACACCCCACCTTTCTTCAGTTCTTTCTTGATGGCAAACTCCTACAAAGGGATAGGGTCTTGGAATGGCTACAAGCAACACATCGAGAATAACAGATGTAGCCATCTTTTCTTGTTTAAGTGCTTGCCCATGTCGATTCCAAATAGGTGATTCCCAAGCAGGGAGCTCCACAGGAGGAGGGGTCAGAGTTCAATATACTACAGATTGTATCACTGCTCTACCCACAGCCACATTGTCCCTGGCTTGCTCAGGGACAAACGTGTGGATGGATGACAATGTTGTGACCCAACGGATGTCCTGGATCAGGACCTGAACTAGGAATGCTGCTGAAGATGCCTGTGCCCTTGTAGAGTGAGATGTCAGCGCTGGGGCCAGTATCTTTGCCAAATCGTAACAGGCCTTGATGCACAACATGATCCATGAACAGACTCTGAGATGAAACCAGAGGGCCCTTCATCTTGTCTCCCACCTTTATGAAAACTTGAGTTGTTTTCCTAAATGGTTTAGTCCTTTCAGTATAGAAGGCTAAAGCTCACCTAACATCCAGTGAATGAAACCTCTGCTCTCAGCTGTTCGTTTGTGGTTTTGTGTAAAAGACCAGGAGAAATATGTCCTGGTTCAAGTGAAACTGTGATCCCTACTTTCAGAAGGAAAGCTGCAGGCAGCTGTAGGTGAACCTTGTCTTTGAAGATGACCATGTAAGGAAGTTCAGATGTGAGGGCCTTAAGTTTTGAAACTCTTCTAACCAAAGTGATGGCCACCAAAAAGTCTACTTTCCACGATAGTGACATAGTCACACCTCTACCTACCTGTTCAAAGAGCGGTTTCGTCCGTGCTAATGATAGTAGGTTAAGATCCCAATGGGAAATTGGCTGATGGAAGGTATAACCTGTCGAGACCCTTGAGGAAGTGCCCCACTGAGTGATCAGCAAAGACTGAATGGCCTGTCACCAAGTGGACCTTACTCGACAATACCAAAAGCTCTGGACACTTGAGAGTAAACAGGTAGTGCAAGGTAATACAGATGATAGTTCAGGTGGAGTACCTTTCTGCATGAACTAGATGGAGAATCTCTTCCATTTTGTCAAGTAAGTGGTCCTGGTGGAAAGTTTCCTGTTGCCAGGGAAGACCTTTCTGACTTATTCCAAACACTCCAGCTTCAAAAGGTTCAGCCATAAAGCTGAAAGATTTTAGGTTGGGGTGGCGAAGGTGGCCGTGATTCTGAGTGATTATGTATGGCACCAGCGACAGACTGATAGAAGTTGCCACTGAGAGGTTGAGAAGTGTGGTGTACCAGTGTTGGTATGGCCAAGCTGGAGCTACCAGAATTATGGAGGACCCTTCTCTCCTGATCTTCAGAAGGACCTTGTGGATTAATGGGATCAGCAGAAACACATAGAACAGGTGGCCTATCCGAGGGATGAGGAATGCCGCCGTGACTGACCCCAGGCTGTGATTCTGGAAGGAACAGAACTGTGTTTGCTTCCTGTTGAACTTTGTCACACTTGAATTCACCACTTCTGGATGATGTCATTCACTATATCTGAACAGAAAGGCCATTCGTGGGTGACTACACACCTACTGAGGTGGTCTACCAACACATTCTGCAACCCTGGCAGGTAAGACACAGTTAGATGAATTTTGTGGGCTACACAAAAGTGCCACAGTTGGAGAGCGTCCTGGCACAGGAGAGGGAAGCATGCTACACCCAGTCTGTTTATATAGAACATTTTTGTTGCATTGTCGGTTCTTACCAATATACATTTTTCAGCCAGAGGAGACCTGAAAGCTTGACACACTAGGTCAACCCTCAACTCTCTCACATTGATGTGGGTTGATAGCTCTTCCCAAGACCAAAGGCACTGGGTCCTGAGACCCTCTAAATGAACTCCCCACCCCACTGCTGAAGCAACAGTGACTACGGTCAGAGAGGAGAAAATGGTGCCCAGAAGGGGACTCCTGCATAGGCTGACTGTGGGTCAAGTCAGCAATGGCACATTTCCAACATCAACGGGGGACTGATGCTACTTGGTTTATATGGTCTCTGGATGTGTGGTAGACTGAGGCCAGCCATGCCTGTAAAAGTTTGAGACACAGCCTGGTATGCTGGACGACATATGTGCATGCCGCTTGGTGTCTCAATAGTTTCTTGCAGTTCTGGGCCATGGTGGTGGAGTACCATTTCCATTCCTCTATGATGGAAATTACAGATCAGAATCAATAGTCCGGGAGGTAAGCTCTGGTCAGATTTGAATCCAGCACTGCTCCTATGAATTCGGTTTTCTGGGTAGGAGTCAGAGTTGATTTTTGCACACTGAGTAGGAGGTCTAACCTGGTGAAGGTTGGTTGATCTTACGAACTTTACATCCACTTCTACCTGTTCCCTGGAGCAGCCTGTGATTAGCCAATTGTTCAGGTACAGATAAACTTGTACCTTCTGTCTTCTGAGGAACGCAGCCATGACCACCATGCACTTTGTGAACACCCTGGGAGCTGCTGAGAGGCCAAACGGAGTACTGTGAATTGATAATGAGACCGTTGACTGCAAAGCAAAGAAACCTTCTGTGTCTTGGGATGATTGACACATAGAAGTATGCATCCTTCAAGTTGAGGATGGCATACCAATCCCCCAGATCCAGGGAGATAATAATCGAGGCCAAAGAGACCCTGCAGAACATCAGCTTCTTCATGAATTTGTTGAGGTTTTGTAAGTCCAGAATGGGTCTGAGACTGCCTTTGGCTTTTGGGACTAGGAAGTATTGGGAATAGAACCTCTTGCCCCTTAGTTCGCAAAGGAACCTCTTCCATTGCTCCTATCTCCAGGAGTGCTTGCACCTCTTGAACCAGGGGTCCCTGAAGCGGGATGGGTAGGGTGGGGATTATGAGGACGGAAGGGAGCTTAACTGAAGGAAGTATCTGAGTTCCACTGTGTATAGCACCCACGGGACCGATGTGATCTGGGTCCATGACTGGCAGAAGAGTGATAACCAGTTTAAGAATAAATAAGGTGGAGGAGGATCGAAGACTTGTGTGGGTACACTCGGGTGCTTGCTCAAAACTTTTGTTTGGGTCTGGAGGGTTGTCTTGTCTTGCCAGGCTTGGAAGGCTGAAGAGGTTTTCTTCTGTAATTTCTGCCTCTTCAGCAGCTGAAATCCTGTGTCCTTTGAGGTTAGTAAAATCGAGTAGGGCGTGTGACGCTGGATGTGAAGGCCTACGGACTTGTGCAGACTCGAGTCTGTTCATTCCAAGAACAAAGCTGGCTCTTCAAAGGGGAGACGTGTCTCCTGTCCGTCTTTTTTGCATCTTGCACAGGACAGGAGAGTGTGAGTGGTAAGGCGCGTATGTGTCTCTCAGTGCCGGTGACCTGTGGCAGGGCCGAGGGTCTCCTGTTTCAGAAACCTTCCTCATCCCTGTGTCTCATTCAGGCACCAGTGCATTCGGCACTGAGGTTGACATGCTGGGCACTGATCGAACAAGCCCAGTATTGGTCGGAGGGCAGCCTCCATGAGGATAAACCATAGTCTCTGTGGGATTCTGCCCATGAAAGCTCATGCGGCAAATAAATTTGTTAGTCTTTAAAAGCACCACAAGACTCCTTTGTTTGTTTTGCTGAGCTAGACTAACATGGCTACCCCTCTGGAACTTGTAGTCCTTGACTTCTCTACTTTTTAGTTCTCAGATGGAAATTCCTGCAGTGATCCCTCTGGTGAGTGTCCCCAAGGCACCTGAGACAGATGGTACGAGGAATGCTCCTGGGGACAGGCCTCTTACAAGCCCTGAACAGTTTAAACCCAGTGGAATGAGGCATGTCTCCAACCCAGGAAAAGAAAAAGTAGGGGAGGGAGAGATGACCTCACAAGAGGTCCTAACTACAAACACTGAACTAAGATTATAGCTATTTACAGATGAAGCTTAGATGATCACTGAAGAAAGGAATGCTTGCAGAGCAAGAGTAGACCGATATTCCAGTGACCATCACAGTCAGTAAGAAGGAACTGAGAAGGCGATGGGTTGGCAAGATCCTATAGAGGGTGCCATGAAGATGCAACTCTAGAGTCGACCCTATGGATATCACCAAGGGAAAAACCTTCCAGTGATCATGCATCCAGTGCACACACACCTACTTGTAATTGACAGGAACAAGCACTTATAGAAAATCTATAGGAAATGTTTCTTCTTCATCAAAAGATTTATATCATTCATGAGTGGTAAGCATCCCATCTTAGCTGGATGGACATTTATGAATGGTCAAATTCTCTTTTCACGTGTCTCACTTTACAATCCAATATGCTTTACTATGCTTAAGCCCAGTTATGGACACCTGCCCAGATGAAGGTATCTTGCAATTTTTACTGTAAGTTTAAGTGACAGCATGGGCTGCAATTTACAGTCAAATCCAATGGCATCCATTAGCTTCCAGTGCACATATCACAGAGAGAATGGGCCATCATTTGACTTTTCAAGTATGCTGACTGTGTCCAACAACTGGTTTGCTGCCGCCAAGCGGATTATATTTTAATATCAGCCTGGCAGTGTGATTTAAATTCCCCACAAGTCTCGAATAAAGAAGAGTGTCTGACTAGGTTTCTAGGATTGTGTGCAGTTGTAATCGCTTAGATGTTTTGTGCATTGGACTTGATAAGTATTCGGCCGCAGTGTAATAGAGTAGATGAATAGTGAGTGATTAAGCCACTTAACCTTGATATTTGGCCAGAGCACTAAAGCTAGATTAATAGTCTTAAAAAGTGCACCAGAAGAACCTCAGTTTCCATAAGTACTAAAAATACTTTCTCATATAAAATTGTGGCGTGCTGAAGTAGGATTTATCTAATGAGAAAGTGACCAGATACATGAAAATGATTACACCAAAGTATCCTCTACGATGTGAAAGGGGGCACTTTGTTGAATCAGCCACAGCATCCAATTTACAGAGGTTCTCCCTCCCTGCAAACATACTGGCCTAATGGATTTCCTGTGCATCACAAAGTCTTGAAAAAAAGTTGTGCCAGAAAATATAGACTGTCTTCAGCTAGCTTTGGAGAGAAAAAATGCCAGTCTATATAAATTAAACGCATTACTACTGACTCAAAACAGTCCCAAGAGTAGGCAATAAATCTTGGACAACCTTTTCACTTCCCCCTACCCCCCAAATCCTTAAATTGTATTTTATTCTGAATGTCATGCTTTGGGTATTTTTCTACATAGCAGCATAAACCCCACACAATTTGGCAATCATTTAGTTAAATCATCACTGTGATAAATGAGCATTCAGCTTTCAAGAAGTTTAACAGTTAAAAAAAGATGCATTTTATCACTAAAAATAGTGTGTAGAGGAAGAGATAGAATGATGCAATGAGTTACTTGTAGTACATTAACCCTTTCATCTCCAAAGAGCTGGGTTTTAATCTTGGCAGTTTACTCATCAGTGGTAGTTTCATCCTAGTATCCACTGTCCCTATTATACAAGTTCTCCCATGACAATAAAACTGATGAAAAATACCAAGTCTTGCATAGTCAATTCTCCTCATGTATGAGATTTATTTCATCTGTACAGAAGGACATTTTGTTGAATATTCCATGGTAAAGCTGCTTTTAGATAAATCTCTTCTCCTGGATAGATACGGCTTTTTACTCATTTCTTCCTTGCATTCTTGCCACTATGGGAATACAAGTGGATGATGCAAGACTCAATTATTCAAGGTCCAATGTAAGAAACATGCAAGACAAATGCCTATTAATAAAAAAGTAAAATTAGTTTAGGACTTAGCACAGAAAGAGTTTGGCTGCTTAATCTCAGGGTGTGAAAAGAATCCCATGCTCCTTTCCAACTATGCCTTTTTTGACTTGCAAGCATTGCCTACTATACTGATGAGTATAAAAAGCATTTAGCATAAGATTGATGCTCATTTTTTGTGCCAAGCAGCTGGAAATAAGAATGCAGAAAGCACAGTTCCAATGTTGAGGATTTCTTGTTAAGAATATTGATTACTGTTGATGTCATGGGGTGATTGACTCCTTTAAGTGGAGTCAGGGTCCAGTCTGCCTGTGATTGTCTTCTGAAGGACCAGTTGGGGGTAAATGACTGCCCCAGATGAGTACTTAAAGGTAAACAGGTGAAGGACAGCTGGACCTAATAAAAAGATTATCTGAGTTTAGTTAGGGTAAAAACTTCCAAAGAAAGGGAAAGCTCCTGAGGAAATAAGCTACCAGGAGATCTCACCAGAGCAGGGAGCCTAGAAGGTGCATTCTTCCTGGAGACAGAAGATTCCTAAAATGAGAACTACACTTGACAGGCATCCAAGAAGGCTGGGTCTTAGCAAAGAGATCTTCCAAACAGCTGCAGGAAGCCCAGCCTTCCAGGAACAATGTGATGCCTTGCAGAACTGCAGTGGGCTGATTTCCCTGGGGTCAGACCCAGAGGAGGATCTCATCCAGGCAAAGACAAGAGACCCGTCGAAAGGACCTGAGTCGAGAGAACCCTGCTGGTAAAGAGTCTGAAGAAAGATGAACACTGGGCTTGAGTGGGATAGAAACTAAAATTGATTCAATCTCCCAGCTCCCAGGGTAAAGGGTTTGCTTACACTTTCTATTGGGTTTTTCTGCTAATAAAAAAGAGCCCCCCGAAAGGGGAGCTCTTTAGTACGGGAAGGTCTGATCGAATTGCTTATATCCCAGGAGAAGGGAAATCAAGGGAGGGCTAACCCACAGCACCATACCTGACACACGTGGGTGCACCAAAACAGTCTGCCCTACGATAGGAGACATACCGGTAGTCTATTGACGTTCGTATGCTGGTCCAATCACTGTGGTATCTGAGCACCTCACCAATTTGCTTGCAAGAAACAATATGAGTTATTAAGCATATTGCTCAGAACAGGAACATCCATCTCCTTGACGCATGCACAGAACACTAACCATTATTATATATGTGTATCGAGAGGGGAATCAGCTCTATGAAACCAATCCCATGTCAGTATTAACTTTGATCCCAATGTTTACCCAAAAATTGAGCTCAAAATACCACACTGTTAAGGTGGGTCACTGATATGCAAGATCTTATTTCCAGAAATACCGTTTTTATCCAGAACGGTGTTGGCCATTATAACTAATAGTAAAAATAATTACTCAGCATTTACATACCACTTTTCAAACAACAGCCAATAAATCTTCACAGGACTTCTGTGACAGATAAGCATCTCTACAATACATGGGTGGAAACTGAGGCACGATGGTATTAGATAATTTGTCCAAGGCCAGAGAGTGTAAACAGTGTCAGAACCAGGATTATAACTTAAAAGTTTTTGTAGTCAGCTCACCGGCCCACCTAGTAGATGTTTTATCAGAAGCATTTATTGTCTCTAGCTAAACCAGCAAACGGGCAGAGCAGGAAACCTAGTAAAAACATTACCTTCCTGAAACAGTGCAAGTCACTATTGAATAAACCTTGACACAGCGTCACCCTAAATTAAGTCACACAAATGCACGCAAGTCAGCGTTGTCACTGACGTTATCCAGGACAACTGCACATACGTCCAAAAATGGTTAGTTCTGGCTAAAATCTTTATCAAGTACCTAATGTTTACTTCCTTTAGTACAGAAGTATTCTAAAAATATTTTTCAAAAACTGGATAGAAGCCTGATCAGGTCTCTTCTCCCTCATGTCCCATCCCTTACTGCAAAGTGCTGGAACAGCTAATGATCATAGAGCTCAGTCCTTATCCATCCTATGTGCCTTTCCCTCCCTAGTCCATGCATAGTCAGGACAAATCAGGCAATGAGGAAGTGACATTTCACATCAGCCAAAAAAGCATCTAGCAAGTCAGCTTTGCAGATAATGGTAATATCTAGGCATTATCATCAGTAATGGTGACACCTGGACATTCTGTAACAAACATGCTGTACTGAACTTCAGCAAAAAAAACCCCACAAACTTCAAAACCAGACTCCAACATGAAACTACAGAGCTGGAATTCATATGCAAACTAGACACCTTCACACTGGGTCTGAATAGGGATTTGGAATGGCTAACTCACTACAAAAGGTAATTTCCCCTCTACTAACATTCTCACCTTCTCAGCTATTGCTGTTACAGGGCCCTCCTCCAACTTGTTTTCTCTGCTGAGACAGGCTAGCAGACTATCCCTCTGGAACTGTTTGAATAGACCTTGTGATCCACCATTCTCTGTATGTATATATACACCTAACATACTACAGTTTCCATTTCATGCATCTGATGAAGTGGAATTACACCCACAAAAGGTTATGTGATAAATACATTTGTTAATCTTTAAAAGAGCCATAGGACGATCTCCTTGTTTCCTGAGAGAGAAGTGACAGGAGGCCAAGCTGAAGAAGGCAATGCACTAGTTAAGGGTCTGAAGGACTCCTTTGTGCTTATGTTGTGATAGACACACAAATCCTCTAGAGGAGAAAGGAGATGCAGAGTTATGCAAGGACTGTTAATGGAAATGTGGGTTTTGGTTTTGAGGTTTTTTTTTGTTTGGTTGGTTTTTGAACAATGGGGTGGCATGTAGGTTGGAGGGAAGAACAGTTCTATTTTATGGAGGGAAGGATCACACACCACCACCAAAAAACCTATAAAAAGAGCTATTTGTACCATTTACACTGCTTAAGGCAGCTATAAAGATTTTAAAGCCAGGAGCTGAACAGGCAGGGCCTCTTCTGCACAGGAAGTCAGATTTCAACATAGCACTGGACGGGTCTACAGATGCTTTTTCAAAATGCATAGAATAAATAAAAAGCAAACAAACAAACAGCTCAGCAGGCCTTCAAGTTGGCCAGGTGCCAGCCTTCAGGCACTAAGAGACCTTACCTGCACTACCCATGTGAGCCCTTCCTAACTTGACGTGCAGTGATACAGAGAGGACAGCAGACCAGCTGTTCGGAAAACTGAACCAGATGCAGAGCTAAGGATTTGATTGCTGGCTTGGCAAGTAACCTGCATATCCTCTGTCTAGTGTAAATACGTTTTGGAGAAGTGAGAGTTGAGTAAGAGGCAACCCGCCACTGATATAAATGAAACTCGTTGCTTTTAGACATTTGCTTGCCGTTTGAAAAGTGGCTCCACAAAAATGGCAATGGGGACTTGATAAAAAGCAGTCCAGGCCTCAAATAGCATATGTCTTTTCTTAAAATGATATTTTAAAAAAAGTGTGAAACAACACAGACAAAGGGGAGCAGGGATGAGTGCATGTCCATTCCATAGAATAGATTGTGTGCACAATCTATTAGTTTGAGGAGTTTGCCCTACTAGTGGAAATAAAGCCAAAAAGTCAAGGAGAGATCTTTTAAAGACTAACACATTTCGTTATGCTTATGCCTTAACGAAATGCGTTAGTTTTTAAAAGTGCCGCAGGACTCCTTGTTTTGCTGAAATAGGCTAACACAGCTATCCCTCTGGAAGGAGAGATATATTTATCAAATGGATTCAGTTTCCAATTCCCTCCTCAACAGCCACGCTACCTATCACCAACAACAGAAAAATTTCTGCACACCAAATCAGAGCCTCAGTTATGCCTCTACAATCCCACCGTCTTTCCATTATGCCCACAATGACACTTTCGTAGTGCTGCAGTCTTTAAGGGGCTTTCGGAGATGTAAGCAGAATTTAGTAAATAATCTTATTAAGGATAAACTCAACATTAACAAGTCACCGGGACCAGATGGCATTCACCCAAGAGTTCTGAAAGAACTCAAATGTGAAGTCGCGGAACTGTTAACTAAGATTTGTAACCTGTCCCTTAAAATGGCTTCGGTACCCAAAGACTGGAAGTCGGCTAATGTAACGCCAATATTTAAAAAGGGCCCTAGAGGGGATCCCAGCAATTACAGACCGGTAAGTCTAACGTCGGTACCGGGCAAATTAGTTGAAACAATAGTTAAGAATAAAATTGTCAGTCACATAGAAAAACATAAACTGTTGAGCAATAGCCAACATGGTTTCTGTAAGGGGAAATCATGTCTTACTAATCTATTAGAGTTCTTTGAAGGGGTCAACAAACATGTGGACAGGGGGGATCCAGTGGACATAGTGTACTTAGATTTCCAGAAAGCCTTTGACAAGGTCCCTCACCAAAGGCTGTTACGTAAGTTAAGTTGTCATGGGATAAAAGGGAAGGTCCTTTCATGGATTGAGAACTGGTTAAAAGACAGGGAACAAAGGGTAGGAGTAAATGGTAAATTCTCAGATTGGAAAAGGGTAGCTAGTGGTGTTCCCCAAGGGTCGGTCCTAGGACCAGTCCTATTCAATTTATTCATAAATGATCTGGAGAAAGGGGTAAATAGTGAGGTAGCTAAGTTTGCAGACGATACTAAACTACTCAAGATAGTCAAGACCAAAGCAGATTGTGAAGAACTTCAAAAAGATCTCACAAAACTAAGTGATTGGGCATCCAAATGGCAAATGAAATTTAATGTGGATAAGTGTAAAGTAATGCACATTGGAAAAAATAACCCCAACTATACCTATAATATGATGGGGGCTAATTTGGCTACAACGAGTCAAGAAAAAGATCTTGGAGTCATTGTGGATAGTTCTCTGAAGATGTCCGTACAGTGTGCGGAGGCGGTCAAAAAAGCAAACAGGATGTTAGGGATCATTAAAAAGGGGATAGAAAATAAGACTGCAAATGTATTATTGCCCTTATATAAATCCATGGTACGCCCACATCTCGAATACTGTGTACAGATGTGGTCTCATCTCAAAAAAGATATTCTAGCACTAGAAAAGGTTCAGAAAAGGGCAACTAAAATGATTAGGGGTTTGGAGAGTGTCTCGTATGAGGAACGATTAAAAAGGCTAGGCCTCTTCAGCTTGGAAAAGAGGAGACTGAGGGGGGACATGATAGAAGTATATAAAATTATGACTGATGTGGAAAAAGTGGACAAGGAAAAGTTGTTTAAATACTCCCATAATACAAGAACCAGGGGTCACCAAATGAAACTGATAGGTAGCAGGTTCAAAACAAATAAAAGGAAGTTCTTCTTCACACAACGCACAGTCAACTTGTGGAACTCCTTACCTGAGGAGGTTGTGAAGGCTGGGACTATAACAATATTTAAAAGGGAACTGGATAAGTTCATGGTGGCTAAGTCCATAAATGGCTATTAGCCAGAAAGGGGTTAAGAATGGTGTCCCTAGCCTCTGTTTATCAGAGGATGGAGACGGATGGCAGGAGAGTGATCACTTGATCATTGCCTGTTAGGTTCACTCCCTCTGGGGCACCTGGGTACTGGCCACTGTCGGTAGACAGATACTGGGCTAGATGGACCTCTGGTCTGACCCAGTACGGCCTTTCTTATGTTCTTATGTTCTTAAGGATGTACAAGATGGAAGAAGCCATGTTTGTTATCTCAACTGTGTTGGGTCTCTGCAGGGCTAAGTGGAGAATTAGGCCTTGTCTACATTACAGGCACTACAGCAGCATAGCAAAGGCGCTGTAATTATACTGGCTAACCCTGTATTATAGAACAGCCTACGGTGATGGAAGAATTTTTCATTGCTGTAGGAAATTCACTTTCCCTGAGCAATGACAGCTAGGTCAATGGAGGCATTCTTCCATTAACCCAACTGCATCCACATGGGGAGCTAAGTCAGCAGAGCTACAGTGTTCAGTGTGGGGATTTTTCACAACCTTGAGCACTGCAGCTATGGCAACCTAAATTTCAAGTAATGACCTGGCCTTACTTTTTGTCACTAAAGGGAATGGACAGGATTCTGAATACACCAAAGGAACAGATCTGCTGAGTAAGAATATGCCATTTTTACCGTTTATTTATTTTCAAAGCAGAAATGCACTTTTTAAAAGTTTGACAGTGTCTTTCAAGTCATTTGTTTTTCCTGAAGTCTACTGAGTCTCTGATGTAGAAGCCCTTGAGGCTGTGTCTACATTGCAAAAAAACACTTGCAGCAGCACAATTCAGAGCCTGGATCTACAGACTCTGGCTCATCCTGTTTCACTAAAATGGACACAGATGTTTCTGCTTGGGCTCTGAAGCACCGAAGAAGGTATCCATTTCAAAGCCTGACCAGGAACATCTAACCAGCTATTTTTTGTGCTGTGGTGCAAGCCCTGCCTTAGGTGCTGGAACAAAGGATGAAGGGATTGCTGCCAGATCTCCTGAAGTGGTTTCCATTACATAGGGGTTTACAGTTTGATTCAATGGCTTTCAGCACCCCCACTCTAAAAATTGTTTCAGCACTACTGGGTCCTGCGAGTCTGTAGACTCAGGTCCGAGACATGCTCCTGCAGGTGTCTTTTTGCAGTGTGGATGTATGCTCAGGTCATATCTACACTATATACACTAAGCCCAGATCTGTCACGGCTTGTGGACTTGATGTTTCCCAGCCCATGTTTAAGCATCCACACTGCATTGCAAGCCTAGGTTTAAAATGGCTGGACCCGAGTTTCACAGCCATGCTAACATATCCATAATTGCTCTATGCAGACCTTCAGACCCCAGTCCGTGGCTTGAGCTGCAGTCACACCGAAAAATGTGAGGGGCTGGACCCAGGCCTCAGTGCGACTCAAGATCTGACCCACCCCCCTTGAAATGTCATTGGTCCGGGACCCTGAGTACTTGATGATTGGAGTCAGACTGATTTGTGTGTGGATGGAAGGAGGGCTGAGGCTCAAATCTGTGTCAGAGCATGGGCTTAGTGCCTAATTGCACATCACATCCGTTTTAAATGTAAATTGTAATGCATTCAAGTTGCAAAGACCAAAGATTTAAACGTCATTGTTGTATGCAATAGTAAAAACTTATTTCTGCATATGATTTTATAACCATTCAATAGTACATTTTAGCACTTTAAATATTCAAAACCACTGTACTAATGTGGAACATTGCAACTCCAGGCATTATCTTTGGGGACTATTTGTATTATATTTATGAATGGTTAATATATCATTGTGGGACAGGAACTGTATGCATCTCCAGGAACTGAAAACTCTGTGTTGTGGAGACAAGTGCTGGTGACTCACTCAAGCTGTAAACACTTTCAGAGAGTCGCGACTCCAAGGATGGGTTGCACAAACTGGGTCAAACTGAGTTGTCAGAGACTCAGATGAAGTTCTTATGGGATAAAAAGGCTGAGTTTCAACGAACACAGACTCTCTTTCTGATTCAAAAAGCAGAGAGGGCCCAAACCCTTGTGGAAAGGTTCAAAGAACAAGCCCCATAAGATGGACAGGTGACCTCTAATTTAGTTTTAAAATGCATACAGGAACTTTTGTTATTTTTGATGTTTTCTCTGTAACGCTTTTACCGTATGAAAGTTCATTTTGCTTTGTGCAGGCTGGTTGGTATAGGTACGGTATGTACTGCTGTAACCCCTGGAGAAAGGTTAACATCTGCTGCTGGATCCCAGTTATACCTACTGGAAAAATCACACTGAAGTATAGAGGGACTGCAAACCTAAACCCTTGGTCTTGAGGCAGGAAGAGGTGCATCTTTGCCTAAGGAAACAAACAGAATCCTGTGGCACTTTTAAAGACTAACAGATTTATTTATCGCATGAGCTTTCATGGGAGAAAATCCCACTTCGTCAGACGCTTTGAAGATGGGGAACTTACAGAATAGGAGGAAATTAAATGCAGGGAAGTATATGACAGAGGATCAGGTCAGGCTGTAACAGCAAATCAAAACAGATATTAGTATTCAAACACCGGGGAACAGCATATAGAGCAGGGGTCTCAAACTCAAATCATCACGAGGGCCACATGAGGACTAGGATATTGGCCCGAGGGCTGCATCACTGAAACCTTTTCATGCAAGAGTTTTTAAAATCCTGAAGGACCACCAGTTTATTAAATTAAAATTAAATTAAACATTCATTAATTGATTCAAAATTATTGCAAATAAAATTAATTGGGTTTAATTAACTGAATTTGAATGAATTTTAATTGAAATTTAATTTTAGAAAGGTTTTTTAAAAAGGAAGGAAACAAGGAAGGAAGAAAGGACGAGAAAGAAAAAGAAACAAGGGACGAAAGGAAGAGAAAGAAAGAAAAAAGAAAGAAGGAAGGAAACAAGGAAGTAAGAGAAAGAAAGAAAAGGAAGGAAACAAGGAAGTAAGAGAAAGAAAGAAAAGGAAGGAAACAAGGAAGTAAGAGAAAGAAAGAAAA
>ML685814.1:2934145-3068959 GCA_007922175.1 Pelusios castaneus
ATCCACATGCAGAGTTTTACTTTGTGCTAGCTGAATTACAACAGATGTAGTTATTTGGGTTACAGTTTGTATGTAGATAAAAGCCCATAGACCTGTGATATTTCATGTTATTTGATCAGTGTAAAAATGTGGAGCAGGTGGCACATTCCTGTGCTTTATCATTAGTACTAGACTTTTCTCTCACCTACCTTTTAAAAAAAATTAATTGGTATCTGTGGAACCACACACTTACATGCTGTATTTCAGCTTGGTTTTACTCTGTTCCATGCTTTCCATCAACTTCAAAACAGTTGAAAGCTGATGCAAGATCATTTACAATATAGCTAACTCACATGCCTAGAAACTGAGATTCCATTTTCCTGCCAGTCTTTATAAAAATACCTATGCCACTTTCTTGCGACTTTCCAGTGGTTGTGAAAATCACAATCCTGGTTGGCAAAGACTACCACCCAGACCTGGTATACTTATTTTTTTAATATTCTGCAAAAAAGCAACACACACACCTGTGTCTCCATAGTATTAATCTTGACAAAGAACCTTATATCTGCTCTGAATCAATGTATGGGTGTCTTTGAGGATTGATACAAGACATTCTGTATCTCTTTTTCTAAATTTATTATCTTACTTAATTCTTAGTACTTGTGAGAAACACTCCCACCCCCCCACTCGATTTTGTGGATTTTTTTCCATTCAGTAATCATTCTCTTTTTTTTTTAAAAAAGAGCAATTTTCCAGTACAATGTGAAAAAAAACCCTGAAGAGCCAAGTGCAATTGCAATTGTCAAACCTTTTTCTATGAATGAAAGTTTGACAAAAAGCCATGGTGGGATTTTTTTTTCTTTTTGGACTATTTATATCAGGGCAGACAAAATAGGCTTACCTTCTTCCTCCCTTCTCACTGCCTCCATTCTTTGGTTTGCAGGGCCTTTCCCTTCCTCTGATCCATCACCCTCTAGTAGACAAAGACTTCCCTACACCATGTTGATAAGTTACTGAAAAATCATTAACATGCACCAGCTCCACACCGTGGACAACTCTTGTGATTTTAATGCCAGTCTTGTGATATTTTATGTTTTTCTTTAAGTCCCAGTTCTTGGAATCATATAATTACACAAAATCTCAGCTTTCATTAAGTTTCCAGAAGCATTACCATTTAGAAAGATTCTAAATCACTTTAAACATGGATAGAAGCACCGTGGCTAGCTTGCATGGATTATTTATTTCTTTGATGCTGCTGCACGACTTTATTTACAAAGAATAGAACAATGGTTCCATCAAGCAGATTTTGATTTGTCTTAATTCTGCAGCAGCACATCCTGAACACAAACAACTGTGTCTTGTTCCGCACATGAACTGAGTCATTTGCTTATCCTCTCCTTCACTCCCTTCTCTTCACACTGGATCAACAAAGGAAGCCACAAAAATACAAGCGTCTGCTCACAAAAGAATCACAGATATGTACTGTTCATTAAGCAGGTGCAAACAGTTTTATATCCTATGTAATATACTGAACTTTCCAAGTGATAATAAAAACCTGCAAACACTATGTCAGCTAACGATAGTGAACTAGCAAATTAAACAACAGAAGTTAGATGTCAATTTTCAGTGCTATGCAAAACATTGTAATTATTCCAGGTCGAGCTGCACCTTCTCCCCACTCAGATCCCTCTGTCACCCCCAGAGGTGTTAGGCTTCATGGCTTTACCCTTCCTTGGGTACAAGCATGCACATCTCTCACTCTTAGGCAATGTCTGCTCTACAACCATAGGTGTGAGAGAGTCACTTTTCATCCAGCCAGCAGGCCCCGTCGTCTCAGTTTCCTGGGCTTTTGACTCTGCTGCCCAAAACCACGTTGGCGAACTCCAAAAGGAGACAGGCCTTGTCTACACTGCTGCACTGAGTCAATGGGAGATATGCCACCTATGTGCAGGAGAATGCATATCTCCCATCAACGTACTCACTCCCCCTTACCACAGCGTCTTCACTTGGCTGCATCGATGGGAAATGCTCTCCCTTTGATGCAGTGTTCCTCTTTTTGGAGGGGTGGAGTTACTGTATTGAAGGGAGAGCACTTCCAGGATTGATTGAGCAGGTCTACACTGGCCGCTCAATCGATCCCGCTGCATCGCTCCATGGGAATCAACACAGCAATTTCAGTGTAGACGTGATCACAGTCTCTTCGGCAACAACTGCTCTCCCACTGAGCCGCAAGTGCTGGTGGGGCATCTTATCTAGAGTCACTGATTTCCTCATATTTGTTTCCCCAACAATGGAATCACATAGTGAATATCACAATATTTATCCCTGTGCATTCAAAGTAAACACCCAATAACCAGCTAACAGAGTATTTCTAAGTTATTGTCAGGTTCTCCAATGAGTACCAGCAGAAATTGTTTGGTACTTGGCTATCAGACATTACGTTTGCGCCACCTCACACTGCCCCCCCCAGGGGGAGGAGTTCTGGCCCACCCCCCAACCTGCCCTGGGGAGGAGGGTCTGTACCTGCAGGGGGGGACTGAAATCCTCCCACCACCCCATACACACCAGTGTGCGGCAGCTTCTGGTCCCCTGCAGCAGCCCAGTTCTGCCCGGGACAGGGCACCCTCACCACCACCCCCTGCCTGGGCGTGACTCAGCGTCTCTCTTACAGCGGCTCTGTGTTGGGCATTCAATACCTTCCTCAGCCTCAAACACCGAAGGCCTCAGGGTTTACTCCAGCTGCGTCACTGGCGCTAAGCACAGGGAGCATGAGCCGAGAGCGCCCAAGCCAGTGCCCCGAGTCCGAGCCAGCAACGCAGGTGCAAAGTGGTGCAGAGCAGGAGAAGAGGAGGGAAAGTTAAATCCCTCCTCTCAGGTAGGCGGCTGGGGGCAGCAGCTGCTGCGGGTCAGGGCGTACAGTGGCTGGCCCCAACCCGGGTAAATGGGGGAAGGAGACTGGTCACGGCATCTGGCCCCAGCCAGGGATCAGTGGAGTGGGGCCGAAGGCAGGAATTGGTTCGGGGCTGCCAGGCAGCAGTGGCAGCAGAGGGTGGGGTCCATATCTGGCCTGGGAGCTGGGGCCAGCAGTGGCGGCTGGATCTGGCCCAGGGCCAGAGGCAGCAGGGGCAAGCAGCTGGATCCAGCCCAAAAGCCAGGCCACCAGCAGCAGGAGCTGGGAAGGAATGGGGGGGAGCATGGTTTTGGGCATGCGGCAGGGTGAGTTAGCCTGGGGCTGTGCAGGGAATGCTGGTACAGCATGTGAGTCTTTGCAGGAAGTTTTCAGTACGCTTTTTGAAAGGTTAGATGCTCATGAGTACCTGAGTACCACTTACATTAATCCCAGGTTATTATAGAGCTGCTCCATGTCCACCGCAAACTTGTATAGCACATTTTAATACAATATATTCTGCCAGGGACTCAATTTATATAGATATAACTGGCACAGCAAACAACGAGTGCTGGCATGTTTTTATGGTGTTATTGTACTGTGCAAAAACATAACAGCTTCAGCTTAGCAAAAAAAAGTTAGTCACTAGTCTACAATTGTAAGCAATATATGCAAGTCCAAAAACTGAGTATGCATATCCCATATAACTGCAAAATGTATGCAAGCTTATTTTACTAGCGCTGTAGGCCATCCTAAATAACTTTGGTAGATTAAAAATTCATGCACAATGCACCTCAAAGTGGCAATAAACCCAACACAATCCACAGAAAACTGCCACTTTTCAAGGCAGCACTGGATCAAGTCAGGTCACAAAAATATGTGCACTCTGTAAAGCTTTATACCCTGTCTTTTCAGTCTACTACCATGTAGCGGCAATCTGCTGAGAGTAGCAAATGGGAGCTGCACTAGCTGCCAGACCCTGAGGTAGCTCTCATTGTAATTGTACACAGCTAAAAGGCAGTTCAGATTCTGCCAAAATGCTTTCAGGAACCCAACATTGCCAGCAACTCGTTAGTAGCACCTACTCCAATGCTAGTTTTTAACTTTATAGTAACATTAAAATACTCAAAATATTAAGGCACATCTACAGGTGTATGTGATGCACACACACACACACACACACACCCCACCAAGACGAAAAGCTTACACTAAAAATATCTGACAAACTCCCCTCTCCTCTCTGTGCGCACACACCTTACATGGCTACCTGCACCTGGGTCTGGGTACGAAAGAGAAAGCGGCCTTGCGTGCTTAACTCATCCCTTCAAGAGTAGGTGGGTAGGAAGAGACGGGATGAAGGCAAAGTGCCTCAGCTCTGCCAGCACTGGGAATGTCAGAAATTGTTGCTGGTACAGTAATTTGCTGCTGGCCTATCTCCCTCACTGAGGCAAGGAAGATGGTGGGAGAGAACTAAGCCTCAAAAGAGATGTCCCTGAGGCACAATATTTCCATGGGCTACTATTAGAGTGGTGAAAGCTGTGCCTGAAGACATAATTTAGCTCAATGTTAAGAGCATATAAAGGTAAAACAGCTAAAGTACTCAAAAGCAGTGCTCAAATTATGGGAAATAAGTAGGGAAGCCCTGAATGGCAAGCGACTTGCTTCACTTTTAACCATAGTGAGAAGTAAGCAGGCCATAAAATAGAAGTCAGGTAGCCCCTAAAAGTGGTAAAGGCTCCCCCCATCCTCCCTGCACCAAGTGCCCCTGTAATTTGAGGGCCATTCAAAAGTGAGGAAACTACACTGTTCTTCCTCCCTCCCCGCCCACCACCACCACCACCACCAGTTTTGGATCCATGTTTAACATTTTGGGGCTTCTCTCCTTATTGTTTACTTAGGCCCCAATCGAGGAAATCATCTCTGCTTAGGAGAGCTCTTAAAAACTTGTGGGGCCTTATGCTGTTTTGTTTGTCATAATGGTCCAGCATATATCTCTCCTGATGAGACAAGAGGTAATACTGGCAATGTTTGGTTGCCTATACATGCCTGCAAATTTTCACGAGTGTTAAATCTAAGCTGTAGCAATACTGCATAGATGGGTTTTACAGCAGCGCTGCCTGACCCCAGCCCCTAGCACCAGCAGGGTTGGGCACCCCACCCCCCCAGGCAGGGTGGCACTGCAATGGGGAAGGTCCCACAAGGGTGGGTAGCCCGGAGACCCCTCCAGACCTTGATCCAGCCCTGTATATTTCATGGACTGTCTGATGTGCACAGATTTATACACAGTACTAGAAGATATTACACATCTGAGGGTTTTGAATTAGTGCCCATCACTGCAGTATCTATACACAAAAGAAAGCACAGGGAGAAGAGGAAACTGATCATGAAGGCAAGATGCACTATGATATAAGTGGAAAGCAAATCCAGGAAGGAAAATAGGGCATAAGAAAACCAAGAGACACAGTAAGTTGCCACTTTCTTCAAAAGGGTTGAAAATATTCTTTCCATCCAAGCAGTGTTTGATAATTGTGACAAATGGGGAAAATACACTAAAATTGGTAATCACACAGATATGTGTATATTACCTGGGTCATATATGGTGTCATTTCTAAAACAATGTTTTTAAGATTGCATTTGAAACTAAATTTACACTGTCCTGACAGTCACACTGTTTCCAGTGTCTTATTTAAAAATCAGGGAAGAAAAGAAAGTCAGAAAGTAGCTGAAGTCAACAGAGTTGTCTTTGGATGCAAAATGTTATCATCTTGTAACAGTGATGATTGCCTTATTTAAAGGTCTTCCTTATTTCATTATTTTGTAGGACTTTTTACAAGTCAATAAAAAAACCCAACATTGATTGTGTGTTACAATTAAATACAGTAATGCAAAAACAATCAATGACTTTTATTTGGAACTGCAGAGGACATGACTTTGGTTATGTAACAAAGGTGAGATATTTCTCCTCTGCTCTTCCCCCCGCCCCACAAAAAGAGATAAGCAAGCTTAGTTCTTGAGCTACTGAGTTTTAAGATAGTTTTCTGATCCATGCTAATACCTTTATATGAAGAAAACGGTAGTGTTCAATCTGCTGGACACACCCAATCTGCTTATTAATGCTACTCCCACAATATTCTCTGGGACAAATCCTAATTCTATTGAAATGGCAAAACTCCTGCCAACTTCAAAGAGACAAAGATTTGTCCCTTTGCCTTCTGCAGAACAAAATCAACATTTTTGTTTACATTTCTTGTTAACTGGAACCATCTTATCTGAGTCTTTTACTAATTTAAGAACAAAATAAAATAAGACTACAAAGCTAGACTTTCCTCCCAAAACAATCTGTCTTCTTTAAGTGTCTCCTGTCCGGAAGATAAACAGATCTTTGTTCCCACAAGTTAATATAGATGAGACATATTTACAAAATAAAAATACTAACCAAAAGAGAAAATATTTAAAGAAATAATGAAAGAGTCTTGTACAGCAATGTAATGGGCTTTCCATTACGGTAGATGCCTGAACTAATTTGGTACCACAGACAAGAATAATTTAAAGTTACTAATCCTAACATCTTTTTACAAACAAGGCAGTTCTCCAAATTGTTAAGGAAGTAACCCTAATGTGTATGCAAAACTCTCCTTTAACTGTGCAATGCAGTCTGCACTGTAGAAAATAAAATATTTCTTCTATAAATAAAATATTTTTATCTTATCAAATAAAACAAGATTCTCAATAAATGAATAAATAAATAAAAATTCCAGCTTCCCAATGAAGTAACCAAGTGTGTTTTTTAGTTAATCTGGGCTTTGCGATATTTGCAAGTACCAGTTTGTCAATTCAAAATAGAATAGTTATATAGCAAACGTGAGTTGACAAAAAAGGTGACAGAACCTTGAGCTGAAAAAACGACACACTTTAAAGTTGACTCTGCTGCAGTTCATATAAAGGATGAGTTTAGGGATTTGTTTTGTTTTGGGGTTTCATTTTTTAAGTGAAATGATTCTGAGTTTTTGTTCAGCTGGAACTAATTTCGGTGAAAAGCATTTTAAATTGAGACTGCAGAGCCGCTGGCCCTTATCTTTCAAAACTTGTGGTGAACGGGGAGGTCCTAGATGATAGGAAAAAGACAAATATAGGACCTATCTTCAAGAAAGGGAAAAAGGAGGATCCGGGGAACTACAGACCAATCAGCCTCACCTCAATCGCTGGAAAAATCATAGAGCAGGTCCTCAAAGAATCCATTCTGAAACACTTGGAGGAAAATAGAGTGATCAGGAACAGTCAGCATGTATTCACCAAGTTCAAATCGTGCCTGACCAACCTGATTGCCTTCTATGATGAGATGACTGGATTTGTGGATGCGGGAAGAGCCGTCGACCTGATATACTTCGACTTTAGGAAAGCTTTTGATACGGTATCTCACAGCATTCTTGTCAGGAAGTTAAGGAAGAATGGGTTGAATGAATGGACCATAAGGTGGAGAGAAAACTGGCTAGATCATCACGCTCAGCGGGTAGGGATCAATAGCTTAATGTCTAGTTGGCAACCAGTAATGAGTGGAGTGCCCCAGGGGTCGGTCCTGGGGCCAGTTCTGTTCAACAGCTTCATTGATGATCTGGATGATGGGATAGATTGCACGCTCAGTAAATTCGCGGATGACACCAAAGTGGGGGAATGGTAGACACTCTAGAGGGCAGGGATAGGATTCAGGGAGACCTAGACAAATTGGAGCAGTGGGCCAAAAGAAATCTCATGAGGTTCAACAAGGACAAGTGTAAAGTCCTGCACCTTGGGTGGAAAAATCCCATGTAGTGCTACAGGCTGGGGACCAATCAGCTCAGTAGCAGCACTGTAGAAAAGGACCTGGGGGTTATGGTGGACGGGAAGCTGGATACAAGTCTACAGTGTTGCCAAAAAGGCGAATGGCATATTGGGCTGCATCAGTAGAAGTGTTGCCAGAAGATCGAGGGATGTGATTATTCCCCTCTATTCGGCACTGGTGAGGCCGCGTCTGGAATACTGTGTCCAGTTTTGGGCTCCCCACTACAGAAAGGATGTGGACAAATTAGAAAGAGTCCAGCGGAGGGCAATGAAAATGATTAGGGGGCTGGGGCATGTGACTTACCAGGAGAGACTGAAGGAACTAGGCTTATTTAGTCTGCAGAAGAGAGGACTGGGGGGGGGGATTTGATAGCAACCTTCAGCTACTTAAAGGGGTGCTCCAAAGAGGAGGGAGCTAGGCTGTTCTCAGTAGTAACAGAGGACAGAACAAGAAGCAATGGTTTCAAGTTGCAGCTGGGGAGCTTGAGGTTGGATATTAGGAAAAACTTTCTCACTAGGAGGGTGGTGAAGCACTGGAAATAAGTTACCTAGGGAGGTGGTGGAATCTCCATCTTTGTAAACATTTAAGGCCCGGTTAGACAAAACCCTGGCTGGGAATATTTAGTGGGCGTGTTCCTGCTTTTAGCAGGGGGTTGGACTAGATGACCTCATGAGGTCCCTTCCAACCCTAAGATTCTATGAAATACAGGAAAAATAATTTTTATGCCTGTTTTTGTCCCCATACGGTGTTTTAAGGGTAGATATTAGAATGACTTTACGAGACAATCTGATGAAGTAGCATTTTCTCCCACGAAAGCTCATGCAATAAATAAATTTGTTAGTCTTTAAAAGTGCCACAGGACTCCCTTTTTGTTTAGACAAAGGAAAGGAACTATTTGGAAGTGTGTTACCTAATTGGTTCTTTATCCGAGTGTGACCTCATTTCAGAAATCCATTATCTAGAGATCAGATATATTTTATATGGTTGCTGATAATGTTTTAACATACATCTTTATTAATAATGCACTTTTCTAGTTTTAAAAATTAATATTGATAAATCAGATGCTTTGGGCAGCATCCAATTAAGCCACGTACAGAAAGCTAATCACTGAAAATATACCTTGCAATGTTACAGTTGGAACTCCCCCCAACCACCCCATTTTCACAGAGAAACACAGTGCATCTCTCATTTTATATGTAGTTTGCCATCAGTTTGACTCTGTTCTCACTATTCTGTATTAAACCAATAGTGAACACCCACATATGTACTTACAAAACCTTCACCACTGCAGTACTGGTCTGCTGTGTGGCAACATTGATCAGTGCCCCAAATGTTTACAATCAGGCAAAGACAACACAGTTTGTATCAACTCTACATTCTGCTCATCATTCACTGAAACATCCCATTGTAGATTTAGCTTGTAAGTAGCTGTGATGGGGTGAGCCTACCCTGCACTAAAGAAGCCCAACAAACCCTATGGGCGGCGGAGGCCCCGCCCCTTAAGCCCTGCTGGGCATGCTCGGACTGCTGCCCCAGTATAAAGGAGGGCAGCTCAGCTCAGTTGGGGCTGATTGGTGAGGAGGAAGGACCTCTGCTTGAAGCTCCTTCCCAGGAGTGTGACCAGCCCCAAGCAGCCATAGAGAGAGATGCTGTGTGGGGATACCCGGAGCAGCCATATTGTGACAGGCACCCTGAGGTCAACCTGCAGATGCAGAGGGCGGCTGGTGAATTCCAGATTCCCGCGGAGGAGTGGTCACCTGGCCCCGCCGGGGGCAAGGAGGAACGGAACGGGACCGTGCCAGAGGACCATCTTCTGTCCGGGTAGGAAGCAGCCCAGGGGCCCGGGTTGTGGGGTCTGGGGTGCAATGACCAGAAGCCGGCGTGTTTTGGTCCAGATCCCTGCTGGCAGGGTGCCATAACCCCGGCACCCATAGGGCCCTGGGCTGGGGCTCAGTGGAGCGGGAGGGCCTGAGCCCCCTACCCAGGCACCATTCTCCTTCTTGCCATTAGGCCATGCAGCCCTGTGACATAAGAGCTCGGGATAGCCTGCATGTTGACTTTGTGGCCACTAGGCTAGACTGCCCTGAACTCTAAGGGCTATTTAATAACTCAGAGGGGAGCCTACAAAGTTGGGTAGACACCCTCTGCATTCATAACCCCCAGATTTCCCCACCTGGGGATGCTGTGGAAGTCTCTCTCCCTGATAGTAGCATATCAGCCAGTACATATGTCACACTCGGTGACTATGGAGGCTGAGATGGATGAGCAGTCTTGTAGAGGCTATTGTAAATTCTGTATTTCTGTTAGCCAAGAAAAGAAACTATTGTAATATTATAACTGAAATCTAAACACTGATTTTTATGTACTCTATAAAGTACATCTCCAGTCAACTTTATAGGGTGCTTGTAAGTTTGCCTTATAATATAATTAACTTCTTAGGCGAATTAAAAAAGAAAAACAACAAAAACAAAAATCAAACCAATCCTTCCTCTGAATTGAATTCAATGCAGATGGCTGTTAATTTTACTGCACTCCCAACCTATTGCCTCTGCCCTGAGCTAGGTACATCTCTCAATACAAAAAGTAAATTATCTCTCTAGTTTCCAAGTTACTAAATATGCTGGATTACATGCTTTTTCTTCCCTTTTAAGATTTGTATGTCAGTAATCCCAAAGTGTATTTCCAATACAATATTAACAGAGGCTCTATCATTAGTTGTATAATACACTATAACATATACAAGGGGAGCTTTTTGGGAGGGTGGAAAGGTTCATTAAAATTTCCATGAAATTCCATTTCATAAACTGCAAACCAATAACATTTATTCATTTACATTAGAGACTAAAAATATAGGAGACTTGTTCACCCGAAGATCAGTGAAAAAGATACGCCCAACTAGAGAAGTTAAAAATCCCACACAAATGATGTAATCCATGAAGCATTGGCGGACAGTTCCACAATTAGTGGGATTTATTAGATTAGTTTAAGAAGCAAAAATCAAACTATAAAATAGTTTAGATTATAGAAAAGTTTAAAGTAATTTTGTATTGACATGGATATAATTTTATTGCAGCATTCATTTTATTTAAATTTCAGGGATAAGAGAAACATTGTCTGAATAACAGGTGCTAATTAAATTTCAGAAAACTATTGAAATGTAGATTCATGGACACTATTACAGTGTAGAAAAAAAACTTCTGAAATTTTTAAAAATAAGCTGAAGTAGTAATTTTGGATCCCTCATGCAGTACTATATACCTCCACTAGCAAAATCAAGGGAGATGTTTTCTTATACGGAGGTTTCTGAGCTGGAAGTTATCTATCTATAATAGTCCTGGGCCAGGACTAAAATTTCAGGTGTAGAATGAACTCCCACAGCAACTAAGGACCATCACAAACTTCACTACCTTCTGCATCAAGTACAAGGTGCATTTCTTTGACTTTTCTGCAAGGTGGATTTGTTGCATTTTAATGTACATGATGCTCGGTAAAGAAACAGAGTTTATTGCAGAAAGAAACCAACAAAAACTATACTACCAAAAAACTCAATCCCCACAAAAAAAAATAAAGCAAACCAAACGAAACCCTTAGACATCAGAGAAGAAAATTCCTACCAAATAAACCACCAGCTTGCATACATAATTCTCCCCCTCCAGAGCAAATGAGCAAAAGAACAAACCACACATGACAGACATTAGTCACACTAGTAAATGTTTTATTGGAAGGTGCTCAAAATCTACAGTGATGAGTGCAGTATAAGAACTTATACAGAACAGAATCAGTGAAGAAACTATCCATAGACTTTATTACCTTGAGACATCTTTGGCCAAGTACTAATACACAAATAGTAAATACAGCTTTTAAAAATGAGTTTTTAATTAATTAGAAACTCCTATCTCAGAGATTGTAAGCAATGGAGGGCAAAACCAAAGGCCCTACCCTGATTATAAACTCTAAAATTTTGATTTTCTGTTACAGTCTGACCTGATCCTATGGCTTACACTTCCCTGCATTTATTTTCCTCCCATTCTGTAAGTTCCCATCTTCAAAGCGTCTGACGACCCCATCTTCAAAGCGTCTGACGAAGTGGGATTTTCTCCCACGAAAGCTCATGCAATAAGTAAATTTGTTAGTCTTTAAAAGTGCCACAGGACTCCTTGTTTGTATAAACACAAAGGTACTTTGTTGAATAGAATATGAAACCCATCCTTGCTTACTACATGGAGATGCTATAAATTAAAGCTGGCTCTACATACAGTAGGTTCGGTCAAAGACACTGTTGTAGGAGACAGTGGGGTGAATAAACAAAGTAATAATTAATACAAATGACAGCAGAATTGCCCAGGACAGAGACAGACATGCATGGCAATTTGCACCAAGTACTGACTTCATTGCCTTGTGTTTGAGTAAGTGCTATAAATCCCTGATCTTTTATATTAAAAGCTCTTTGACTTATTCTGCTTTCATTAAAACTGGCGGGGGATGGTGGGTCAGTCTTTAACTTTTCGGATCCCAATTTAATTTAGATCTAAATGTCCTAAAGGAAATCTTGGCAGTTTCATCTTAGCCCTCCAGAAGCCAAATTGGTAAAGGAATAAATCAGGATTACAATGAAAAAAGCTATATTACAAAATATCTAACTGCACCTTGTCCCAGGATTGTTCATTCCTCTCAGGTAATGAACAATGCTGATAAAGGGGAGCAGGAGTTCTTCAAATTGAAGAGGAAAGTATATTTAGCTAGTAGGGAAAGCCAACGGACATGGTCAACCATTTTACTCCATGCCCTAAAAGAGTTTAGTGTTTTTAGTATTATTCCAGTTTTCCCCCAATACCTTCAGTGTAACAAGAGGCAGGGAAAGGGTGATGGGTGTTTTTATACAAACATTTGCTTAGGTACCCCAGCAGTATTTCTGTGAAAGTGTGCTCATCTATGTAACATCACACCTACACACACACCGACACCAGGGGTGGCGTAGGAAGAAGAGATATAGACAACCTGCTCACCTCAGGAATTCTCATTACTCAAAAAGGGAGTGGGCATTTCTAACGGCAACCACCATGGCTGGTGAAGCAGCAGCGTTAACTAGCTCACAATGGCTATGTCTACACTTGCTAAAATTATTTCAAATTAGTTAGTTCGAACTAATTAGTTTAGTTCAAACTAGGAAAACTTAGTTCGAACTAAGCAAGTGCCACTCATGGCACTTGCTTAGTTCGAATTAGCGATCCCCATTCATTTCAATGGCCGGTTAGTTCGAACTAAGAAATTAGTTCGAATTAACATGGCCACATTGGTTAATTCAAACTAGTTAGTTTGAATTAACCCTTTAGTTCGAATACCCTATTCAAACTTATTAGTTCGAATTAAGGAAGCCCTTAATTCGAACTAACTAAAGTCTAGTGTAGCCATGACTTTAGTTAGTTTGAATTAAGCCTCCTTAATTCGAACTAACTTGCCAGTGTAGACATAGCCAATGTGCTCTGAAAGGATAGATGCAAGACCAAGAAGAAGGGAAAGTTAAAGTAAGGAAAATAGGTAGAGAACTTAGAGACTCCTCCACCACCAGCTCTCTTGAAATGCTTTTATAAATCCACTAGATATACACATCTCATTGCATTATCTTTGGATGCATCCACAGGCTGAACATTCAAAGTTTTAAAATGGGCTGTTTAAGAACAGCCAGGTCCTTTCCTCTCACCTTCCCCAATCCACAGTTATGCAAAAGAAACTGAAAAATACATTAAGGAAAAAAAACCACACATGCGGTTATCTGTAAATATCTTCTAAAACCAAAAACCTTACTTGTAAACATACATAGTGGGCGTTTGTGTTGCCTGTTGTGGTAAAATTTTCCAGATATATTTTGTTCATAAGGGAATGTTTTTTTACCTTCATTATCGAAGCCGCATATCAAATTTCTAGCTTGATGTATGATAAATAAGACACTGCATGAAGCAAACTACTGAATACTATCTAAAGCTTGATGCACTTGTTTATGCCGCACAATTCTCTTAATTTACAGTGTGTTTTTAAAATGAGAAATGCCATCTGTTCAAGAGTCACTCAAGTGAAAGACTGAGCATTTTTCAAGCATTTGGTATTTTGTGATACGAGGAGACACCAGTCTTGCATCTTTCTTTCCTCTGGAACCCAAGTATTAAAATCATATCAGATTTCTCTCATTTAAAAGGTGAGGATGTTAGCAGCCTATTCAACAATATGATTTGATTACAAATGAAGCCACAACCTCATCCGAACTTCACCTCCTATGAGCCTTCTGACTAGATGCTTTCTACCCTGCATCCATTTTTACTAACAGCATACAGAAGGACATGCTTTGCATCACACAACTACCTTTGGTGTGCAATTTATAAATATGTGATACAACTTACAGTCATACAAAATAACAACCTTTAGAGTATTTTGTTCTCTCAGTAGATGGAAAGTAAGAAGCAGAACTACATAGCAAAGGAAACAGAAGGTAAGAGCCTGCAAGTCTAGAACCTAGGCCAGCAGAGTCCAACAGTTGACGGCTCTCCAGGCTGCCAAGGGAAGTTCTACTCGAGGGTTTGAGGGACAGTAGCCTCACGGCTCATGATCGGCTCCTGCCCTATATAAACCTAAGGGGCATACCAGGAAGTTGCCAGGCAACAGTGCAGATCTCCTGTAGCTGCCATGAACATTCCTGCTTGCTGTTCCTGAATTCCTGGTTTTGACCTCAGCTTGATTTGGACTTTGCCTCTTGATACAGACCTTGAAACCTGATGCAGACACTGACCCTTGATATTGAGCCTGGCCTGGAACCTGACTAGAAACTCCTCCACTACTACCAGCCTCTGGTTTGATCTGCCCTGACCCTTGGCCAGGCCTGTCCTTGTCCAGATCCTGACAGTTTGCCTAGACACCCCGCCCTCCCCCCCAGCTTGTGGTGAAGGCTATCCTGGGGGACCATGGAGGCATCAAGTTACTCTCTGTCCAACTTGCAGTGAAGAAGCCTGAACAGGCTGACCACTCCCAGGAGAATCTCCCCACCCTTTGAACCCAACTATTAGAGTTCACAGCCAAGAACCAAGGTCTGCAAAGGCTCCATGAGACAAACAGGGCACTGCAGAGCCAGATGGCACAACACGCTGCAAATAATCAGGCGCAACAAGAGCAAGATGGCTCGTCTGCAGGGTGAGAATGCTAAGCTATAGGCACACACTTGGGCCGGGCCAAGTACCCAGACTCAGTAACCCCAGTCCTCTGCCCAGTACCTTTCAGAGGAGTCTCCTAAAAATTATGAAGGGTTGTTAAAGGTTGACCAATGCACCCACTATTTCTGCTCTGCCCTCAGTCCCACTGATCAAGCAAAAGTAGGGCTCATTATTAGTCTCCTGACGGCAGATACATTGGACTGGGCCTCGCCACCACTCAAACAAGCGAACCTAATGCTATCAAACTGGGATGCCTTCTTCCAAGCATCCTTGCTATATTTGACAACCCCTATTTTGGCTGTTTGGCAGAGGTGGCCCTGCACAAACTCCAGCAGGGGCAGGGACCAGCCTCTTCCTATGCCACCCAATTTCGACAACTAGTCTCAGAGACTGAGTGGAAGAAAATAGCCCAGTTCTACCAGTTCTGGTGCAGATTATGCAGCAAGGTTAAAGAATGGGTTAGCTCGTATGGAAGCCCCAACCTCCAGCACAGATGGCTTTGCTGACTTGCCAATGGGCTCAGCAAACAATGTGAGGAAAGGAAGGGATCTGTGTTATCACCCAGCCAGTGTCCTTTCCTGTCCATCCCAAACCTGGACTTCTATGGAGCTGGATAGGACCCACCACCATGGGACAACTGAGGTGAAAGAGTACAGTCATCGTCATGGGCTGTGTGTTTACTATGGAGGATCTGGCCATATTTCTGCCCATTGCCCAACCCAAGCTACAGCATGAAGCGGTTTGGGAAACAACCATGCCCAGGCCTGGTACAGGGGGTTGGCCTGGTCAAGTTCCAAGACAATGCCCCCTACTTCTCAATGAGGCATGCCCCAGGCATGGCGAGTACTCCCCGCTGCTTAAGGTCCAGTCTCTCCCACTATTCCAGGGGAGCCTTCCTGAATTCCACCACAGTGGCTACTGATGGACTCTTGGGGAGTGGACAGCTACACAGATGCTGATATAGTTCAAGCCCTGGGTATTTGGGTTCAACCAAAGACTGCCCCTGATCTGATGGAAACAATAGACAGCTGGTTCTTGTCATCAGGGCCTGCGTCTGGAACAGTGTGTCAAGTCAGTCCTGGAATGGTTCCACCAATATGGCCTACATGCAAAACTGGAAAAATGCAGCTTTGACTACTGCCCTGTGGAGTTCCTGGGCTACATCCCATCCCCCAAAGGCCTCCGAATGAATCTCAAGAAGATGGAGGCAGTACAGAGTCCACCAAAAACACGAAGGAGCTACGATGTTTCCTGGGATTCACTAATTTTTATAGGGCTTCATCTCCAGGTCCTCAGGCCATACCTTCCCATTGACAGTACTTTTCTGCTAAGATAAGTCTTCATCTGGTCCCCAGAGACTCAACAAGCATTCAGCCAGCTCAAGACAACACTTACTAGCAACCCAATCCTGGTCCATCCCAACCTGGCATGACTCTTCATCATCGAGACCATCACCTCCAATGCGGCAGTTAGGGTGTCATGCTCTCTCAAAGATGTGGTCACCAACAGCACCCCCACTCTTGGGCCTACTATTCATGGAAGTTCACTTCAGCTCAACAGAATTACATAATTCCAGATAAAGAGCTTTCAGCCATCAAAACAGCTTTTGAAGAGTGGCACCGCTATCTGGAGGATGAACAGTAAAAATATAGAGTACCACCGCCAAGCAAGAGTGTTGAACCGGACGTAGCTTCACTCGGCCCTATTTTTCACACACTTCAATTTCACAATTACATAGCACCCAGGGGCCCAGGATGACACTGTCTATACCTTGTCCCTAAAAGAGAAACTTCTATTCAGCCAAAAGCCCCTTCAGGTGGAGCCCAACTCATTATCATAGAAGATTAGAGTTAGAAGGAACCTCAGAAGGTCATCTAGTCCAAACCTGCTCAAAGTAGGATCAACCCCAACTAAATCATTCAGCCAGAGCTTTGTCAAGCCAGGCCTTAAACCTCTAAGGACGGAGATTCCACCACATCCCTAGGTAGCCCATTCCAGTGCTTTACCACTCTCCTAGTGAAAAAGATTTTCCTAATATCTAACCAGATCTTCCCCACTACAACTTGGGACCATTTCTCCTTGTTCTGTCACCTGCCACCATGGAGAACAGCCTAGCTCCATTCTCTTTGGAACCTTCATTCAGGTATTTGAAGGTTGCTACCAAATCCACCCTCCCGCCCAAACTCATTCTTCCCTTCTGCGGACTAAACAAGGCCAGTTTCCTCAATCTTTTGTCATAAGTCACATACCCCAGCCTGCTAATCATTTTTGTTACCCTTTGGTGGACTCCCTCCAATTTGTCCACATCCTTTCTGTGGTGGGGGACCCACAACTGGACACAGTATTCCAAATGTGACCTCATCAGTGCTGAACAGAGGGGAATAATTACTTCCTGCAATCTGCTCATAATGCTCCTATTAATGCAGCCCAATATGCCATTAGCTTTTTTGGCAATAAGGACACACTGTTGTGTCATATCCAGCTTTTTGTCTACTCTAATGTTCAGATCCTTTTCTGAAGAACTGCTGCTTATCCAATTGGTCCCCAGTCTGTAGCAGGACATGGGAACCTTCCGTCCTAAGTCCAGGACTCCCCACTTGTCCTTATTGAAACTCATCAGATTTCTTTTGGCCCAATCCATCTAGATCACTTTGTATCCCATCCCTATCCCAGGGTATCTACCACTCCCCACACCTTAGTGTCATGTGCAAAAATTAATGAGGATGCCATCATCCCCATCCTCCAGATCATTTATGAACAAAACCGGCCCCAGGAACGAGCCCTGGGGCACTCCACTTGACACTGGTTACCAACTAGACATCGAGTCTCTGGTCACTACCCATTGAGCCTGATGATCTAGCCAGTTTTCTAGCCATCTTATAGTTCATTCATCCAATCCATATTTCTTTAACTTGCTGGCAAGAATATACTGTGGGAGACCATACCAAAAGTTTTGCTAAGGTCAAGGTATATCATATCCACTGCTTCCCCCACATCCACAGACCTAGTCATCTCATCATAGAAGGCAATCAGGTTGGTCAGGCATGACTTGCCCTTGTTGAATCCGTGCTGACTGTTCCTAATCACCTTTCTCTGCTCCAAGTATTTAAAAATGGATTCCTTGAGGACCTGCTCCATGACTTTTCTGGGGACTGAGGTGAGGCTCTTTCTTAAGCCTTAGAACTTCCTGGAAGCCATGATTCCACTAGATCTCATATCACTGATCTGCTCAGCTATGGGAATGAGCCCTCTCCCCAGGAACATGTCACAGCAAGCCAAGAGCAATATCAGCTCCAGAATGGCTTGCTCAGTGTGAAGGGCTGCTTGTATGTTCTGCCAGGACCTCCTTTGTTAGAGGTACTATGGCATTGTCATGACTCACCATTAGCAGGCCATCTGGGGTGCCTCAACATTCTCTGTTTGGCTTCACGCTCCTTCTGGTGTCCCTGAACATGAAGTATAATCCACTCATATATTGATTCCTGTCAAACATTCACCTGCACTCAAAACCCTTTGGCACCCTACTACCTTTCAAGACCCATCCAGACCTTAGGTAGTCATTATGCTAGATTTCATGGTTCCAGAAAGGCCCAACATTTACTATTGGGCAAAAAGTGTAGCTCTCAGCCTCAAATCACCCCACCAGCTGGCCAAGTCATAAACTGAAATCAGAAAAGATCTCCTGTAGCTATCACAACCATTCCTGCTCCTGAATTCCAGGCTTTGAACTCAGCTGGATTTGAACTTTGCCTCCTCACTTGCACTCTGAAACATGACTCAGCTCTGGACCTTTGGTATCGATCCTGGCCTGGAGCTTGACACTGTACTCCTTCACTACTCCCAGCCTTAGGTACCTTTGCCCCTGCTTGGACCTTGACCGCCCTTGAGGGATTCTGACACAGATAAAAATCATATAGTTAGTCTGTGGTTTCTCTTTACTCCCACCAAGATTTGTATCACTAATGCATTAATGGAGTAACATGCTGCTGGTTCCTGTAGCAAACAAAGTTAAATTCAGACAGAAGCCTTGGGACCTTTGAAAAGAAAATCCTGTTTTCAAAGATGGAACTAGACTGACTAAATATTTTTTATCTGACATTTCATGTAGTCTTCAAAGTCTCTAACAACCATCGATGATGATCAATAGCGCTCACATATAGTTCTCACAACAGACAGATGAAAACTTTGTTCCCCATTAAGCCTTCAACAATATGGCTCCCGTGTGATGATCTAAATGATTAATTAGACCATTTACCATTTTCACACAATTAGTTAATAGCCTATACAAACTGTTATTTATGGGAAAAAGCATTCTCCAGATATCCTCCTTAAAATAAGTAACACAGAGTGAACACACTAGGTAAAGATACCTTAGAAAACAAAACCTTAGCTCCTTCATAAGTTGCTAGCAATTCCTTGACTCAGGTGCTCCTTTTCCGTATAACTTCAGCTGCTAATAGCACTATGGTTAAGACTCCATACCTTAATTTCAGTCCGTTATTTATAGAATTTACTACAAGAGCGTATTTGGGATGCTAATGTTGAATATACAGCTTTCACAATTATTGCTGTGAAACAAGACCAATTCAGAAGTGACTCACAAGATGGTGTAAATTAAACCACTTCATATTCAAACTCTTTTATATACACCTACACCCACTCTACCCCTATATTAATAGGGATTAATACCTATGTTAATGAAACTTAGAAGTTGAGGAAGTGGAATGCTGTATAAAAAGCTATAATTTAAAGCAGGAAGGGAGCTACTTTGATTTGCATCTTCTTCTGGGTCCTCACAGCGTATGGTACACCAAAGCAGACTGCCCAACATGTGGGCAATGTGGATGAGGTAGGTCTAAGGGAGTCTAAGTTAGTGCAAAGAGATCTAATTTAGCATAATGGGGTCCAACATACATGCTCTAATGCATCATTTCTGATTTATTTTTACTGTCATTTTTGTTTGTTAACCACCATTTATACCAGGGCACTATACAAATTAAAACAAAGGCTCAAAAACAAACAGCCAGCCAGCCCGCCAGCGATCTGCAAATGAGAGAAGAGGAAATATTTTAGCAAATCAGATCATTTCCTTTATTTCCTGCACAATAAATACTAAGTGGCTTAAATTCTGTTGGGAAATCATTATGAGTCCCAGTATAGGTATTTTTTAAATCTATCCAATAGTAACAACAGATTTTATCATTAAAAAAGTGACAACTGACATTTCCGAATGATTTCCAATAATGCAAGAGGTCTGAAGAATTTCATGTGCTTTATTTATTACAGAAGTAGGAATCATTTTTGTGTGACACCTCCTGAAAGAAAATTTTCAGATGTTTGCCAAATGCCAGATGTTTGATGTGTGATGTTTCCTAGGTAGCTACTATTTAACATTTTATAGAGCAGTACCGTTAATAGTTATAACCTAATTCACTAACTTCACATTGTACTTCATAATCCCAATAATCAAAGAAAATTTTCCCTCACTTGTCAGTGATTCTATTTGAACACTACCATTTTCCATTTAATGATACACTCTTATTTTAACCTGAGCTGCCAAAAAGGAGGTTAATCAGATTTACATGGGCTGGGAAATCACACTGATTGTCATTCTGGGAAATTAGGAAAAAACAGAAAGGGAATAAATAGCCTAGCTTTGATCTGCCCTTGTAATCGTGTTATGATTAAATCAACAGATAAGAAGAATCTACTTTGAACAGCTACAAAAATAAAAGAGTGGATTGTGGTAGTCTGAACTGTTACAATAGGTACTTTAAGAACTTCATATAAACCCTGACAGAAGTTTATATGACTTTTATTTTAAGATGTCTATTTTCTTATACGATTGCTGAAATCAGACTACTTCCATTTTATTCGGTTTTAGTTTTCTTCGTTACAACATATAACTGCTTAATGGCTCACTAAGAGATTAACACCATCATTCAGGCTATGTACACACGATCAGATTAAAACGCAACATGGCAATCGCGCTATAAAAAACACGTGACCTTTATTGTGGGATAGTACGTACACACGTCGCTCCTTGTAACGCAACAGAATTCTTTGCAATATCGTGGTGTAGCGCAATGAATTCTGGGCACCTATGCCACAGTTCAAATTTCCCTCAATCTGCGCTTGGAATCATGGGATGAAGGAAAGGAACGCAAAGCGCCATGGGTAAAATCTCAGTTTCCCGTGGTGCATTGTGTTCCCCTTGCGTCTTCCTCGTTGCCAACAGCAACTCGCGCCTATTTTCAACAGTGCAGTGACGCACTACTTGCGAGCAATCACAACAGCGACAGCATGGATCCTGCTCTGATCTCCACTGTCGCCTTCAGCATTCTAAATACATCTCGGCTGGTTGCTCAGTACGCAACGAGCTCCGAGTCAGACGAGGACGCTGAGGAGCAGGGGCTGATCGATGCCATGCAGAGCAACAGCACTGCGTTGCTCAGCTCCTTCACTGATCATCTGCACACGGTGCAACACCGTTTCTGGTCGCGAGAGATGAGCACCGAGTGGTGGGATCGCATTGTTATGCAGCTGTGGGATGACGAGCAGTGGGTACAGAACTTTCGAATGCGGAAAGCAACCTTTCTGGAACTGTGTTCAGAGCTGGCCCCTGCCCTGCGACGTAAAGACACCAACATGAGGTCAGCCCTAACCGTGGAGAAGCGTGTTGCAATTGCTGTCTGCACAGGGCACACAGATGGAACCCAATATCTCTCTCCTCAGAGTGCCCCTGCCAGCTAGAATACATATTCTACATGCCACCGGTTGCAAGCCAGGACTGTATGCTGCTGCACTGTGTGCTGCTATGGTTCCCAGGGCTGTGCTTTGCAGCTGGCGAGGCAGAGCATCCGTCTTTGGGAGCGTAGACACAAACGCTCTCCCATCTAACCTGAGTAGTAGGCTCTGGAGGTACATCGAGGAAACCTTTAGTGACCTAAATACAGATGATTTTTTGACAATCACTGCTTGTGTTGATGCACTTCTAATGAATGCAGAGTAAAGAGCGTGCACAGCGGGGACTGAGACAGCAAGCACCCCACCCCGGACAATGATATTTTAGCAGGAGCCATAGCTGCACGAAAGAGAAACTTACCGGAACCCCCCTCTGCCGCCTCAGAGGACACACTGCAATTCATGTCTTGGGTGGACGTCTCAGTGGGGGTGCAGAAGAGCTCCTGACTACACGCTGTTGCGCCTTCCTCCAGGTCATCCTCCATCTCCTCCTCCTCCTCATCGATCACGTCCTCATCCTGCTCGGGTCTGGCATTCACTGGATGAGGGGGGGCCGATGTGTCCACGGGACTCTTTTCAGTGGTTGTGGGGTCCCCACTGAGGATGGTTTCTATCTCCTTATAGTACCTGCATATAGCAGGCGCTGATCCCGAACGGCGGTTTGCCTCCTTTGCTCGGTGATAGGTTATTCTTAGCTCCTTCACCTTTGATCTGCACTGCACAGTGTCTCTATCATGACCTCTCTCTGACATGGCCTGAGAAATTATGCCAAATGTATCATAATTTCGCCTGCTGCCACGTAGCTGCGCCCGCACAGCGGACTCTCCCCAGATGCTGATCAGGTCCAGCACCTCTGCCGTGCTCCAAAGGGGTGCGCATCTTCCATGACAGGCTACCATTGCTACTGATGATCAGAGCTGCACTCCACTCCACGAGGAAGAGAACAGGAAGTGAAACAGACGAGAAATTCGAAAATCCCAGGAATCTGATCAGGGCGGGGACTGTTTCATCACGGCCACAGACCGGGTGGGGGGAGACCAGAGAGGACGACTTTGGAATGCTGGGACACTTCCGGAGGCCAATCATTGCGCGGTAAGCGTACACACGAGTGGAAAGGCGCAACAGCTGTTCTGCATTAACTGCTACCACCCTCGTCGAGGTGGTTTTTGTATTGTGCTACAACAAGGCAGTTAACGCGCAACAGCCCTATTGCACGTGTGTACGCTGTTGTTGGTATCGCGCGATAATGATTGTTAATGCGCAATAAAGTGATCGTGTGTACAAGGCCTTACACTCAAGCAGAAAGGAAATGAAGAATAGGACTTAGTTTTATTACCACCATTTAAATCTATTATAACAGAATTCTTCATTGAAAATATTTATGTTTTCCTCTTCCACACAGATGCTTTTTAATAGACTCAAAATACAAAGTACCTATTGTAATAAAAGTACTCTCTTTAAAAGACCTGAATTAAATATTTGCTTTTTTGTTTTTAAATGTTGTAGCAAGTATTTCTGCATATCCAGAGAATAAAAAAATTCTGAGCCACAAGAATGAAAAATGCTTTTCCCTCTCTTATTATAAAATCTTAATAGGAGCCACTTTTTAAAAATGAACTGTATACAATAAAGAGAAACAATTTTTAAATGTTTAATCTCAGGAATATAAATCCAGACTCAGTCCCCTATCTTTTCCTGCAGATTCTCTCTAATTCTCACTTGAATCTTCACCTGACAGAATAACAGCTAAATATATTTGTTTATAACAGAAAGGATGGTAAGGCCAATCTCACAACCTCAAAAGGGCTTCATCATTTAATAAAGACATTGAGGAACATGTATGGAACAAATAATAATGTTGAGCCAAATTCACTACTGCTGTAGTTGTAAATTAATCTAATCCATTATATGGACTGGGAATTCACTCCTTGAATAGATTTTTCCTCCATTAAGCATTCATTTGAAAAGGATTTCCCTCTATACATTTCTAGTATTAGCAGCCAGAAACACGATGATATCTGGTTTAATTTCCCCTTTTGGTATATGGGTTTTTTATTTATTTAATGTCTCTTTTATTTAAAGGGAGTATCATCAGAAATCAAAGAGTCTGTAAAGCTTAGTTTCCAATGCATTTGTTTTAAGTTCTAAGAAAAAAAAATATTTTAAAGTATTTAAACAAATCTTCAACATCCATCTATCTTGAACAAGTACCAGTAGCCTTAAAGCACTTTTAAAAGGTATTGAAGGAATTTATGGGGGAAAAAAAACCAAAAAAAAACTTGACTGGTTTGCATTTAGCTGATATTTAAAGATTTGATAAACAGAAGTGAATATTCAGATGATTTCAAAATTTATCTAAGGCTCAGGTCCTGGGACAACTGGAGTATAATATATGCATGCACAAGAATTGCCAGCTCTAAGTACATTTAAAGCCAAAATTTTTGCTGGTCTACTCTAAATGTTTTTCCTTTTACATAGAGCATATACTATAAAATCATTCTTGGCTATTTGGTAAAGAAGTATTCCCACCCCCAAGGAGTTTTCAGCATCTGGTACTGGAAAGCTATTAAGTGTGCAAACAGATTTTTTAAAAGACTTAGGTGGAATAGTTGTGCTTTAATTGATGAACACCACACACTTAGGATGGGTGCTCATGAAGTTTAAATAAATGAAACATACTCATGATTAATTTAGAGGCTACATCATCTCACTGCCAAGTTGGGACTTTCCAAAATGGCATCTGGCTCACGTTTGGTTTGAGACTGAGAATTTTACCTTTGCTGTACACCAGCCAAAAGTAACATCAATTTAAGACCAGCATTTGCCTTATCTGCTTAGAGTGAATGACCTTATTTGTTCATTCTCAGAGTCTAATGGAATCAGTATATTTCCAGATAGTTCTTAAAAAGCCCACCGTTCAACTGGCAGATAACTGTGATAGTAGCTTGGCTGGACTTTATAATGCCTTTCACTCTTGGCTACCGATAGGGGCACCCTCCTTGGATCCATTCTTATAGGTCAGCTATTTATAAAGATAAACCTGCTCGCTTATCTCATCTGTTGAAGGCTACCTAGGTACCCAGCTGACCCACATAACTGAGCTATCTGATTGCCTATCTGGTTAGAGCATCAATGATGAAAATCTCTTCCCAAAACTGGATTACATGTACTCAGGTTTTTCCAAGTTTTTAGTTGTGGCTGGACAGAAAAGGATTCACCTTCACCACATGGCCTGATAAGTCCCATACAGTAGCATTATTCCAGATTCTGTACAGCTTGACAGCACTCCAGAGTCAGTACAGGTTTCAAATTAACTTGTGGGTAGAACTTATGGTACTGGTTGTAGTCCATAAAGCCCTTGAGACCAAATGACCTAAATGTCAACTCGATATCAAACAATCTCGCACACAGCAAGGAAAGGAAATCTAAATAGATCAGGTGACTAAAGCAACTGTTAGAACAGTGCATGGAATCGGATAGGACTTGGTCTTCAAAATCAGTACTGGCGTAACAGGCAGCCTGCCAGCCTCCCTCGTGAGGAACAGGAATGGCAAGGTGGAGAGATTTTTGCAGTTAATTCCAAGCTCTGGCTGTTGTACAAGATGCCTTTGTGATCACCTTTGAGATGTTCTCATCTGCACTACAACAGACAATTTCAAAGCGATCTTTACAGGTGACGATTGTGGATTCCTCCCTCCCCCTCCCACACACACACAACTTGCTGGAACAGTCACAGCTGAATTTTTGACTAGGGTGCAGAAATCTCACAGGACATCATTAGTTCAAATAGAGTCATCAGGGTTCCCAGGGCACAACAGCAATTTGGTTTTCCTGTCACTGGTGTGAAATGTGAGCTGGAGGGAAGTAAGAGAGCTCTCTTTTGAACTGGTCACAAATGTCAAGTCCAGAACATGATCCAGATTGTCTTCACTGCCAGTGTTGGCTCCTGAAACTACATGGCACTATTATTAAGATGAAATATGGGATTATATAAACTCCCACTACAGCCATCATTATTGTGAACATGCAAGGAGCTGTTGCCAGGCAAAGAGAAGGAGAACAGAGGTATTGAGAAATGTGCAAATATGAGATGCCACTGACAACTGAAGCCTCTTGACATTTTAATTACATCGTTTTAGACAGGAAGAAGCTCCTAGCCTTAGTTCAGGTGAGACCCCATCATACAGACTGATTCTACTATTTTAGGTAAGAAACCAGACTAGTATTTCCTCATCTTCTCTGCTTCTTTGAGACTTATTGTACTAATTTGCAAATGGCGTCCAGGAATGGAGTTCTCTTTACCAGGGAGAGATGGAATAAATCATTATGCTGGATGAAGAAAGAAGAGGAGCAATTCTATGAAGTGCTCTTTGCCTATAATCAAAAATACCTCTTCATCCCCATACACCAGCAATCTAGTTCGCCAGCATAGGAAAGATCTATGCTAGGCCAGAGTCTGTTTCAGGCCCTTGCATCAGGGCACAATTTGTTGATTAAACTGAAACTTTGGTAAACCCCAAAATATTTCCTCTATCCAACATGGGTTACGGTTCCCAGAGGCCTTCCTCCTCCCCTCTCTCAGCCACAGCCCTGCCTCACAGCACCTTTCTACTTCCTGTAGTTCCCACATGCCAGGCCATCTTACCTAGAAGTCTCCTAACTGCTGGATTCCTTCCCTTAACCTGGGAACTCACAGAAACCAACGTGTGCCCTGCAGCTCTTGCTGGCTTTTGTAAAGACTAGGTGCTCTTCAAGCTATGCTATCTCCCGATCCATGGCTCTATAACCTGGGAGGCAACTGATTAATCACACATGGTGCTATGGCCATCTCCTCTAAAAGGGCCAGCTATCCCCTAAAAGTCCCTGCAAATCAAGCCTCCAGTAAACAGACAATGTGATACTTTCCATGCTAGTATGAGAGAGTTGAGAGAAAGCCTTCTCCTTATTAAAGCATATAGGTGTTCCTCAGGTTAGAGTCAGTCTCTCACAGGGTGCTTGATCTATCACCGTGTGCCATTCTTTTGCCTCTGTGTTTTACAATATAAGCAGCAGTAGCATCTATATTGAAAACACTAGTGCAATACTAGCAAGATGCAGTTGCAAAAACATGAACTATTGTGTACAGTGAGTGAAGTATACTGCGTGCCAGGCTTTAACAACTCAGTCCTTCCCTATTGACCTTGAATGCCCGGAAGAAACAATCTTAAATCTTTGCCTCTGTATTGTCTGCCCCTTCAGGTCTTGGCTCCTGAAGCTGAAAACATTTGGAAATGGCAACTCATCTTCTATGGACTATGGAAATCAAAGACCATATTTCATTACAGAGCACAAAATTATGTTGCTTTTGCTATCTTCTAGAAAGACAAAGTGATATAATTTCATACATCTTCAACATTAGTTTGTTTTGTATATTACAAGTGCTAGTATGTATGTATTCAGTATCATAAGCTACTAGTATAGCCATTCAGTCTACCACCTGCTGTTTGCAAGTAGGAACAGTTTCTGCTTAAAATCAGTATGTTTCACTCAGTTCTCAAAAGTGCAACCAACAGATGCACTGCATTGTATTTAATGCAGAAACACAAGACGTTCAAAGAAATTTTAGACTTGAGAGAAAAGTCTGTTAGAGACAAAACACAGGCTCCTTTTTCTACAATATATCAACACTATAAATTAAACTGGAAATTAAAACTTACTCTGTTCCCATTTAAGTAGCTTGAAAAGCTTCCAGTAATTAAAAATATCAATCAGTACCGTGCAATAATTAGTGAAACACATATAATGAAAATAGCAACCAACATTAGCAACAAGACGACTGGTCGTTCACAAGCAACTCTAGCTTTGTGAAACCAGACAGTTATTTCTGATCATACATATTGAGGCAAGGGACGGGGGGCTGGGTACTCCCCCCTCCCTCTTCCTCTTGCTGTGGCTGCATTTTCTGTATCTCCCCTTAAGTTGCTGAGACTACCCTTTTGCAATTGCACTTTGAGTATTTGCTGGTCTGTTAATCTATAACTGCTATACTATAGTCTGTGACCCTATAGCCATAGAAAAAGTTCCCCTTTGAAGTTCCCCTTTCCTAAAATTATCTAGGCTTGCCGAAACTGCTTCTCCTGTCCGGTTTCCCCCAATTTTGCTGTGATTGCACTTCTGTAACTGCTGTAACTGCATTTCTGTATTTGCTGTAACTGCATTTTGGGTCAGTTGACCTATAACTGTTATGCTATGACCTGTTAACCTATAACCAATAAGAGAAACTATGTGTAACCACTCAGGGAATAGGGGAAGTATGTATGCTAATTGTCACTATACTAATGCTTAAACATTATGTTAATGAAAAAAGTATATAAAGACTACGCCCCTATGTATTTGGGGCTCAGCCTTTGGAAGCGATTCCGCTGGGCCACTTGACGGCCGTCAATAAACTCTGATTGCCTCCTAATCCGGTGTCCGAGATCCTTCTGTCTTGCTTCAATATGATGTATAAATGAAGGAAAGGAATAGAGTACTCTATGTTTGGGACTGGTAAAGCACTGAAGCAATGTAGTTGTACCAGTGCGACTATGCCATTATAGTGCTTCAGTAAAGATACTACCTATGCTGAAAGGAAGGGTTCTTCCCTGAGCTCCAAGTTCTCCACCTCTCTAAGAGGCAGTAGCTACGTCAACAGGAGAATTCTCCTGTGCTCTCTGCATCCGGGGTTAGGTTGGTCTGCATCATTCAGAATGTGGCACTTTCACATAGTTATAATTTCCTAGTGTAGACCAAGCCTGAAACAAACTGGAGCTCTTTATCCTGGATCAAAGGCAACTGCTCCACATGTAATTTACTTGGCCAATCATTTCCTGAATTCCATTTGCTATTATTTCAGATGTTCATGTTTATTTAAGTGAGAGCTTATTCCTCTCACAGTCCAGAGATTCTTCTTGCACTCAAGTCAGAACTTTTAGCTTGTGACACAGGCATCACAGTCTATTGCAGGGAAATCAAATAAGATGAGAAAAATCTCAGTACTATGACTTCACTGTAGGAATCAGCAGGAAAAGAATAGGTCTGTGAAGGATGAATCATTTGTTTAGTCACAAATGTCTCAATCCATTATTTCTTTCCACTTGCCTATTACTGAAGTATAAATTATGGTGCAAATGTGATTACAAGCTCAAAAATGCAAACACACAAGGTTTATTGATTTAAATGAAAAGAGATCTCTTAGGAATTTTAATGATCGCTCGAAGCTCTTTTTACATAAATTTAGACGCACTAGTTCCAAAGACTTTACAGTGCATACTGTTTTACTATATGAAATGTATCTCACAATCTTCACACACCTATTATTATATTCAATGCCTATTTAACTATTTAAGAAATTGTTTCAGGAGCATATTTTTTTCCACTCAAAAAAACCCCATAAACAAACCAACCAACCTTTATCTCATCGTAACTTATATAGTTAAGAGAGTGGCATGAAAGTAAGCTTCTAAAGAAGCACAACATAGGTTGAAATATGCTCTTCAATTTGCTCACCCATGAATGACAAACATTTGTTAAACAATGACTCCACATTTGTCAAAAGTCTGCATAAGAAAAATTAACCATTACACCAAATCTATTTGGTAAATTCCAAATCACAGAATTATTGGAAATATTGACTATGTTTCTTGTGACAGTCTAACCTTTATCTGATGTGAAGTGGAATCATTAAAATAAAAATAAGAAAAAATTAATTATCTGATAGTAACTGGAGATTCTTTGAGATGGCTGCTCCCTGTCAGTATTTCACTCTGGGTGTGCCTGCACTCCACATGCCCAGAGCTGGGCAATTTTGAATGCAGCATCCACTGAGCCATGCATGAACCCTGGCTCATGTACATCTCCAACTGAGATAAAAGGCAAGGAAGACTGAGCAATTCTCCAGTTCCTTCTCTTTCGCATATCAGAGAAGCTCTGAAGCAGAGGGGAAAAAGGGTGGGTCGTGGAACACAAATATGGACCACACAACTCTCTTCTTTGATTGCTGGTCCCTATGTCCATTCCACTGTGGGTGGCTGACAAGCATTTCTCAAATAAGAGGAGAGTGAGCCAAATAAAGGACTATCACTCTAAAACATGCATCAGCAAAGGAATCCTGTATGAAGGCACAATGTCTCACAAACATGCAGCTGGAGCTCCACGTAACTGATTTGCAAGTGTCAAGTGAAGGCACCTCTTGAAATCAATGGCTTAGATATTGTTTGCACTCTTGTGGAATAAGCTATTACCCCAAGAGTAGAAGGAAGATTAGGGAATTGACAGCAGAGCAAAAATGCAACCAGAGAGCCATTTTGAGATTCTCTATGAGGATACAGCCTTACCCCTAACCCTTTCCATGATGGCAACCAATAATTTAGAAGAGCTCCTGTCTGGTTTTGTTCTCTGCAAGTCAGATCACCAAACAGAGAGGGAATGAACCCTCCTTTCTTCAGAGGTGGTGTGTGGTTTTGGGACGAAAACAGTTAAGTAAATTGACTGGTTCAGGTGAAACTCAGACGACTCTGGGGGTGCGTTTAGGGTATAAACATAATGAAATTTTGTCCTAATGAAACATAGTGTAAGAAGGATCTGCCATCAGCGCTCCAAACTCTCCAACCCTCCTGACTGGGATGACAGCTACCAAGAGTTTAACCCTCATGGGGAGAAGAGAGAGAGAGAAAGAAGCTAGTTGTTCAAAAGGAGGCTTCGTGAGTACTGAGAGAACAAGTTTCAAGTCCCATTCAGGAGCAGACTTCTTTACAGATGAAAAGATTCTGATTAGGCCTTTCCAGAATCTGCTAGTCAGAGGGTGTGTAAATACTGAGAAGCCCAGTGACAGGAGATATCTGGCACCGATTGCTGCCAGGTGGACCCATAAGGAGCTGATGGACAAACCTGCTGTTTTTACAAAAAGAATATAGCCCAGAATGAAAGTAATATCTGCAGCTTCTTCATCTAAACAGGGAACAGGAAGAATACTTCTGTGAACCAGTTTAGACATTTTGCTGATGTATTTTACAGCTTAATATCCATCATTTGTCATATACCTGGGATATTACAGAGGATGACTGCGAAGATCTGAATTGGGGTTATTATATTAGAACTTATAATTTATAGACATATTCATAGCTTTTAGGCCTACGCTTTGATGCTACCAGTTTTATTTTGGTGCTGAAAAATGGCTTCTGGAGTCAATTTTGCTCACACCGATGCTGTTACTAAAGATATTACCAGTAATACAGGCACTTAACACTTGATAATATTAATATGTAACAATCCACTCCAAAAAAGCAACATTCATTTAATTTTCTATGAATATCATGATTTTCTTTCTTCAGTGGTCTTGAGGGCGAAATATTAATCGCATGCATTATAACCAGCCATTCTAAAAAACTCACTTTGCTATGCCCAGACACTCTAATTCAGAGCTTCAGTAGTTGCGTCCTGAGTCACCTCAGCAAAAATACTTTTACCAAACTGAGTGGCAGTTAAGCAGTATGGAAAAATAACCAAATGCTCAACTGAGGTCATCTATTGCCTTTTATTTGTATCCTCAAGCATGTCCATAAACAGAAGCATGAATCCTACCGGGCTATCTAATCAAATACCAGAATGTTTTTTTAAAAATGCCTTTGTTGAATGAAGAAAATATTAGAGAACAACAAAATAAGTATAAAATATTCTGGGAATATTTAAAAATATATTCTGACATTCAGAAAACAGATACAAAATGTAGAAGATTCCTTAAAACAGATCATGTAAAATCTGTATTTGCAACTCTGGTGAGTTCTGCTCTTTCATGAGCCCTAATTCATCCACAGATGAGGAAAAGAAAATAGTTCTAATTTATCACCAAAAAAAGTTAAAATGAAGCTAATAGTCTAAATGGGGTCCATCCTATCATTTTAGTGATATAGTATGCACACATCAAAATAGTCAGACATCCCATGTTATGTAATTATTATTAATTAACTGAATTATAAGTGATTATTATTACTATACATGGAACTTGTGTATTGTGCATGTTTTACATATATCTCCAAATCTTTGCTAGAAACCACAGACACTAGACAGTAAACCAAGTATATTTCTGAGACTGGATGTTCCTGGAACGTTTTTGTGAATAATCTTCTGTAGCTTTATTATCTAACATGCGAAGTGGTATGCACTAAGGCCAAGAACACACAAGCATGAATTTGCTAAAAATTAATACCCAGCTATAATCTGTAGTTAATTAGCTGAATCTACACGCTATAAACTCAAGCAACATCCTCCCACCATAGGGCATTCTCACTAAATCTTGAAGACATCATCAGTAACCAGCTAACAGGGGGCATCTCAGCTAATACATTCCTATCTGTGGTACCATTAAACAAAATAGAGGTTTCCACGCTGCTAAATGTACAGCTATGTAATTAACAACTCAAACAGAGATTACTACTCTGCCACAGGAGCTGGAAACAATCTATTTGAGTGAAGAATATGTGAGTTGCGAGAATATGGAGGTTAGGCACATAAGTGTGTTATATGTTCTGTAGAATATAGATTTCAACTGAAAAAGAAAACCAGTAAATTGATAGTTCCACAATGTAAACTTATTTACTATTTCCTTTGAATCTGCAATAAGATTAACTGCATGGAGACGTGATTTTCCTACAGTCCAATCATTTTGAAAAACAATTTTAGCCATTTAAAATGCCAATATTGTTAGCCATTTGACTGATGACAGTTTTACTAGATGGATCCAGGAGTACACTTATCCAGTACCCTATCATTCCCGATTTCAAGTTTTGAGAATGCCAATCACTGAACAGTCTATCAAATATTAAGATAATTCAACTGCTTCCAAATATCTTAAAAAAGAGAAGAGAATGATGTGTGAACTCCCACAGTCCAACAGTTTTTAATGCATACTTGAATTCTAAATGAATGGTTATATAAGGTTATGGAGATCCAGGAGAGAGGCAATCTAAAAAGTCTGGGGGATGATGTATGGTATATTCAGAATTTAGTTCAGAAGAAGGTCAGAGGACATCATGAGGGATTAACCCATCAGCTGAATACAGCCTGTAAGAGCAAGACAGCACCTGGAACAGTTAAATTATATCCAAGACACCGATACCTCTTATACTCCCTCCAAAGTTTTGCTCTTACTTTCCCATCTAAAGTCCTATTCCAACTTCTCCAAACAGAACTGCTGTCAATATCCTGTTTGACTCTTATTTATTTTTTGTAGCTTGCCAGTGCCAATGTACCCAGAAGGCTTTGTGTGCTTGGCTCTGGTGGTAACTGACAGGAGCAAAGCCTTTGGGGTGCATTAGTATCACTTCAGCTGGATGGGGGGGGGGGGGGGAAATGTATCAGGAGCTGCTGGAGCATTTGTGGGGTTGAAGGCTGTATAAAACTGCCTGAAAAGTTTGAAACCTATCATACTTTCATAAAACCTTACACAGAATTGGAAGGAATTGCCCTCCAAGTCACACTTCTACAGTGCAATTTTGATGAGTTTGTGAATTATATATAACCTTTGACCTGGCAATTTAGTAAGATCTGAATAATTTATAATTGAAAGATAAAATGTGTCTTTTGTTACCATATAAACAGCATTGCTAGAACTATCATTTTTGTAAACAATTTTCAAAAATTCAGCACAAGCAACTTCTGACTGAATATATTGGGTCACATGCAGCAACATGAATACCCAGACATTGCAATACAGTTTTCAAAAGAGGAAAAGCCCTATTTACCAGGTTTTTAATCTTGCAGTAGCTGCCTTTATATTAGTCATATTAATTTGGTAGTTAAAGGCAACTGCTCTGAACTAACACTGCAATGAAGTTTCTTGTTTGGCTGCAAAATACCATCATTGACAATTAATGTTACCTTCCTGATCGCCACACCCCTCAACCCTTATTTCCCAATTTGTTCCCCCCCTAAGGAAAAAAAAGTTAAGTTAGCTAACATTTCTATGCAAGTTTCCTCAGCAATGAAAAAAATAATTTTAGAAATTGCTACAGACAGCCTTCATTTCTTCAGGGTTCAGAGCCTGATCTTTTATCAAGATTAAATTAACTTTAAATAGTTCCACTTGTTTGATACAACATAGCTACAAAATAGGAAAGGTTTGACCAAAGGTCGGTTAAAACTTCCTACAACATACCCACCACCAGTCATGTTTCCGTTCTGCACATGCTCATTTTCCCAAGAGGATAAGGCAGAGAGATGGGGGATGGAAGACACAGTCGTATACAGTACTGAGAACGCATAACAAATTAAATGGGATTGGAGAACATAATACATTTCCTTTACGAAGAAAAACAGACTTCAAAAATACAAGAATAAAGTAAGTCACTTGATACTGAAACGGTGTCCTTATTTTCTTTTCCCCCTACTCCCTTCATATCATAGAATCATAGAATAATAGGGATGGAAGGGACCTCACGAGGTCATCTAGTCCAACCCCCTGCTAAAAAGCAGGAGCACTCCCACTAAATCACCCCAGCCAGGACTCAGCCAAATCAGTACTTGCTACTACTGGCAGCAATAGCCATAAATTCAAACAGATCATTTTTTAACTGACACATATTGATTAGATAACCTTTGTGTAGTCCTGTTTTGGAGCCGAATGCTAGGTGTAACAGTTGACTCCCAAGTATGCCAAGCTTTGAATCTAATATAAAGTTTATCCCATCTAAAATTACATTGCATAAAGAACAGATTACAGTATACAGATCTTAATACAGCCTACAACAAACAGATCATGCATCATTCTGGCAGAATCATAATGAATATGCCAAAGAAACTGACTCCAAAAAGAAAAAAAATAGAAGTCACAATGAGACTAAATTGGCAGTCAGAATTCTATTAAAATATTCTATCTTTAAATACCAGAACACTGCAATATTTCCACCTCTCTAATTTTGATTTGCTTTTTAGATAAAAACACTATAGAAGAGTTTCTACAGACTTTAACCAATATTTAAAATTCCACATAACCCATGAGGTGTCTACAAAGCTATCATCTCAAGCCATATTCTCCCTTTTTAAAAGGATAAAAGGCTGAGTACAAAGTAAAAAGATTACTCAGGCTTGCAGGGAGAGACTGAGTAGGTGTTAGTAATAGTATGGTGAATATTTTCAGTCTTCAAAAAAAGAAAAATACAAAAGCCCCTGCCATGATACTGCTAATTTGTCTATGTCTGGAAAGAGATATTAGACTGAAAACACTTTGTACAGTTATGAATATAAATGACCCCTAAATAATCTTTTTACTACTGCCAAGATAAGAACTGTAAATAGACCTTCTGCCCCAAAATAGACAAGCGTACCAGAGACCAACGCCACCTCCTGCTTAACCAGCAGAGAAAAAGTCTTAAGAGCACAGTCTTCAAAGTATATTAAACAGCCATGGACAATACCAGGAATTACTGATATTAAAATAAAGCCTCTCAAAAAATAGTGGGGAGTAATTAATACACAAAATTAAATTACAGCTTTCACTTTTTGCTGGTATACCTGTATATATTTTCATAAAGATACGCTTGAATAACTTTGAGGTGAATTTTGTATCTCAAATAGAAATATTGTCAAAGATTTTCTAATAATCATATGCCATCTGCAATTATGTGACATTGAAACACACTTGATATGATGGTTTATGTATTAAGATATGACAAGAGACTTCTTATAAGCTACTTGGAGTCTCAATTCTTGCCTTTTACATTTCATAACAAATACCTTTTAGAGCAGAGTATATATTTGCCTGTCTAGCCAGTATCTTAGCCACCGATATATTAACATCCCAAAGAGTGTATTTGTCACTACATAATAGCATACGGCAATATAGTCAAGCCTTTGGAAGCAGTTAACACCTTTTCTAATGTTGTGGAAGAAATTCTGCATGATCTTTTTGTGTGAAACCACAGTTCCCAAAGTTAACCGAGCACCTGAATTGTAACCGGAGACAGAATTTCTCTTAACAATGAATATTGTGTAAATATTACTCGAAAAGTCAATGGGTTTGCATAGGATGTTAGCAATAGCAGAATTTAGTCCGGTACTGTATAACAAATTGAAATTGTGTGCTTGAAGTGGGCAGTCTACAAATACAAATAGCTATTTAAAAGAGATTTGATACAGAGTATGTCAAAAGACTAGGTACAAAAATGGAACATACTATGCTTATTTACACACAAAGCCACACTTCTTTCTTCATTCTTACAGTTATTTTTAACTTCGTGTTTTGACTCATTTTCTTTACAGTTCTTATTTTAGCATTTTAAAAATATATTGATATGACTGGAGTCTCTGGAAATAGTACAACATTGATTGACCTTTGTGTTCTATCACAGCAAGAGTAACACAGTGGGGGGAGGAAGAGCGTCTCTTTCTAGCAGTAGGAATTTGTGCTGCGGTTCACGAAATATTGTCATAGAAAGTTACAAGACACTGTAGAAAGCAGACACAAAAATATTAGCTGTATCATAAAATTTGAGAACTAGCCTCCAGATTTTAACAACTCATGAACTTTTATTTGAGCCAAACATTGAAAGTGAAGGGCAGAATGAGTCTCCTCCCTCACCCCAACTCTAGATTTAATGTGAATGTGTCTATTCAGGAATAGTTGCAGCAATTACTCCTCGCAGATTACAGGGCAAATTTTGAATGGAAGACACTAAAATTTTGAGTGTGCACTGACAGATCTGAGCTGAAGAGAGCCATTGAGCAATTTTTATGTATTCTTACTGCATGAGAATTGGCCTCAATAATGCCAAGAGTACAACATAAGGACTAAATAAAAATACCCCAAAATGTACCCTTCCATCATTGACTTATACCCTAGATCAGCAGTTCTCAACCACTGTGTCGGGACACAAAAGTGTATCGCGAAGAGCTGGGAGGTGCGTCACAGAAAATTGGCAGCTTAGCTTGGAGCCAGCTTGGGGCTCTTGCCACCCGCCACTCTCGGCTGCCCTCAACAATCCACTCCTGCTGCGCAACACAGACAGCAGCCAGGGCCAGATGAGTAAAGGGCTTAGGGGTTGCAACCCAGAGATCCTGGGCTGAGGAGAGGGGGACACCACCTGCCCCACAAAAATAAACCCGGTCCCATCGAGCCAGATCACCAGGGCACCAGCCTGCGCTGGCTTGACTCTGCCAGGTCCCGGAGTGCTGCATCCTCCAGAATGCCACAGCCTCCCAAATGCTCCCAAACTCAAACCACTGCCACCAGCAAATTGTAGTGTGTTAGCAGGGGAGCTTCATCTGTCACATGTATCACAGCGGAAAAAAGATTGAGAACCACTGCCTTAGATGTTCATTCTGGACACAATCTACACACTTTTACATATAAAACTGTAACAAAATGGAACCACCAAATGTGAAAACAGGGAGTATGCATCATGATGTCAACATTGTAAACTTTTGTCCCCTCCACCTTGCTATAGTCGTCCCCTGCTGTTGTATCTAGCTGAGGGCATAGCTCCTTTAGTCAATGACCTGTCTTTTTTAAAATCCGTAAATGCATGGACACTAACAGTGCTGCAAAAATAATAAACAGTAATACCACTGCAACATTGTCACCTTCTCAAGCTTTCTTCCAACACAAAGTTTTTGTTCTTGAATGGCGAAGACCCATTGCACTGTCTCAGCCTCCCAGGGATTATTTAATCCCAGAACACAAGATAAACAAAAATTGAGTGGTGTCTCAATGATGCACAGAATTTTTTTGCCACTTGTGGAAAGTCACCTACAGAAACTGACTGAAATAACCAGATACCAGACTCAAAGTGAAACTGACTGGTCACAAGATACTGGAACTTTGGTCAATAAACAATTAAGGCAGTGCGTCAAACCTTGGCAAACAAACAAGGCGTCTTGTGGCATTTATAAAAACTAAGATGCGCTTTCTTGGTAGAGATTCTACTTCGTCAGATACCTGAAAATGGGGGGAAATAGGGAAGAGAGATACATGCAGAGCACTAAGTGTAATCTAAGTAATCAGGTCAGATTACTTCAGCAAATCAAACAGGTTGTATTGGTTCAAACTGAGGGAACAGAAGATGGGGAAGTTCTTCCCCATCTTCAGGCGTCTCATGAAGTGGGATTTTCTCCCACGAAAGCTCATGCAATAAATAAATCTGTTAGTCTTTAAAAGTGCCACCAGACTCATTGTTTGTTTTGCTGAACTAGACTAACACGGCTACCCCTTTGGAACTTGTTTATGATGAGAAAGCCAAGAATTATCCCTATTTAAGCCCGAGTTGATGGTATCAAATTTGCATATGAATTCTGACTCAGAAGTCTCTCTTCAAAGCCTTGACCTAGAATAACCTCAGCGAGTTTGTTGTACAAGTACTGCAACCCCTCTGTCACTCTCCACACCACAACGGGCCCTCTCCTTTCCCAACATACACCTCCGTTTAAACCAGGGGTTCCTAACCTCTGGCCCATGGGACAAAAGTGGCTCATGGAACTTTTTTAAATGGCCCACGCTGTCCAATGGCTAGCTGGGAGCTGGGCCACAGCCACCCGGTCCCAATGCACAGCTGGAAACCCAGCTGCGGCCACCCACCTCCCCTCCAGTCCTGGCCAGGGCTGGATTAAAGCTTGGGGCTGGGGTCAAGGGCTCCAGGGGCTGTGGGGAGAAGTTGTGGGGGCTGCGACCGGTGGGGTGCGGCTGTGGGGCATGCTGGGGAGGCCACAGGTAGGTGCAGCATAACTATGGGGGGCCAGGGACTGCAAGGGGGGACAGGTTGGGGGTCACAGGCTGGCACAGCTGTGGGCGGGGGGGGGGGGGAACAGGAGTGTGGGCCCCACTGCGGCTGGGGCCTACACCCCCGCCCCAAAAACGGGCCCGTTTCAGGGCCATTCACCACCCCCCCCCCCCATATTTTTTTTAAAAACCCTCAATTTTTTTTTTTAAATCTTTTTGGCTCAAGAGCCACATATATAATTTCTACAACTCTGAAGAGCCATTAGTCTATTTAATTAAAATGTAATTAATTGGTTTTTAATTAATTTTGATTAAAATTAAATTTGACCTCTTATATTTTTGGCCCTCGAGCCAAAAAGGTTGGGAACCACTGTTTTAAACCCACAGCAGTCTGGAATACGTGGTGTAGAAGACAACATTCAGATTTCAGCAGCAGAAAAAACTTTTCAGCAGCAGGAAATGAGTGGACCAGAGGCCTCCTGTTGAAATCAGGCTTTAAAGATAAACTCCCAGAGTTCATGCAAATGTACGCAACTCTACCAGATATTTTACTGAAGCTCTAGACTAGAAAAACCTGCCAAGTGAATGGGGAGCTCAGTGTCTGTCGGAACAGCGATGCCCCCTACCTAAGCTGGAGAGTGCAACGAAGTGCTGGGTGGCAGGGCTCCTAGCTGGCTGTCTCTCTGTGATCTGATGAGCAACAGAGGTTCCCACAACTTTGCATGAGAGTCAGTTTTGTTTTGCAGCTAGTCCCAAAAGGCCTGAATGAAAGTGCTTCTTCTCTGCTTTACCCATATCACCTCTACCACATGAGTCTCAATGTAAAGAAAAGATTGGGGAGGAAGAAAAGACAAGTGAATACAGTTTAAATATTCTGTAGATAATGTGAGTTGAAATCCCATTCGCGAAGTACTTACTAGTCTAGTGTGGACAAGGAACACCCTCAATAACACATGCCGATACCTGCTTGTGGTCCTGGTGCAGCTGAACTGCTTGTAAAACCACCACTTCCAGAAGTGCTGCCTCCCGCACACCTTGCTACAAGACAAAGGATTGGTTTGAGATGGGTACTTCCTGCTGGGTTTCCTGAAGGGTGTGGCCACAGCATTATTGCAGGGTCATGCACACAAACTGAAATTTGACCCCTTTTGGAGGGGAACATTCTATGCCTTGGCCCCACCACTGAGGAGTTCTGCGCTCTAGATAATTACTGGGGGGAGGGGGAGGTCCCCATACCTGTGCCTCTCTCCCCTCCCCTCCCCCCCCCCACATTATTATATGATAGACCTGACAGCAACCCAAAGGACACATGGTCTCTCAGTCTGCTACCAACTTCACCACATCAGGTGGCTGGCAGCTCCTTTGGGGCAGAGGCGGCTTTTGGGGTAGGCGAAGCAGGCGAATGCCTAGGGCCCCAAGCAGGAAGGGGCCCCATCACCTGCTTTCCCTACGCCCAAAAGCCGCATCTGCCTCGGTCAGCAGCAGGAGGAGGAACTGGCTCAGGGAGCTGGAGCCACATGTGGGGAGCTGGGGCCAGAGGTGGCAACTGGGGTGACAAGGGGCGCCGGGTCCAAGGGAGAGCGGGGCCACAGAGGGGCCCCCATAGGCCTATAGAGGGCCCTCAATGGGCTTCGCCTAGGGCCCCCAATGGCCAAAGGCTGCCTCTGCTTTGGGGAGAGTGGTTAGAGACACATGGCTAATCCTATCGTTTGTGGAAAAATCGAGATTGTTCACATTAATGCACAGTGAGGTGTGGGGTCATGGTGGACAATAGTCATTTTTTGAAGAGAAAAATGTTGCACAGAAAATTAGCTATGAAGAATTCAGGAAGCTAATGACAAAATATTTTGCAAGTGTGGCAGAGAAAGCAACCCTGACATGAACCAACAAGAAAACTGATGCAGTCTTCAGAAAGATCAAAACCAAAACTCCTAGCTGACAGTACAAGTCACAATAATCAGCTGATTAACATACTAAGCAATAACATGTACATCATATAAACCTCAGCACTGTAGAAGCAGCCGCTACTACAATTTCAGTCTTCTGTTTGCAGACCATATGTGTGCGGTAAGAAAGTGAAACAAACAAACAAAAAAAGACATTTCTGTGTCTGGCCTCAGACTGAACTTTTAGTCTGACACAATAAGCCTAAAAATATCCAGGTTCCCATTTTCAAAATTTGCTTTGAAGCACTACTGACTGCAACATCTCTTGCTTATTCCAAAAGGGGGTTAAAAGAGAGTAAAATATATGGACCTGGAAATCCAGTTGGGCTTTTTCTAGCAGGCTGACTACAGAATTGAAAGGCCAGTCTTTCCCCTTCCACTACATTCAAGATACTGCAAATGTCTAGTCAACAGGGTAGAAGATCCCTAAGTGGAGGAAGAAAGATTAGCAAACAGAGATGTTCTATACTCATCTGAAAATATTAAATTGCTACTACAGGTATTAGATTTATGTGACGTGTATCTTACTGCTTAATATTTTAATGTATTTGATTTGTCTTGCTTAAACTGATATGCAATATTTTGTTTGTTCTGTTTATACTGAAGGCTAGTTCAACTCCAAAAACAAAGAGAAGCTAAAAATTCTTACACCAATGTGTATTTTCCCACCCCATGGCTCATTGGGCAATTTTATCACTTCATTCCATTTTCCAGGAGTCAAAAAGAGGCTTGAGGTCTCAGATGATATCTAAAACACTGCAAGTGGGAATCAAGTTATCCCTCTACAGCACCTTCGTAATTCATTGCAAATAAAATTCTATGACTTCTTCACAGCAGCCATTACTTTAAGGACTACTATACTAGACCACTCTAAAACCCTAATTCATTCAGTTTTTAAGCCCTTTTTTCATTACTAAGCAGCTCCAGGTCATCAGTTCTTTCCTCTTGGCCATCTACAATTTTAAACCAAACCTTCTTGTCTATTGTAACTGCTGTAATCTGGAGTCTGTTTAATGGACACTGGAATTCTTACTTAACATGTCTGATTAACCATAGCCAGATCTCCCATTGATTTAAGTCGAAAGAGAAATAAACTCATCTCCCACCATGTGAGAAAAATAATCAATCTTTAGCTGCTGTAGGTATATTTTTAAGCACTGTAGGCTACCAAGATAGACAGTACTGAATTAGAAAACGTTAGTGGCTGTTCTGACTTCAAAGTGTTCGAACTTTGCGGACACGCATGACCAGATACTGCTATATGACAGTATATTTTACATTAAGCACTACCTTACAGCTTTTATATGACATATAACACAGTTTAGAATAGCAATAGAGAAATTAATGCTGCAAATCCAGAAATATCAGTGGCCAACCCCTGTGACTTTTTTCCTCTCATCTGATAATGAGATATCAGATAGCACACTTACAAATTTACTATATATTTTTTTTGAAATCAGAGATACTGAAAAATTCCTACCTCATTTTCCATTTAATTTCTTTGTTAGGTGTTTACATAAATTTGTATTTTTAAAGGAACTAGGATTAATCTCAGGTGTATCAATACTGCCCTGCAAGTGTATTTAAATCACAAGCCTAAGTAAATTCAACTTTAGTGCTTACAAAAAAACTGCAGTGACTTCTAAATCTAACACATGGAAGACAACATACTTGTCTTTAAAATGCCATGTAAATGCCATAATTCACTTTCAGTCTTGCTAATTACCTGAAAGCTTCCCTACTTAGTGTTTTAAGGTCCAGCCCGCAATGTGTTATATATGTATGTAATTTTACTTAAGTGCACAATCATGTTAATTTCAGCGTAATTATAAGACATGAGTAAAGACAAACACTTGCACAGTGTTGGTATATCCAGTCCTTAGTCATCCATTAAAAGGTATACACTTTCATAAGAACATGTCAATTAAAAACAAACAAAAACAAATTCACTCCACACATTTCTTTGTCTCTGTTATTAATACAAATACCTAAACTGAAATTTTTTAAAAAACAAAACATCCACCTGCATTTTCGACCAAATCTGACACAAAACTATTCCTTTAAATAACAACCCTTAGATTTAAAGTAGATGAAACTTTACAAGAATCTGAGAAATCTATTTTATTCAACTATAGTCTACTTTAAAATAAATTGACTTTATATAGAATATATATGTTTTCCATCCTGCTATTCTAATTCATTTAATACGGGCTCCAAAGACCAAGTAAATAAAGAGACCGCCATTGATTTCAGTACATATTGGATCAGGTCTTACTTATTTTTAAATCAATTCCACAGCAATATAAATAACACTTTATACTCATATCAATTTCTTCATACACACAAAAATGAAAAAATATTTCCATTGAGGATAATCAAAAATTTACTGATATGCAAAGTAAAACAAAACTGGTACTTGGGAATGTATTAGAGTTTGATATAAGGATATTTACTCTGTATATTTTGACATGTGTGGTATGCAATTTGTGTTTTAATAGTTATAAAGCTTTAACTTTTTTTAATCTTAACATCTACTGTCATTAAATAATTACTGACATCCCTCATTATCTATCCTGCTATAGTTTCCAACAACTGTAAAAATTCAAATTGATAAAAAATTTTAAAAGTTTAAAAACTCAATTTTGAGCAACAATGATTAAATTTAAAGTGCTTAAAAATAAGCACCTCTATTACTAGTCAGAATTATAAAATAATAAAAATTAATTCCAGCAAGCTTTCTTAAAATACTGTATTCAATTCACCATGATGCATGTATCCCATATAAACAAGGAGTCTTGTGGCACTTTTAAAGACTTACAAATTTATTTATTGCACGAGCTTTTGTGGGAGAAATGATGAAGTGGGATTTCTCCCATGAAAGCTCGTGATAAATAAATGTATTAGTCTTTAAAAGTGCCACAAGATTCCTTGTTTGTTTTGCGGAGCTAGACTAACACTGCTACACCTTTGGAACGTATCCCATGTGGGTTTCAGTGTGGTAGCTGTGTTAATCTCTTCCAGCAGAACCAAAACAAAGAAGGAATTCTGTGATAAATAAATTTGTTAGTCTTTAAAAGTGCCACAGAACTCCTTCTTTGTTTTGGTTATCCCATACAGGGGTCACAGAGCACGGTTAAAGAGAGGGGACTCTCCCAAGTTCCACCCGCAAACTAAATATCACCCATGTGCAATACTAAATTAAGATGCCACTCAGATTGGATCGATCTCAATATCACACACCTCTCTCTTGCATGCTTTGAAAAGCAGTGAAATAATTAATGTTGAGATTTAAAGTACCATGATTAGGGTGGCTTCAAAATTGGATGAGGCACTTCACCCTTCAGAGGTATTGTTCCAGCTTCCTGCAGTCTGTAATATCACTGCAGCATGATTCACAATTGCAGGTATTTTTCATGGTCATAGTGGCTAGAGACCTTTTTCCTTCAAATGAAAACAAAGATTCTGAAGTACAAACCAGAGCCACCAGGGAAAAGTCCTGTCTCACTGAGCAAGCACGAAAAATGGGAACCTGGAAACATGTTTTGATATATCCTGCCAGACTATATTTGGTCTTAAAAATCAGTCACTTAGTCATGACCAGCACGCTAGGTCCACTGTCAGTGGCAAGTTTATCTTTTTGTTTAAATATTAACTTTCTATCTTTCCGGTATTAAGGGAAGAACAGAGAATTTTAATATTAGTTATTGTAACAGTGACTCTAGGGGACATAGTCTCTTAATGGCTATACAACTCCCATTATTAACAGAAATAGTAATTACAAATTACTTTATCTGAACATACCTCTAAATTTCCAGTCCAAAAGCATCAATACTTAAGAATCGTAAGGTAGAATGAATCTAAGCTCTCCCTTCAATTACACTCCTCTTCATCTCCCCACACTGAAGTCAGGTCTGGACTGCAGCATATTTGGCTACTGTGTCAAGATCCTGAAACTTGATATCGGGTAGTGCCAGCTTGATTTATAACCTGACCAAAAGTATTAGAAATCAAATCAACATCTGAAAGACAATCACTGAACAGCCTCAGCCCCTCGCATAAAGGGCCCTGCCTCAGCTGGTACTTGGTCTAAATGTAACCTTTGGGTGGGCCAAAATTCATTCAGTTGCCCTTCTCCAGTGCCCCACAGAAATCAATCCCAATCCCTGTGGGGAAAGCAGCTGGAGACCCAGGATCCAGTCTGTACAGGACTCACAGCGAAGCTTGCTCAGAGCTACACTCACACATTAAAATACTACTAAAAACAAACATAACAATGAACTTTATTAACTACTAACTAAATGAACCTTATCCTAAGAAAACAAAACACAATTAACCAAGAACAATCCCTTGCATGAAAGATACCCAAGAGTCCCAAAGTCTGTGTGGAGTTCACCCAACTCTCAGCTACAGTCTCTGTTCCAGTGTGGAAGCTTGAGTGGCAAGAAATAGCTGTCCTCTTCTTTCTTTGCTGGGATCCTCTGTAGCATTACATGCAGGCTTTCTCTTCTCCTCTGCAACCAGCCCTCAGTCCCATATGCATGTCTGCAAGGTCTGTCGCAAATGACTCCTTTACATGGAGAAAACATCTTGTTCACTCCTGGCTCAGCTCCTCTCCAGAACACTGAGCACATGGTCTTCCCTCAAGGCAGCTCCTGCCTGCTGTCTGCTCAGGCTGCTGCTCTCCAGTCATCTGACTGACAACATCCCAGGGTACACTGTGGAGCATGCTCAAATTGCTACCACTCCCTGCTTCTGGAAGTTTCCAGTTGTGGGTCGCTAATCTGCCCAACAACAGTAGCCCACCCTCAGCAGGTCTCTCAGAGATAGCCTTTTCAGGCATATGGGTTACATAAACACTCTGCATGAAGACCACAAAAACGAACAAGTGAAGTAGTGAGCTTCCACTCTCTGTATACCGCCAGAATAACTGTCTTTTTCCAAGGCTGCCAATTAAGCGTTCTTCCAATCTAAAAGCTGAGTGTGCATGTGCACTGTTAATTTAACCCCCGATCCTGGAAGCAACATGCGCACCAACAAGAATTCATGAGGGCACAGCAGCAGGAATGAGACATTAGACTGTTTTGACTAGAACTGTGAAAAATTTTCTGGCACAGCCCCTAAATGACGTTCACATAAATGTCTACCCAGATTCGAAAAACTGTCCGTCAAAAATTCATTCACATTTTTAAAAGAGCCCTGGTCCGGATCTCCATTTACATTTTGCTGTCATTTTCTGAGGAGCAATGAAATAGGGGGGAATAGTGGCCTTTAACCCTTCCCCAAATTCTGTGTGGGCACAAGAATTTATTCGCGCAGATCACTTTGCAGGACTGGGCCATAAGCCAGCAGTAAACTGAGGCACAGCAAATATTTAAAAATGCATACTGAACTGTGTAATGGTTTTCTGCCCTTACCTTTAATCAGGCATTGTACTGATCCGATCTCCAAGCCTAGTACAGAAACTTAATTTAATTTCCCCAATGTTTCCAATCTTTTTAGGTCTCTTCCTGTTTTTTCTTCTAACCCCTCCCCCCAGTGATTGCAAGGAAAGATATAACAAAGAGACAGATGATTTAGAGACACAGGTGATTGAAAAAGATTAGAGGCCAGAAAAGACATCCATATGAGAAGAGATTAAAAAGACTGAGAGGGTTCTGTTTATAGACGAGATGGATCATGAGAGAGGAATACAAAAATTACAAATGGTTGTAGTGCAAGTGGTTTACTTTTCCAATCATGCAAAAGGGGACTTTTCTGACTAGACTAAACTGAGAAAAGAAATTTTTGTAACCGCATGATATTTATACATGTAATGAGAGCATCCAGTTATATTAGAAAGATCTGCATTTTTTATAAAGGGATAAACTCATCCTTCAAGTTATAAACCAGCCACTAACTGATAGGGATTAAGGAAAAAAGCTTTTCTTTTGGGCAAAAAATACAGTAATTTGGGTTTCCTGAACCTTTTTCTGAAGCATCTGGTACAGTTCAGTCAGACAGGAACACCTGATCATACGGATCACTGATGTGACTGAGTAGGGAAAGTCCTATTTCATTATGCTCTAAATATTCCCCTCCCTCCCCCAAAAGGATGGTCTTGAAGCACACTGTGGTAGCAATGAGACTCTGAGGAAGCATATGCTTCCTAGATATTTCATTGCCTATCTTTTGTTAAGTGTATTTTTCCAACTAGAGACTACAGATGTCTTGGTGGATTACAGACAGAGATGCAGTTGTTGAGGTACCCTGGTCTTAACTAAGGCCTTGAACTAGCTACAGAAGTGGAGTAGGAACCAGCTGCAGCAGGGTGTGGAGCTCAGAGTAGGGATGACATGCTCAGAGTAGCTCTTCCTTTGGAGAAGGTGAGCTGCTGCATTCTGCGCATTTGAAATCTCTGCATCGCTTTAACCTTCAGCCCCAGAATGACAGTAATCCACCATGGAAGTGATGAATGCATGGATTGGTTTGGCCAGAACCTCACTGGGGACGATGGGGAGAAGCCACCCAGCAAACAGAATTTCTTGACATTGATGCTACCTGATCATGCAGATAAGTCTGCAGGACCCTGAAGCTTTGCACGTCTTTGCTGAATAAGGGAAGGAAAGAGGTCTTGAAAGGAGGGGAAACTAGTGGCCTCACTAGTTATTCAAAGCATTTCTTCTTCCTGAACAGCATCAATTCATTTCTCCTAGGAAAATCTGATCCCGCTGTTCTTCATTCAAGTGCTCATCTCTGTTAGGCACTGGAATCTTTGTGATGGTGTTGATGATATAGAAAATGAGACCTCCAGCTTGCTGTCATGGTTGTTTAGCTGGCAGGCAAGCCCAAGTGGATTGACTCCTTCTCCAAGTAGTCCAGATAGAAAGTGAAATGGAGGAAGAGCCTCTTACGTTTTAGCGACAGTGGAGTTTTAAAATTACTTTTCTTCCCTTTCCCCAACTTCTCCAGCTAAAGATTAGCAGAGTTTGAGCTATTCTGCTCCTTTCTTTCCTATTTCTCAGGGAGGCAGCCAAAAGCTATCCAGCCCACTAACCCAGACAAAACTACTTTTCCTGCATAAGTAAGAGTGGAGTTTTTCCACCCTCTAGCCATATGATGCATAAAACTATCAAATTACATAAGATCCACTCTTTCCGATTCTTGCGATTTTATCACAATTGTTTATATTAGACATTTTTCTTTAAGCCTCAGCCCCTGGAGTCATGTGATTAAATAAGAACGTCAGCTTGCATTTTTAAAAAGTAAATTTCTAGTCCGCATGGTTGCAGAGAAAAGCTTGAAAACATGAACCCATATGTTTGAGCCATCAGAATGCAAATAAAAAGGATCCAATATTTTCCTTAAAAAAGAAATCTCATTTTAAAATACCTGGAATTGGCAACACTGAAAATAGCTGTAACAAAGCAGCATGACTAAGTCAATCTACTAGATCTTCAGTTTAATTCTCAAATAAATAAACCAAGAATCATCAAGAATAATAATACACGAGGTTTGTTTGGTCATCATGCAAAACTAGATAATATTTTATTTTTCAGAAAGAAAAGAATTAGGGGGTATAAAACTAATTTGCTCAACTCTATGCAAAGAAGTAAACATGAATACTGATAATTTATGTATAACGTATGTCAAACTTACAGTGCAAAGGTCATGCTATTCTGATTGCTTGCCAACAGTAAAAGCCAGAGTGAATGAGGTTACTTAATTTAAAACATTTCATTATGCAGAAACAATCCGAAGCACACCAACTCGTATCTAGCAGTGCTATTTAATAGGATGGGACGGGTAGAGAGAAAGACTAGCACTCTATGTAGGGAAAGGAAGCCAGTCTTCCTCCAGAGTTAAATAATCCAAGTGCTTCAAGCTGTGAAGCTCATTTATTCTGAAGCACTAAATATCTTGTCTCACTAGAAGAGAGAAAGCAGAACAGCTATTTTTGCCGGCAGCCATCGCCAGGAAAAGCAAATTACACTGCAATGAAGAGCAGCTTTGCTTTCTTTTGCTTAACCAGAGTCATAGCTAGAGAAAGGACTTCAGCTGCTTTAAGCAAACACATAGGTGATGTAAAATTTGTGCACAAACTATTGCATTAGCCCCATCCATGCCATATTCATATAAGTAACTATACACACATTATGATCACTAACAAAACAAATGGATGTACATACAGATATCATGTAGCCTATTTAAAAAGATGCAAAATTAAATCAAACAAATCTAACCTGCTACTGTACCATGAGAAAAATTGCCACAAGAAAGTTGTACATCATTGAATCTATAGCATATACCCATGTTCCAACTCTCCTGGAAGTAATTTTAGAATATGACATAATAAGTGCTTCCTACTGGAAAAAAAATTCATTTGTTTTACAGATATTCATTTTAAGAGATTTAAAATAAAAAGAAGAGCCTTTGCTTGTATTAGCTGACTGTTTCTGATGAAACACCCCAACCATGTCTAAATATGAGCAGTTAATAATATTCAAAGAATTCAACAGCTAGTTTTCTGTTCATTTTTTATATTTGTTTTCCATTACTCTCCACGTGAGCTAATTTCTTTAATGATTTTATCTTGCGCTTCAGTTTCTACTACCGTCTGTCAACAGTCATTCATTTTCAGTTTCTTACACAACATAGCAATAAGGCAATGTTTGAGCCGTGAACGGGGAAGTTTATTAAAACTTTTCCTTCAGGTTAACATAAAAAAATCATGGAAATATGTATTTTGTGAGATTTATTTAAAAAATAGAGACCCTAAGTTTTGGTCCAAGTTTCACCTGCTGACAGCATGCTTCGCAAAGCACATCTGAATTCAAGGATCACACTGACAGAGCTGCAGTGGGACTGTGGCATGACAGATGTGTCCAATGCCTCTCAAGTTGTTGCCCCTCACTACACGAACAGACAGCTGTAATTTTCGCAATTGCAGCGGCTTTTACTCATCAGGAGCAGCAAAGCAAAGCGAGCTGTTTGTCTATCTCTGGGCTGGAAGCGCGGCGAGCCCTGCAATGAATCCTTCAGCCATAGCCGCAAGCGCTTCCATGCACCTTTCAGCAACACCATCTGCACCCCCAGCCAGCCCGGCCGGTCGGCGCAGATAGCAGCGCGCCCAGGACTGGAGCGGGACGGGCCAGCTGTGTTCTCTGCCCGGGCACCCAGCGGCTGCTGCAGGGCAGGGGAGCCGGGGACGAAACCTCTGGGATCGGATCCCAAGGGGCAAGCGGCGCCTTTTAAGCCCCCACGACACACGGGTCTCTGCACCCAGGGGTGCAACCCGGAGGCGACCTGGAGCCGGCCCCTCTGGCAGCGGCCCGGCACCGAGAGGGAAATTACCCGGGTCTTGGCGCGCTGGTGCCGCTCCGGATCCGAGTAAGTCCTGTCCACAGCCAGGCTGGTGTCGCTCCCGGGCATGGTGCTCCCGGCCGGCCGGCACCTCCGCCCGCGCTACAGGACGGGAGCCCGGCTCCGCCGCAGCCCGGGGACCGGAGCGAGTGGCGGGACACGCCCCGCCCTGGCCCCGCCCATGACAGCTTTAACCCCTTGCGCGCCGAGCCAGGAGCTGGGCTCCCAGCGATGGAGACACCACTCAGGCCCCGGGCGGGGCGAGGGAGCAGGGGCTCCGAGAGGGAGGGAGTCTCCTGTGCGCCCCCTGTTGTGAAGGGCCAGCTGGCGCCCACCCCAGCGGGGAGGCTGTCGGGGGCACGGGGCGCTGGCCCCTCACAGAGAAGCTGAGCCACTTGGGTGCTGCCTCCTGGGTCTTAGTGCTGGATGGCTTCCCGTGCTGTGTGCGGAGCTGCCCGGCAAAGGTGGACCCGGCAGGCAGCATGTCACTGCAGTTAAGCCCTGGGTCTGATCCTCTCCCTAAGGGCTGGCTGCCCCTACTCAGGCGCGGAGGGAGAGAATGAGGCTGCCCTGTCCCAGCCGGGGATTGGGCTGGAGCAGTGGGCAGTAAGTGCTGAAGGAGGGGATGGGGACACTGAAGGGTGCCCCCACGCCCCTTTTGCGGTGAAGAGCCAACCTGCCCCCCCTTCCCTCCCTGGGGGTGGGGTGTGAGACTGCCCTGTCCCAGCCAGGGCCAGGCTGCAGAGCTGCTCTAAGGGACCAGCAGTTGCTGCACACTAGGTGAGCACTCGGGTGGAGGTGCATTCACACCCTCCCCAGCCTTACCACTCTGCAGATACAGACTTTGCTCCTCAGGGCAGTGGGGTGGCGCTGGGACCCTTCCTGCTCCTGAGGGCAGCATGAGGCATGGGGGTGCTGCATATGTGGGCTTGGCCCGTGTGCCAGACATCCTCAGTAGTTTGCCATTGCAGGTGTTCTGGAGGGGAAAGGAAGAGCAGCTTAGACACAGGGTAAAACAAAGAAGTTCCTACTCCCCTTTATGGTAGGCTAGTGTTGCCTTGTTTCTCAACCTACAGTCCACCCGAGGCAGGGGAAAGTGCCCCTTCTCTGCTCCCACTTTCATTTGAGTCTCTCCACTCAGCCAGGAAGGAGGCCTCAAAACTGTCCTTGTTTGACCTGTAAAACAGTTTAAATCAGTGGGTCCATCCACTTAGTGCTTCTGGAGAAGAACTGGCCAGGCAGGATTTGTGCTAGCTTCTCCACCCTCCCATGGCTAAAGGCTGGTCTACACGTAGCATGCTACAGTACTTGTAGACACACCACTGGGAGGGGTTCTCCCATCCTACCAGGTACATCCCCAAGAGGCACAGCTAGGTGAATGGAACAATTGATTCTCCTGCTATCTAGTGCTGTCTACAACAGGTGTTAGGTCAGCTTAACTGTGTCACTCAGAGGTGTGAACTTTTCACACTCCTGAGTGAGGTTATACCAACCTAATTTCCTACTGTAGACCAGGCCTAAGTGTCTACCTCTGTCCAGTGCTTCCATCTATATGAGTATATCCACACTAGAAATGTTATTGCTGCAGCACAGCAGGACAATTAGCAAGATGAAAAAGAATTCAAAGAGCAAAAGAATAAAAAATTCAAAGAGCAAAAGAATAAAAAACTTAATGGTCCATTTTTAAAAATTACATCAGAAGCAGGAAGCCTGCCAAACAGTTAGTGGGGCCACTAGATGACCAAGATGCCAAAGTAGTACTTGAGGAAAAAACAAGATCATTCTGGAGATGCTGAATGAATGCTTTGCAACAGTCTTTGCTGCAGAGAACATGAGGGAGAGTCCGACACGTGAGCCATCCTTTTTGGGTGACAAATCTGAGGACCTGTCCCAGACTGAAGGGTCCATAGAAGAGATTTTGAAATAAATTAAACAGTAATGTCATAAGGACTAGATAATACTAACCCATGAGTTTTTAAGGAAGTCAAATATGAAATTGCTGAACTACTAACAGTGGTATATAGACCATCAACACAGTCCTAATACAAGATGACTGGTGGATAGCTAATGTGATGAGTTTATTGATGTTATGGGTTAGCTGATGTTATAGTCAGGTGAGTCTTTGAATTACAAAATATGAAATGAGAGGGTACTGTGTCCTATGACATTCACTTCCTATAAATTGGATTTCTTATTCTGCCAGATGTGACTCTGCTCATACTTTCAGTGGGCAGTTGTGTGTGTGGTTTATGAGTAGGATAGGCCCAAGAATCTGTCTCCATTTAAAAGAAGGTCATGGATTATTTTTATCCAGCATAATTTCCCACATAAAAATGAAGATTAGGATGTTTACTGTCTATCTCATCAGAAAATCCCACATTAGTGTTGCTATTGTTTCTGCATATTTCAGCCCTACAGCGTAGCAAAACAGAGAACTCTTTAAAGAACAGTTATATGCTGAGAAATGACTGCAAAAAGGGTGTAATGGGGGGGGGGGGGTCTATGTTTCTTGTTGTGCAAAACATTTCAGGTCAGATGTACTAACACTTTATATATAAAAACACAGGAAACTAAACTAACTATTAGGATCAAGGGAATCAACCAGCCCCAAAATTTCTGGTGGCCAAGTTCTGCTTTCAGCTACATATGTGGGATGAAACTCTGGTCCGACAGAAAGACAATAGCAAAACTTCCAGTGACTTCAGGGGCCCAGGAATTCATACATGAAACCCATTTGATTACAGTGAGGTTGCAAGCAGAGAGCAAAATTTAGCCCCGTGTTGTAAATATGTAAAGTACTGTGATAAAGTCAACCTGAACAAAGTCCTTGTTTAGTTACGCCTTAAAGTGAATAAATGTAGTTGTGCAGCTTATTCCATTTTTCCTTTTATTAAGCAATGTTATATGCTTATGTTCGCAGGCTAAGTTTCTCCCTAATGCTATTAATTGAAGGGTGTTGGCTTTTTCACTTTTTTATTGACAAAAATATAATTTAATAGCTAGCAAGAAACTGAATTAAGGAAATGGGTGAGAAAAAATCTGATTCTTACCAGTGTTCTTCAGTATTTTAAACAATTACATTAGACTGTTTTTATTTCCTGTATAAACCCTGTGTTTATAGCTATACATAATCAAGATATGACTCTATAATGACAAATAGAAGAGTTCCTCTGTACTTGCATCAATCTATAATTACTATATGAAATTGGTTAATGATGGAGAATTCGTCCTCATAACGCACTGTAATAGTGTCATATTGGAGTATATGACTTTGAAAATAGAGTAAGATAAATAAAAGTAACATTTATTGATTGATTTAATTATCTAGAGGGCTCTCTGTGATGCTCATCACCTTTAGTATTTGATTGTTCCACTACAATGGTGTATTTAACCGTCAGAATGTCTTTGTGAGGATAAGAAATATGTAAATACCTGTTTTATGGGAAGATAAAGTATGTCAGGGAACTAACCCAATAACACAGAGGAAGTCCTTATCAAATCTAAGGATAGAACTCTATTCTCCTGCCTTCCACTCCAACATCTTAATTATAAGACCGCCTTTCAGGGAAGATAACACCATTGTGGATAAGCTAAATTAATTCTTTGCATTGGTCTTCACTGAAGAGAATGCAAGGGAGATTCCTGCACCTGAGCCACTCTTTTTAGGTGACAAATCCGAGGACCTTTCCCAGACTGAGATGTCATTAGATACTGGTGGATGGCAGGATACTGGACTAACTGAACCATTGGTCTGATCCCTTATGGCTATTCTTATGGTCTAAAACAGCTGTGCAGCTGTAGCACTTCAGTGTACGCACTCACTACAGAGACACCTCATCTGTGCAGTTAATCCTCCTGCCTGAGAGGCAATAGCTAGGTAATTTTTTCTGAGAGCTACAGCTCCTCAAGGCAAATGGTGACGTGACAATCCCAGCTTTCACTACACTAATAAAAAAGTAGTTAAGTTTTCAGTCCTCATGGTTGTGGAGAATACCTGAAGACATGAATGCTAAAGACAAATAAAGAGAACCTGACATTTATTATTTTTTATGATCTCATGATTTTGAGGGTCTGAATCATGATTTTAAACCACAACATAAGAATAGTCATACTGGATTAACCCAATAGTCCCTCTGTCCCAGTCTACTGTCTTCCAGTAGTGGCCAATGCCAGGTGCTTCAGAGGGAATCAACACTCAAGAGCCATACCTTTTAACATAACGTGCTCAAGAGATTCAAGCAAATCTACAAAATAAACATGGCACAGATTTTCACAGGAGACTAAGGGAGTTAGACACCCAACTTGCATTGATTTTTTTGTTTGTTTATCAGCACTGTACCTTACCAGTATGGAGGTAAATCTTTAAATGTCATAGAAAATGTCAATCAGATTATATCTGTGACCATTATGCAAATTCAGGGAAAATACAGTTTCCAGTGACTTTGCAGTAACTAATCCAGAAGTGTTCTGAATACCCTATTAGATGAATACATTGAAATTAATAACTTTTAACAATAAAAACAACGTAAAATAAATAAAAGCATTTTTTAGAGTTAGTCATTTATACTAGAGGAGCCATTTCACATCGTGTGTCTCCTCCTCTTCCCCCAAATGCAATACTGAAACAGCCTAGGGAGAAAATTCTGCTCCAACTTACACTAGTGTTAACCCAGAGTTGTTTCAGATTTACTCTGTAGTAATAAGCAGGATTTCACATAGCATGTTCAGATCTCATGAGATGCATGTGAATGCACTTCTTGGCATTAGAGTCACACCACCTTTGTTCTCAAGCTTCAGGGAATAGCACCCCTGAGGTCTGTGTACATATATATCTCATTACACTGCACACCCTTGAGTGATTTATTTATTGCCCATTTTAAAAGATTCCCATCATCATTTATATTTTGTTTGCTAAACTTTACATGCAGTAGCACTGTGTAAAAAACAGAATTATCTACTGAGGGTTAATTATGTGACAAGAGACTAGGGTAGTAAAGTATTAGGAAATATTTTAAGTCTCAAATAAAAAGAAAAGAGAACTAGAACTCACTTCTTTGGTAGGTTTTACTTCTGTTTCTCTAACAATTCCATTTTTTAAAAACAACTCTAAATATAGAGCTAAATCCAGTAGTCAACGGGTCAACTAGTGTAAGGGGAGCACAATCTACCTCAAAGATTTATTCATGTAAGCGAAACAACACAGTATACATGTAGGTAAGAGCTTATCTGTCATTCTATCCAACAGCTTTTATGTACCTGTAAGACAATGGCAGTAATTGAAGTGGGAAGGCTGTTGGGCAGATGCTTTAAAGCAGTGGTTTTCAAAGTTTTTTCTCAGAACCCAGTTGAAAAAAAATCATTTATGCCCATGACCCAACAACTACATATTTGAGCAACGCATTCCAGTCTTTAGGCTTCGCGACCTAATACCTGCGTACTGGGTCCTGACCTGTAGTTTGAAAACTGCTGCTTTAAAGTGAGGGTTGGCTTTCTCCACCTACTCAGCATAAACAGAAGAAAAATTCATTATCCAAAGCATTTTGAGGGGTTAGCTTAGAGTTTGGGGATAAAGCTCTTTGGGTCAGGGTCTGTCCTTTTGTTCTGTGTTTGCACAGTGGGGCCCTGATCTATGCCTGGGGCTCCTAAGCACTATGATAATACAAATAAATACAATAATAACGGAGCAGTAAAGAATGGAAGAAGCAAGTGTAGGTCCCAGATTTACACAGCAAAGTACACAACCATGCAATTCTGAAGCAGACTATACAATTTACAGAATCAAGGAAAGAGCTTCCACATTCCCTGGTACCCTTCATTTCCTCAGAAGTATGAAGACCGTATATTCTTCCCAATACAGCTGGGTAAGTTTGGGAGAGAAGTAGTTGGAGAAGGAGGGACATGCAGAAAGTTTCAGGTGTCAAGACTATTCAACAACTCTTTGTTATATTCCTAGTTCATGTAAAAGTTTTAAGAGGCCACAAAATGATAGAACCTACAACTTCCTTCATAAAAGAGGTAGACAGCACAACACCACACCACTAGCATAGTCATTTATTTTTTTGTTAAGGTCCAAATTTCTTGGTGATCGTATAGTCAAGGTCCAGACTCCAGGAAAAACGACAACAATAATGATGATGATGATGATGATGATGATAAGTAAATAAGATTTTGAAGTCTGTTCAAAAGCGTCTGGCGGCCTGGATTTGGCCTGCAGTCGTCCTATTGACATCCCCTGCTGCGGGCATTGTTCACTGGTGGAATGATTCATGCACAAAGCAAAGATGGAAGGAAGAGGAGAGTTCCAGATTATACATTCATAATGTAAGCAAGTCTAGAGATTGCTTCTTATAGTTTGATTTAAGGTTCTAACCAATTTGATGCTGCTCTTTCTTCTGTCTCCCTGACTTACTCTCACACATGTACTACTATATCCTCCATGGGCTGTAGCATAAATGCATAGACTCCATTATCCTACAGTATATTCACTGAACGCATTTAAGTTTTCTTGGCTGAGTACTGACAAAAAGACCCAAACCAACCCCTGCTTTGTGCAATGCCTCTTCCCCATCCTTAGAGATACAGCTCTTTAATGTAGCAGTTAAATGAACAACACAAAATTTCCCACAGCCTCTTGAAATGTTATCTCTGCATTATTCTCAGAAACCACACTTGATTTCTCTGTTTATATATTCATATACAGTTTAAATCTGTGTCCATTTTTGTCCTGATATTGGCAAAATCACTTAAAATATATGAAGATAGGTTAGAAGTGACATGTACTACTGGTGACTAGGAGATAAATTCTCTTATGTTCTTGTGGTTTTCACCAACTCCTTTATAAAATTCATAAGAACTCCTTAATAAAAGTTGTGTGGTCTATGTTTATTAGACAACAATCTGAAATGATTCTAGCTATCCATCATGTCATTTTTAAAGTTCAATTTTCTTACAAGCATTCATTGCCTGACTTACTATTCTCAAAGGCACACTGTAAATCCATCATTTCCAGAGTTTTCTCCCATGTCAATACAATACTGGCATTATCCACAATTCATAACTCCCAACACCGCCACTGCTTTTCTTCCCTATTCAAGAAGTGGCCTTTGAAAAATAAGTGAATTGGACGTGGGAGCAGGATTTACAAATGCCATGCAGGGTGTTTGGAGAAATTAAAAGGATATTAGGTATATGGATGGGAACCCATATTCTGTATTTCTGTACACAAAAGGGCAGATTTTCAGCACCTTCTTTGGTTGCTTGCTGTTGCCTCTGGAGCACAAAGAAGCTGGAGGGGCAACAGAAGACTCTCCCTGACAAGAGGAACCCTTACTTTATATAAATGGGAGGCACAGTGATCCAGTGAATAGGGAGTGGATTGGGAAGCAGACTGGTTCTGTTCACACCTCTTCAGTTGACCTGTTGTTTTACCATGGGCAAATCACTTAAGTGCTTGTTGTTTCCATTCCCCCACCTGTCTCCTGTTCAGGTATATGTAAAGAGCCAGAAGATACAGAAGAGAGAGAAAGAAGCCACCTCCCGTCCCTCCTCTCCTCGCTCCACACACACCCCTTGGGCCCCAGTTTGGGCCTTATCACAATTTCAGTTCTTGAGCTCCCTGGTCTTGTTTCCTAGAGGAAATTTTTGCTAAATAATTCCCCAGTGTTGCTACCAACAGTGTTAGCAATAGTGGGAGCGGTGCTAGTACAGACCAGGTGCCAGCACCCAGTAGCATTTTAAACACTGTGAAATACAGACTTGTTCTGAGCAGGGTTAAATGACACTGTGCTTATACATGAGGAGCTGCTGAGAATCCTGTCACTACCATTGGCAGAGCTGAGCTGATGGTAGTAGTAGTGGGACATTTTAGCCCAAGCAAAAAGCAACCAACAAACAAAAACCTTAGTATAGCCCCTAGGCTTCTGGGGAAGCATCAGCAATGATGCTAGGTTCCCCAGTAGGATCTTCCTCTTTGATCGCTATCTGAGCTTGCCCAAGGTGTGGAGAAATGCACACACAGCATCTTTGAAATGATGAATCTGACTCCCAAGGGCATTATGCCTGAACACAGTGGTTAAAGTATAATTTGATGGGCCCCAGAAACTTCCCAATCTTCCCTTCCCGTATTGTCTGGGTCCCCTTTATGCATGTGTGGCCCCCAGCCCAGGTAGGCATTTGAAGCCACTTCTCAGTACCACATGCATCGGTTATCACTCCATAAACATATTTATAATTGTATATGGTGTTTATATCTATAGAAATTATTGTCACAAACTACAAACACTGTATAACACAATAAGTATTGTGATTAACAACGGTGGGTGTAGGATCTGCCAGCATCCAGGGTAGGGCAGAACATGCATTCCGCCGGATTTTTCTATTTTTAGGGGCCCCGGAATGCTGGCCCCTCAAATTTATGGGCCCTGGAACTGCGTTCCAGTGCATTCCCCCTTACTTTAACCCCTGCCTGAACACATCCCACATCCTTTAGCATTAGAACCACACTAACTTAGAATGCCTGGAATTTAGGCCATGATCATGCAAACACTTAGGCCTGGTCAGCACTGGTGTCCACTCCAGAGTTATGTCAGCCTAACTGCGTAAGCATCTACATTACAATGTTCCCTCCATCAAATTGTCACCCATTACGCCGATCTAATAACTCCATCTCTGTAAGAAATGTAGCACTTTGGTTGATGTACTTAGAACAAAGCAGTGTCTGTGGAGATGCTGCATTGCTGCTTACAATGCCAGGTGCTGCTTCTGAGAGCCAGAGCACCACCGCCCCATGGGAGCAGAGGGGATGGACAGCCCAAGCCCTGCCACCCTGGGCACTGTGGCTCCAGCTGTCAGTGCCCAAGGTAAGTTGGTGCAAGCACTCCTGATAAGGACACACACTGCTGACAGAAGGAACATAGTGTGGCCATGAAGAGCCAATGTAATTAATGCAGCGGCTGAAGGCTGACCTAACGGAAATCGATTTAATTATGTAGCATGGTCATGCCATGAGGCACATGCTTAACTTTACACAAAAACGTTCACAAGATTGGGGGCTTAGATTGCAAATTCTTCTGGACAGGGAATACCTATTTCATTTGTCAGGAAAGTACCTGTATGTCTATGCACTGCATAAAAATATAGTGCTAAATATATGACGTTAAACACAGCTTTAGGACTTCTTTGCATGTCGGGCAGAAAATGACACTGGATTGTGAGAGGAAAGGGAAATCACTAGCAACATAAGTGGGTCTTTATCTCCTCTCACTGAGTGGTGCACAACAGATGCAACTCTACTGGCTTCAGAGGAGTTATTCCAGATTTACACTGGTTTAAGTGATAAGATAAAAAGACCCAAAGTTCCTTCAGTCCTAACAAAGGGAACCCTTATGACAAATTCTATAGTTGTTTCTCTTCCCAGTTTAGTTCATTCTGGTATGAAAGCCCTCCTTTAAAAGGACTCGAGCACAGTGCTATGTTAAATATGTAAGATAGAAGATCTATAGGCTGTTTAATGAGCCATTAAATAAATGAGTGTAATAGCTCATTTTAAACTAGCATAATCAAAACAGGACATTTCTATCTACCCCTCAGCAGCTGCAGCTCTCAACCAGCCAAGACCCAAACATGTGACATAGGGATCTGAATTAGATGACAAGGACCTGAAATGATGGCTATTAATCGAGGAGAGGCCATCCTGCGAATCCATTATGTTTAACCTGAATAAAGTTTCCAAGTACCTGACTTCTGTAACTTTTTAAAGCTAGTAAATTATAACAGTAACAAACAGCAGCAGCAGATGGGTGAGGCTAGGGTGGTGGGAACTACATTTGTGTCTAAAATGAATGAGGGCCATCCTTTATGCAGTACTGAATCTCAGCGAACCAGGATACAGTTATCTTTACAGCTAATTTAACTAAAAAATAAAGGATTAAATTCTGCTTTTGTCGCACCTGTAGCTGCACTGAAATTCAAAGAGTTATGCCAGATTTGTGACTCTGTACCTATTGAGGCTCTGGGGACGGGCGGGCGCAGGCCCACCCACATCTAAAGACCTCCCCACATCTAATCAGAGGCACCCCTGGACCTAAGCATCAACAAGATTACAGAGGACAACAAATGAAAAACAGGGATAGGAGTGGAGTTCTCATGGTCAAAAGCAGGTATCCAAAGGACCTCTGTAACCAAGGTGTGAATCAGGCCCTTGGCCTCCAATCAACCTACTGATTTCCCTTGGGATAATTTGTTCCTGTTTCGGTGACAAAATGGAAAACTATATGGAAGCCCAGTGCTGCCTGTTTTCTGTAATATTCTAATAATTCCAAATGCGCATTTCAGGTAGAAAGCATAATTAAAAGTTAAAAACAAATATAGTGTTAATTTGAGCAACAGAAGTCATTTTCTCTATCCCATCCCAAACAAATGCCCTTTAAACCATACAATCGTAGAAGTGTAGGCAGGGCCATACCTGGGTGGGGGCGGGGGAGCAGGGCCCAGGGCCAATCGGCCTGTACGGGGCTCCCGCCTCCCACCCCGTGCTGAGGAGGGGGCAAGGCTGGCCGGCCCAGAGGCCAGGCTCTGCAGTCCTGCCCTGCCCTTGGATCAGCTGCTCCCCCCTGGCTTGGGAGCAGGGCGGGGGCCCCCGGAACCACAGGGCCCAGGACGGTCACCCTGCTTGCCCCCCGCCCCCCAGGGACAGGCCTGACTATAGGACTAGAAGGGACCTTAAGGGATCTTCTAGTTCAGTGCCCTACACTCAAGGCAGATTAAGTATTTCCTGACCTAGACCAGTGTTTCTCAACCTGGACCAGAGAATACCTAAAGGTATTAATTATTTTATGCGAACACCTGATGAAAACTTTCTCGAAAAAGACAGTATATACTGGCTGTAATGTTTGTAATATCTGCATTTTACACATTCCTGCAAAAATGATTTAAAAAATCAAATTAAATACAATTTTATGACTATAACATACATTTATTTCTGAAAAATAGATACATAACGATTATGTACACTGCTTAAAAATGAAAATACTGCCTAAGTTTTAATTGGAATTTTGGGCCTGTATGTTTGAACAAGGTTAATCTATTCTTGGAGTAAGGTTCGTCAAAGAAAGTCTTACTGTGGAAGTTATGTCCAAGCGATTTCGATGCTAGCAGGAAAAGCGGTAGAACATTTACAGTGTTCCAGCTTCAGCAAAGGGGCAAGGTGGTGGCAGATGCTAACGCATGCCTGGAAGCTTTGATGTGGCTGGGGCACTTTAAATCTCCCAGGCACGTGTCCACTTGCCATGTTGCTTCTATCTGCTCTCCACTCACTCAGCCCCAGTGGGGAAAGGGGTCAGGATTGGTCACGGAACACCTTCACTATGTCCGTGGAGCACCGGTGTTCCACGGAACAGCAGTTGAGAAACACTTACCTAGGCAAATAGTATTCTTTATTACTTGTCTGAACTCTGCAATTTACAAGAAAGTTCTGCAGGGATTTGGGCCATTACCATGTAATCATATAGTATTTTTTAATTCAATAAGACTGTTTACCAAAATTAAGTTTGTTTTACTTTCATGTACAAGGAAGTTTCTGTGGGTGAAATCTTGACCTCACTGATGTGAATGGAAGTTTTGCCAATTACTTTAATAAGGCCAGGGTCTCAGCCTAGATATTTCCACTGCAAGTTCAATTATTACAGGATCCAATCCCACAATACCTATGCACCTGCATAGCTCAAAGCACAAAAGTACTCTCTGCACCTATTGTCTCTGGCCTGGTATTTAAAATGAAGCATGTGTGTGAGTGTTTTGCTGAAGTAGGGAGATATTTCTGATTGACAGAGTCATACAGAGGTTTTGGTGAGGTTTTAAAATGTGGCTGGTTTACCACAGAGTAAATGACAAGATATTACCTCATTCCACCCTGGCACTATAACCTATATTCTGATGGGCTGGGAATTAATAAAGGTTTTAGGCAGAAAGCAAAGGAAATCTCAGCTAGTGGAAATGACATTTAAACATGAGAATATGAATTATTTATTATATTTAAAATTTAATTCAGTGCTGTTTTGGGTTGGCTCTTTGCCCCACTGAAAGCTCATATCAAATTCCAAGAGTTCTCTTTTGATATGCAAGGCTTAGAATCTACACAGTATAAAATTATGTCGTTGATGAAGTGGAGTTAACAGTCTCAGTGCATTTCACATTCTCTGCTTACTGCAATTCGCCAGTAAATTCTAGATGTGGTTAAGAATGTCTAATGGCATTTCCAATGAAAAAAATAGAGAGAGTAGGCTCTGGGGAAAGAAATTTCTCTGGTGATTCCCTCCCCAACAATCATTCCATAGGAAGTAAGGCATGCCCTTCCACAAAAAAAGACTGAAGGACTAGCCCCCAAACCTGGTAGATTTTAGGGAATCAACAGGAAACCAGGGTCCCCATCTTACCCAGTCTTCACATGCAGTCTCCAGCACAGACATTAGACTGCATTCAGAGGCATTAGCAGAGACTTGGCAGAGGAGAAGGAAAAGGAGGTGAATGATGGAAGGACACAGGTAGGGACGTTCCTCTTCCTGAGACGGGGATGATCTGCTCATGGGAGATCCTTCATGTCTGTGTGAAGAAGCTGGATCCACCCCTTTGTTTTGTCTCTAGTATAAAATCAGGATAAAATTAATGCAAGGCTTTGGAGGCTGCAGCCCCGGGCCCCGGCCTGAGGAGGGGGCCCAGGCTGCAGCCCCTAAAGCCCCTGCTGATCCAGCCCTGTGGGCCTGGAGTATATGCGCTGGGATGGGGTGGAGCCCTGGGACTAGAGGCTACAGCAGGCCAAGGTGCTCCCACCCTGCCCCATGGCTGGCTGATCTGGCCCTGGGGGTGGGGCAGGCTGGCATGTGTCTGTTGCGCTTGGGGGCAGGGCTGGCCGCCGCGCAGGGCAGCTTCCCGCATGGCCTTCCAGGGCCAGTAGCACTATCAGGCCTCTGCACCAAGACCCCGGCAGCTCAGGCTTATGTGGCTGGACGCCCGGGGGCCCTGGGGCAGCAACCTGACTGCGCTCCAGCCATGCAGGGCTGTGCCAGAGCCACCCTGCACACTGGCCAGCCTCATCCCTTGAGGCAGAACAGCCAGCCCAGGGGCAGGGCGGGAGCATTGTGCGTGGCCACAGCCTCTGGCCCCAGAGCCCCAGGCAGGGGGCCCATGGTGGAGGGCCTTGGTCCTAGGTGGGGGGATCCATGGTGGGGGCCCAGGCTGGGGACCCCACAAAATTGGGCAGCCCAGGCTCTGGGGCCCCTTAATCCAGCCCTGTATAAAACATTGTTTCTTGAACTTGCTTATGTGGAAGTCAAAAAGAAAGTCTAGGCATGTTGTTGAAGGTCTGTGTAAAGTTTGTATTATTTGAGTGAAACCAGAGTGCTATGTTACACTTGTTATATTATGGAACTCAAAAGGTGATAAGTTCATTTGTGACCGCTCTCCTTAACTTGTTATGTTCCTGCTAAATTGTTTGTAATTCAAAATGGAGTTCTACATGAAAACAATATGGATTCCACCTTGAGTGACATAGAAGTTTCTGGAGTGTTATGTAATGTTGATGTTACCAATTTGTTATAACTGTTGTGCCTTATGAATATGTAAAACCCTAGCTTATATAATATCAAAGCTAAGGGCGGGAAGGTGTGGCTGCTCCCAGACTCTCAGCCCCCTGCTGCAGCAGAAATCAATAAATGCTGGTTGTTCGGATTTGCTTGAGTCTAGGCTGGATAATTTTGACATCGACACTTATAAAAGTAATATTTCCTGACTGACCTTCTATTTCAGCACTGCTGATGAGATCTAAAGCTGCCTTTCAACTTAATGTAGCAGGAAAAGTAAAACACAGAAGTATGTAAACAAATCTTTATGCCAAAGAGGAGACGTTTAGGGGAGAATAGAATATGAGTATTTCAGGGCATTACCTCTGGTCGTTCCATCGAGGAAAACACTGTAGTTAATCAAAAAGTTCCTTTAGGGCAGTATTAAGTAGTTGGTTCATAATTTGCACATCTAACAAAGTGGCTAATTTATAAAACTTTTCTTTTTAAATCCTTGCACAACCACTGAATTCTAGGAGCTCTTGTATAGTACAGATCTCTTCCTATTTCCCCTTTTGCTCCCCTTTTATTTTGGGAGCTACCTGCAGGTTTTAGGCATATTTTGCAATATTTTCAATAGTCACTTGCAACAATCAGGGATGAAATCTTGGCTCCATTGAAGTTCATGATTTCCCCATTTGGTCAGAATTTCACACAGGGAGTCTGAGACCTTGTTTTCATTAAAAAGTGGACTAATGGAAATGCATCTTATACATGTAAAAGAGTTCTTTTACCAGTATATTTTATACCAACCCACCTCATTTTTCGGTAACTACCTCAGGCATGCAAGTTTAACAGGTCGCTGGTAAATTTTTCAAGACCTGGATACAAGAATGTTGTGCTCAACAAGAATCCTGCACGTTCATGCCTGTAAATCAAATCAAAGCTGGGTAAGTCTAATTATAGGTTTGCCAGTCAAATGATTCCCTTTACATCACAAGAACTAAGATATCTCACACACACATCAACACCTATGAATTTTTATTTTTTTTTAACATTGTAAAGGGGGAATTGAATGCAACAGATGTTCTGATTTGAAGGCACAGGTTCATTAGCATCAACAGGCATTGATATATTTGTCATCCTGAATTTTGTTGAGTAGAAAATCCTACAGCTGGATGTATAACAGCCTATGGACACATCATATTTGCTGGGTTTGGTAATTAGTGGAGTCATCAGAAAAATAGAATTATCAAGGCTTCTTTGTTACCAGGTATTTACATATTATGCCAAAATAATACAATATGTCATTCTGAGGTGTGACGCAGTAGAACTCATAGTAAAAAGTGCAATACAAGCTATCAAAATCAAACTATTTTTGTAGATACATTTAACAGAAAAGTCTGTAGCAGTGTCAGCTCTGCCTTTCAAGTGGCGCCATTGGTTTCTTTAGTCTCAAATATATGACCCCATTGACCTCACCTGCATGTTCATTACGAAATCTGGTTTAAAAAATCCTTCATTTGAAAGATCATTTTAATGAAGAGTGGTAGCCTTGTTGCTAAATGAAAATTTTCATTTCCTTCAACATTTTCAATTTTTTTTGGACAAGATACCCAAAACACTTTGAAGTTTGAAATCTTGAAAGCAACCAAAAATATGGCTTTTTGTTAAAAAAAAAAAAAATCAAAATCAAAATGGAATTTCTCTTGCAAGTTTTTCTCCAACCAGGTCTGTTCAGCAACTTTGAAAATCAGGCCTCATGGCTTTCAGTTATCATGGCCCTATGTGGGGGATACAGTCCTGCCTAAAGGCTCATGTCAATGCTTATAAGGGCTTGGCAGGGAACCTACAAGAAAGAGTGTGATGATTCATTCAGCACTGAAGCCTTCTTTGTTTTATTTATTAGGAAGTACACAAATATGGTCATCAAGACCCACCACCCACAGAAAACAGCCACTCTTCCATGACTTTTTCAAGTAGAACTTCAATACATATGACATATTCAAATTCTATTTTCTTATTTGTATCTAAAGATTTCTGAGCTGAGACAGAATTATATTTGGACCTTGGAGAGGAACTGAACTTCCCTGTCTAGTTTTGACTATTCAGAAACAGGAATGGAACTTCTGAAGGAACTGTGCTGCTGCTGAGTAACTCTAGATCAGAGCTTGTGTCTTGAAGAACACTTGTCCTCATGTAGGCAGAGATATTGTTATAGAAATAGAGAGAAGGGCGGAAACGAATATGGATTCTTAAGGCATCAGAGACACTGCCAATCTGAGTAAGGAAGTCTTAGAAATAAGGCATCTGACCTAACAGTTGAAACAATTTTCTATTTCGGGGACAAAAGCAATTTATAGTCACACAATGAAAAACTAAAGCATGGCTGAAAAAATGAATTGGGATGGTTAAGAAAAAGAATATTTGCATATAATTAGAATAAGTGACCTCACAAAAGAACCACGTCCATCTGTACTCTAAATCTGTGTAATCTCCTGGTGCTGTCCTCAGTAAACGTGTATAAAAATTCCTTCTGTTACTGACCTGGAAAATTCCTCTGATTATGCAGGCATCATTCAGCTACCCAAAATCATAATGAAGTTTTACAAAACAAAACAAAAAAACCCAATGGTGATAAATAAGTCAATTACACATTTGTATGCAACTCAGTTTCATTCATGTGGAAAAGAGACAGAGCTGTTGAGTTTAACCAGCAGGGAATTCTCACATTACCATGCACTGAACATAGAAAAGGCAGCAAAATAAACATTTCAAAATTAAATTTTGTCCATAAACATTTAAATAACTTTAATAACATCTTCCTTTTAAAATCAGAATAAAAAAAACAAATAAATTGCGATGACTGCATTGAACAAAATGTTGTTTGGCTCAACAAAAGTAAAGCATTTAAAATATTTGACATTAGAAGGCCTAAAGTTTGCTCATTTTCCCCCAATAAGGCATGTTATTTTACTGATGCACATGATTTTTCTCATTTCATATACAGAGCCCATATTCTGAAATCCTTACATCAGGCCTCGACAAATCTGCCAGACACCTAGGGGCCAGCCCCAAAACTCGAGTGCCCCCAGGTATCTGGTAGAGAAGGAGCCACCTGCCACCACAAAGCCACTGTGGCCACTGCTCCTTTCAGTGACAAGCCCCTTCCCCACCAACAAAAAAATCTGCTGCTGGTGGCTCTTTAGGCAGCACAGAGGGAAAAGGAAGAAACGGCGGCACTCTTCCTCTCCAGCGCCGCCATCTCTTCCCTTGCCAGCACTGCTGAGAGCCGCCAGCAGTTGCTTTTTTTTGGTGGCGGAGGACACGGGGTTCTTTAGTGCGCCAATATTGCCACCGAAAGAAACCCTCATCCCCCACCACTGCTGGCAGCTCTTTCAGCGGTGCTGAGGGGGAGGGGAGAAGGAGGAGATGGAGGCACTGGAGAAGGAGGGTGGCTTTTTTTCAGCGGCGGGGGAGTAGAGCCATGGTGGCTTTTTTTTTCAGTGGCAGGACAGCCCTTTGCCTCAGTGCTCTTAGGCACCAAGGGCAAAATCCTAGGCACCATGGCGACCTAGCGCCTAGGATTTGTCAAGGCCTGCCTTACATTCTATTTACTCTGACAAGACTCCAACTGAGCCAATGATTGTCCCCCCAGAGACTTTCCAGTTTGGTCCGCTGTAGCCTTCTGTAACTGTAATTCTTTATATTTATATGTTTACCCATTAATCTTTCCATATTGTTTAGCAAAACACTGCCAGCAGCCCAACACTGGCACCCTACAAATACAATCAGTGTGCGAATGCTATCTTCTATATGCTAACTTTCTATATAGGACCCGGTATCATAGTATCTGATTATCCATCCTGTGCAGAATCAGGGCTTCTGCTATGAAGAACAAACAGTGAGACACCATGGTAGTCAGGAGGAATCATCTCAGGACACAGAAGGTAGGGTGTACTATTCATGGAGGAGGGTATTTTCTTTCAAAGAGAGAGCAGAATAAATTGAAAACTCCGAAGGGCCACCTATCTCAAGGGCAGATTAACCAGCCCAGGGGCCCCGGGCTGCCCCCAACAGCAAGCCCCCACTGCCTGTCCCCCAAACAGTGGGGGTCCCCCTGCCTGCCCTCTGACCACGGGGTCCCCCATCGCTGGGAGTGCCCTGGGGCCAGAGGGCAGTCCCGCCCTAGCCCTGCTCTGGCCAGTCAGCAGCGGGAGGTGGGGACTGGAGGGCCAGCAGGTGCATGGCACGGGGCCCTCCAATGTAGCCGCACCGGAGCGATGGTGGGGGTGGCCTTGCTATGGCTGGGAACCAGCCGGCCCCACCCCCAGATAGAACGAAGAGGGGCTGGCCCGCCCTGCTCCGCCCCAGGGTGAGTCAATTGGCCCAGGGACGGGGTGAAGAGCGGAGCCCAGCCTCTGGCTCTGCCCCCCCAAACCGGATTATTGCAGAGATTTTAGGGACTTGAGCCCAGAGCCCCCTTTTTGGCCAAGACCCAAGGTTTAAACCCCTAAAGCCCCTGCGATAATCCAGCCCTGCCCTGTCTCCATCAGCAGTCCTGCTCTACCCACACTGCACCAGAGGGAAGGAGTTCAGCAAGGAGGATCCCTTGTTCCTCTGGCTACAGCAGGGAAATCGTGTACTTCACCTGGGTTCTTAGACCAGCGGTCAGGGCCGTCCTTAGGGGGTGGCAAACGGGGCGATTGCCCCGGGCCCCACGGTAACGTGGGCCCCCCACGGCCGCGCATCCCCCTGCTCCTGCTGCCTTCAGCAGCAGGGTGAGCCAAGAGCACTTCCCCTGGCTGGTCGCTAGGCCGGCCCTGCTCCCCGCCCCCAGGGTGGAGCAGGCAGGCCCAGGGGCGGGGCCAGTGCTTGGGCCCTGGGCTCTGGGCCGGCTGTGGCCACCTGGGGTCCTGGCTGCGGCTGGGGCGGCAGGAGCCTCGGCTGGGGATGGCTCCCCGCCACCCGGGGCCACAGCCTCGACTCCCCGCCTCCCCGGGCCGCAGCTCTCCGGGGCCGCAGCTCCCCGCCGCCCGGGGCCACGGCGCCCCTCTGCCTGGGGCCGTGCCTTGACCTCGACACCCGGGGCCGGGGCTGCGTGGGCGGTTCCGTGGCTTCCAGGGCTGGCTCCTGGGGCGGGGGGGAACCGGGTATGGGGGGTTGGGGGCCCCACCTAGGCCGATTGGCCCTGGGCCCTGCTCCCCCCAGGGACGGCTCTGCCAGCGGTTCTCAACTGTTGTGTCGTGACACAAAAGTGTGTCGCAGCACGTGCCTGAGTGTGTCACCACATGCTCCCCTGCCACGCTCCCCCTGCGGCTGAAACAATGTTGGTTGCACGGCTTTCGGCAGCAGGGGAGCATGTGGAGATTGGCTGGGAGCTGAGCAGGGCGGTGTATGGGAGGGCGAATCAGACAGGGGCCTTAGGGGCTGGAGCCCGGGGCCTCCCTTTAGGCTGGGACCTGGGGCTTCAGCCCCTGCATTAATCGGGCCCTGGACACATCCCTGCAATGTGGGAAACCTGGATTTAATACCTTGCTTCACTGGTAGTGTCAGGAGACATCACAGCTGTGTTTGAGCCTGTAGGTCATACCATTCTTTTAATACTTTTGATTTCACTGTCTGCTTTTCTATGACATAAACCATGCCAAGGCTAGTTATAATATCAACTATAGTGGATTAAAAAACAAACCAGGCATTATTCAGACCCATGGTATTTTTCATTTATTTTTCAGAGACATTCTAGGGCTTCTACAAATATCTTGATGAATACATTAATCTCAGAAAGCAGATGAGACCCTGTTAGATTCTGCTGTGTTTAGAAAGATCACAGGTCCAACAGTTCTGACCCTTCTCTACCAGATTTTTAAATCTGTCACACTCTCTTTTTATAGAGATAACTCCACCTACAAACCAATGATTTAGTCCAAGGCTGATGATCGCTTCATGCTGAAGTTCATGAGGTTTATTACGAACACCTGTGCTATTTTTCTGAGCGTTCTCTCTCACTGAAGGCTATAGTCGTGACACCAATGGCCATAAAGCTTACACTTTTTTCAGCTAATCTCTCTGGCTTACTTTTTACCACACTACAAATCTCTCTCTCCTAGCAAGAAAGCCAGGAGCAGTGTGTTGTGGGGTACTACAATTGGGAAAAAAATTCAATCAGGCTTTAGATGAGCCCTCAGTGCTCAGATTGCTAAATGAGAGGTTTGTAGTGACCTTCTGTTGCAGATGGATTCCAGTATTTCATTAATATTACATTTTACTCTTTTGGCAGCCTTCGATTCCATGGCTCATGGTGTTCTCTTAAAGCGCTAAGAGCATCCTGTGAGCTTTCCAAGCACCATCCAATGTCACTTTCATTCCTGTTTCCCTCAGTGGTGTTAGTTTGTCCCTATAAATAAGGACGAATTTACATTCCTGTGAACAGAGTCCCCCAGGTCACCATCAGCACTATTGTCATGCATGTTTTTAGCAGAAGATACTAGATAAATTTCTCTTCCTACAGATTTTTCCACCCTGATCTTCGTTTTGTTAGTCCATCTGAACGTGTGAAGGAATTGGATAGAGGGCTCAGATGTCTGTATCTGACAGTAATCTCAAAAGAAGCTGCTAGTGGGTCTCTTTTGTTGGAGGCTCAGTGGTGTGCTGCCCTTGGATGGAAATTGCTTGCCATCACAAAGAGTTTGTCTTGACCTTCCTGTAGCATTTAAAAGCTGTAACAGCATCGGGAATTTGGAATATTTTTGAACAAGCACCAGAGGGGTAGCCGTGTTTGTCTATTGCAGAAAAACAGAGTCCTGTGGCACTTCGTCAGTGGGATTTTCTCCCACAAAAGCTCATGTGATAAATAAATCCGTTAGTCTTTAAGGCTATGTCTACACTTGCTAACATTAGTTCGAATTAGTTAGTTCGAACTAACTAATTCGAACTAATATTAGTTCGTTCGAATTAGCGATCCTCATTCATTTCAATGGCCGGTTAGTTCGAACTAAGAAATTAATTTGAATTAACATGGCCACATTGGTTAATTCGAACTAGTTAGTTCAAATTAAAGCCTTACGTCTAAAGCCCTATTCGAAGTTGTTAGTTCGAATTAAGGAAGCCCTTAATTCGAACTAACTAAAGCCTAGTGTAGCCATGGCTTTAGATCAAATTGAGCCTCCTTAATTCGAACTAACTTGCTAGTGTTGACATAGCCTAAAAGTGCCACAGGACTCTGTTTTTTTGAACAAGCAGTTTTCAAGAGAACTAAAACATATTTAAACAGGGAGCTATAATGCTATTACTAAGCACTCTATGGTAAATGTGAGTAGTTTGTTACATAAGAGATCACAAGATACGTATGTATATTGGCGGGTAATGAACAAACTGCCTCTGCTAGCATACTGTAATGCAATGCAGCATCCTATCCCATGCTGGTTTAAACTTGTTCTTGGGCAAGAATCCAATGTAAACAAGCACCTTACCTGGGCTATCCCATAGAGAGAACATATTAATAGACAGAAGTTGGGGTGGGGTGAGAAGGGTGTGTACCATGTCCTTGTTCTAGGCTTGTTTATCAGCTGTAACCAAAACGGAGTTTGTTGCACCAAGATAAGGATAAAGATACAAGGTAATACATACAAATTTCACTTCATTCCATGTTGGTTCTTCCCTCAATATCCCCCTCTGGGATCCTGTTTTCAAAGTACATTGGAAATCACCCTAGATTTGAAATTTCCTTAAAAGGATTCAAATTCCACAGCCGCATCTTAAAGTGTTTTTAATGGAATGGAGGGGGAATAAAATTAAAATCCACTTGTGAGCTGGCAGGCTCTGGCAGAAGAAAGTTGTTTTCAATATAGGCCTTGTGAAGAGGGCCGTTCCAGTTTAACTAAATCACTCTTAAACTGGTCTAGTTATAATCTACACCAACCCCTACTGTGGATGCATTTAACTGGTGTAGCTTAATTTGGTAATTTACTAATGAAAGCTAAACTGAGCTAAGTATATCTAGAGGAGTGGTTTGCACTGGTTTAACTAGATTTATTTAAAATCAATTTGGATAAACTTGTGCAACTTTTCATATAGACAAGAAATTATAATTGCACAATGAGGAAATTTTTTTTTTTAAATTCATGCTCATAAAAGGTTTCAGATTTTCTGTTCTGGAGACTATTCTCCTCTATTGACATAGCCAGAGGAGAGATACAAGGAAACCATCCCCACAGGTTCCTGCCAATGTGCCCACAGAGGATTTAAGATAACTGGGGCCTGGAACCACAGAATGAATGGGCCGCACTAGCACAATATACCCACCAGCACCAGACTCTTTGTATCAGCTACTCTCTAGCCCATCTCCCTAACTTCCCCCAGCCTGGTAGATCCCTGAGAGTCCTTTCCTAGTGCCCCATCCTGGCAGACCTCCCAAGTCCTTGTTTTAAATTCAGTCTCCAGAGGCTTGCTTCAACTTCTCCTCTCTAGCCAGCCAGCCTCAAACATGCTTTATTACATTTTTACTGTGCCCAGTCACCCGTTATGGAGGACTCTCTTCATCTGGACACTCTTTTCCCCAATAGGAACTGGACAGAGACCATTTTACATAGGCCACTGTCACGCTTTAATACTTTTTCTGTCTTTTTAGACATTTCTCTGTCAGGTATCTTCTGTTACAGCTTGGATACTTTTCCTGCCAGTAAGCTGTGGCATGAAACTCAAGTTAACAGACAGTCATACCAGACCCACCCAAGGATAAGGATGCTGGAACAATCAGTAAGGCAGTGGCCAGCTGCCTATTGAGAAATTCTGGCTTAGATGGGAACAATACATTCTGACTATCTGTAAGGACTCTCCATCCCATCCTCCCACCCCACCCTAAATGTAGTCATAGGGTCTTTAATATAATTAAAGTGTCTCTGCATTAGTCATTATCACCTCTGTCCTCCCTGGGTTGAACAAGTCTGTACTTGTAAGTAAACAGGTAAAGACTTCCAAGTGGATTATAACAGAGTCCTGTGGCACTTTTAAAGACTAACAGATTTATTTATCGCATGAGCTTTCGTGGTAGAAGATCCCACTTCGTCAGACGCTTTGAAGATGGGAAACTTACAGAATGGGAGCTAAATTTCCCATCTTCAAAGCATCTGACGAAGTGGGATTTTCTCCCACGAAAGCTCATGCGATAAATAAATCTGTTAGTCTTTAAAAGTGCTACAGGACTCTGTTGTTTTTCTACAATAGACTAACACGGCTACCCCTTTGGAATTCAAGTGGATTATGTAACTGATAAAGAAGCATATATATCTGACCACTGTAACACCACCAATTTGAAGCTGTCCTGTCACTCTTCCCGGTATCATGAATAAACCTCTTCACTATTATCTATGCTGCCTGATTCTTGGGGAAAGAATCTTTCATGCTTCACACCACTGAAGAACCATTTTTCCTAGATAGTGCTGTCCCAAATTAGAGTTGAACCAGAAACCAAAAACTTCCCTAGCCCCTTATCACTCCCCTTGAAGGGTAACATCTCACATTTTCCATATTGTAGTAGAGCAAAGTTTGTATTCAACCAGATGTACTGGTATCAGCATCTATAGAGAAATGGCCAATACACTGACCATCATAGTAGCTAAGTGTGAAGTAAGCCTAGAATGATAGATGTGTGATAGAGATGTAAACAGGGTATTTGGAACTAAACATACCTGTTATGGGAGTTACCCAAATACAAAATTACTGGAGCATTTATTAAGCAATAATACAACCAGCATTCATAATACATTAGAACTGGTATGTCAAGAATTCTTCTCCCCTGTGCCTTCTTAACACTGTGCTCTTATATAGCAGATAACAGTTTGGAACTCCCTCCATTCATAATTAAACAAAACAAATGGATTCTCTTAAGAAGCCTGACCAAAAATATCAGTCAAAGATACTGGCATACAATGTACAGGGATACTGTAACTACCATTCTCAATATCATTCAGAGTAAATCCCTGAACTAGGGGCCAAGATTACCAAAACTAGATGGCCACAGTTAAGCTCCTAAATCCATATTTAGATACCTAAATAGGTGGCCTGTTTTTCAACATGCTGAGCACTCAATAGTTCCTGTTTACTTCAATGAAATAGAGACTTCTGCAGCAGGGTTCTATTTTAAAAGAAATCAGAGACCATTGCACCCCTAGTTATTCCTTCTCTTACAAAGAAGAGTTTTTTTTAAAAAGAAGAAAAATAAAAGGCCTGCCCTATCCCTATGCTACTGGTCAAAACTCAGAGGCTTCACACTGTAACTGAAATGAGTAGATGTCCCCATCCATGTTAACAGAATGAGTGTAAAAGAGAGGAGTCAGGAATAACTCTACGCAATCTCTCTGAAAAATTATAGGCACGAGGTTACGTTAATACTACTGTGATTAGTTCTTTGTATATACAGATTAGAGCACAAAGAGAATAAAGAAAAGGACCCCTATCCTTCCTAAACATTTTAGCTGGACCCTCACTCTGTGGCTTGTTTCAAAGTCCTGGTTATGAAATTCCCACCCCACCCATACGTTGGAAAAGTTTAGATCCTCTCGTCTCAGAAGGTGGTTGTAACAGAGTTTTGGAATATCAGGAATGTAGGAGGGAAGAGAAATATATCCAGCAGGAATCCCTCCTTTTCAGTGCTATGAAACATACTGTAAGCTAATGCGTAGGATTTCCGTTACTATTTAACTGTCACTGTTGAGGTAAGTTGATTATATTTATAAGTCAATGTGCCTGTCACAGTGAGATGGTCCCACTGTTCCATGACAGAGGTAGCAGAGTACAGCTCTGATTTCCTGGGAAGCAGTTAACGCTAAAGGATTTCCTCCCTTTGTGTACATGTTCTGAGTTTAAGGTGTTTACTTTTGCTTTCTTCCTCCCCCTCCCTTTTCCCTTTGTCCTACTTTGCCACTTCTAAGTCCTGATGACTCACTGAGTTACAGAATCTCAAGGATGCCTTTAGTAGTGCTTCAAAATGACTGAAAACCAGGTTCAGACTTCTGGCGCTAAGGACAATGCATGCTCAGTGCGGGATCCTAGCTGCATAACTTTGCATCAAAGGAGATCAGGCTGAATCCTGGACAGGCTATATTCAGATCAGACTCATGCCCTCCTAAAGCCTTCCTCCCAATAATACAGAGGTTCTCAGTCTGCGGATCATGACCCCACAGGGGATCGCAAAGTTATTATGAGAGCTCTCAGCCCCAGTGCACATACCTGCAAAAGGTGGCATGGCATGGGGAGGGAAGTGGTCATTGCAGCCTGAAATATTTTCAAAGGGTCCCAGCAAAAAAAGTTTGAGACCCCTACAAAAATGTCAGCATTAACGGCCAATAGGGATGTCAAGAGTAGGGAGGCAAGAGATAGAATCTTTCCTTCAATCTAGGCAAGATATGGATGAGATCACAGGAGGATTTACATATACAGCACTTGGATATCCCAGCGATAGGTGCCTTTGACTATTTAGATTTAGGAAGGGAACCTGCAGCAGTGATTCAAAGGCTGAGCTTTTTCCTGTCTGCAATGACGTTGTGGATTTAACACTAGCAAGAGCACTGATTCTCCCAACTATAGCTATAGAAATTATTCCAAAGGCGTAGCCGTGTTAGTCTATTGCAGAAAAACCACAGAGTCCTGTGGCACTTTTGAAGACTAACAGATTTATTTATCGCATGAGCTTTTGTGGGAGAAAATCCCACTTCACAAAGCGTCTGATGAAGTGGGATTTTCTCCCACGAAAGCTCATGCGATAAATAAATCTGTTAGTCTTCAAAAGTGCCACAGGACTCTGTTGTTTTTATAGAAATGATGTGAGTAAGGAGGAGTACAGAAGGCACACACAACCGCTCTGCCATTGTAACAGACTCAGAGGATTACGCCAACACTATCTCTGCAACAGTTTCTCAAAGGAGACATGACTTTACACACAATGAACCAGATCTGTCCCCTTTACACTGTGAAGCTGTGCAAAGGTAACAGCTAGGCTCATCCTAGATTTGGGGGGAGAGGAAACACAGGGGAAGTGCAAAAGTGACTTTAAACCCCGCTCAGGCCCTGAGCTGAAAACATCTCAGGTAGATCCCAGGATGGACTAATGTGAAGACTGATAGAATAGATGCTGTGTGATACATCACTCTTGTGTATTTATAAAAGGCCTGACAAACACATACAAATATCTTGTTAGATGCTATAAGAATTTAAGAAATCTTCCCACCAGGAAGTTAAAAATACGTACTTCCTAGCATCTGCTTGCCCTCATCCATCTTGTAAAACTGAGATAAACTGAAATGTGTTTTTGTTTGTAGACTATACATCTATATAGCCTAGTATAATATTTATGAGCACAAATCAGCTGGCTTTACATTCATTAGCATCATGATAACCTGCATAACACAGTCTACAGTTTAAAGTTTCTTTTAAAATGTCACAGAGAGAGAGAGAGAACTCTAGTCATATAGTATATATTTTAAGAAATTAAAACACACATGCACACATTAATTTCCAAAGGAATAGCTATGTTAGTCTAGTTCAGCAAAACAAACCAGGAGTCCTGTGGCACTTTTAAAGACTAATTTATTTTTTGCATGAGCTTTCGTGGGTAAAGTCCCATGTTATGATATGCCAGAAATTAATGTTACTTTCTTGGATCTGCTGGTAACTTCTATTTCAGTGCTTACTTGAGATCAGCAAGAAAGCTGTTCTACCAATCCTCTCTCCTATTATGATCCCTGAACAGCAAGATAATTAACTAGGATTCCGAAGAGCCAAGGTATATTGCTCTCCGGTCCCTGTGTGCATGGGTCTTACTGCACTAATATCAGACACCTGCTGCATTCTTGTTGTTCAGAATAAGTCTTTTAACCGCATATCTTCCCAACACTGTATAAAATCCAGACTTTCAATCCTGTATATTAGGCATTCATTTTACTTGTCTCTCAAAGTTATAGTGCTGCAACATTGTTCCTTTGCAAGGTTCACATAGCAAAGATTGTAGAAAAATATGCATCTTATATTGCATTTGAAGTAATATATGATTAAAGAAAGACAATCTCTTAGTACCATCACACAACGGTGGTAATGCAGCTTTCACTACAGCATTTCCTGACATATGAATGCTAAAGGGTGCAATGGTAACATTCTAGTAACATGCTTTTTTATGTGGAATTTCCTAGATTTTTTTTCTAGAATAAAAATGGAAAATGAAGATACAGAAAAAAGGTAGCACTGCCCATGCCAGGACTTCAGAGTTGTGATCGCATACCAAAATATATTGGTTAGCGCATGTATAAATTCTATCCTCTGAAACTACTTGGCTGTAAACCACCAAAACATTCTTCTCACACACTGTAGGAGGTTTATAGCAGCAAGTCCCTCTGGTATATCTCGGGAGGAAAACAGAAGGAAGCTTTTCTCCTGGGAATTTTACAAGCTGCTCAGTGGGTAAGATGCATCAGAGAAGAACTGCCGTTCATGAAATTTACAAATGTTTATCCTTCCTTAATCCCCAAGCCTGAAGACAGGGTGACCAGATAGCAGGTGTGAAAAACTGGGACGGGGTGGGGAGTAACAGATACGTATATAAGAAAATACCCCTGTCTTTGAATATCCAGTCCCTGAATATTGGGACTGCCCCTATCAAATCCAGACATCCGGTCACCATTCCTGAAAATCATGTAGTAAGACACATTATAAAAATGTCCTCATTCTTTTATTTGTATTACTGCAGTGTCAAGGAGCCTAAGTCATGACCCGTGATCCTGTGTGTTAGGCAGGGCCATCCTTGCGGGGTGGGCGGGGAGGACGACACATGAGCAGAGCAACTGTCCTAGGCCCCGCAGTTCCATGGTCTCTGTGCTGCCCCACTGCTAGCAGGTCAGCATGGGGCCCACGCTGCTGTCCCTCCACTGCCACGCAGCTCCCCGCTGCCTTCGGCTGCAACGGGAGGGGCAGGAGCGCAGATCCCGGCCTCTGGGCCAGCCCGCTCCTGGGACAGAGGAGCTGGCCGCAGGGGCAGGAGAGCGAATCCCAGCCTCACAATCGATGAGGTATACTAAAATCGGATCCAGGTAATGCCTCAAGAGATGCCCATCTTTGCACAACATCCCCAAGTATTTTAAGTGAGAAAAATCACAGTTGTGTAGGACCCCATAATACTTGATACAAAATGACAAGGGAAACTTTGCCCTGTTGTATAACACGGTATGCAGATCTAGCAGTCTGCATGTGAAGGAGTAAGTTTAGCCATACTCATCTACTGGTTATAGTCAGGCATATTCCATGCAGAATTTTTAAAATTTAACCCATAATCAATTAACTTTACAGTTTGCACTGCTACCTTCAACTTGCACCCATTTGTTTGGTCAAACTTTCTAATGTAGTGGTCCCCAAACTGTGGGGTGTGCCCCCTTAGTGGGTGCAGAGGAATGTTTGGAGAGAGGCATACAGCAGGACCTGTGCCAGTCCCCATGAGGGATGTGGCAGGAGGGCCACCCAGCCCACTATTCCTCCAGAACAGCTCCACTCCACCCTCAGCCCAGCTCTGGCCCCAGACGCACCTCCGGTCTGCCCCCCGCTCCACTCCCAGCCCAACTCCACTCCTCCTCCTGCTCTGTACCAGCACAGCTCCACCTCTAGCCCCAGCTCCTCCTACATCCCCCGTTCTGCCTTCAGCCTAAGCTCCTCTGCTGAACCTACTGTGCAGTTATAGAGGGGATGCATGGACAGATCCGATTACTGGTAAGGGGAGCTTGAAAGGAAAAGTTAGAGCACAACTGCTGTAATGAAAACCTTCATTTTACCATCCCACAGGCATTTCATCAACTAGCGATCCACAGGAGAGGAAGCTCTTCGCCACAGAGGAAAAGATCATAGAGGGCCATCACGCAATTACAAGGAAGTAAAGAACCTCTAAGCCCTGCATAGCCCACATGAGAACTAGCCGGAACTGCAACTCCAGAAGACACTGAAGGGACTCCAGAAGGCCCAGGAATAGACAGAGCGCTGGCTCGACTGACCTACAGAGAAGGCCAGCCACACAAGTAGGAGGACGCTGACTCCTTTAAAGGAATGGGGCAGGGTGCTCTTTACCAATGTACACAGAAGAAGAGCTCCAGGAGACAATCTGAGTGTGAATGAGTCTCGGAATATGAAGGCTTCCCCAGGGGATCGGGTGGATTTGCAATAAAAGCTATGATCTGTCCAAAGTTATTAGGACCCAATCTTATGAAGCAATAAGCATCTTACAGGAAGTTCTCAGCACCGTGAAGGCCTGTATCCTTCCTTCACAGAGCAGGAAGTACTGAGAAAAAGGAAGTGGAGGTAACACCAAGGAAAACCAGTTCACCTGCTTGCTAATCACACAACATGTCTAGTCATGTACAAGTGAATCACACAAAATAAACACCAGTCTGTATCTTGCCTGGATTTGTCACGATGGCTGTCAAGTCAGCCAGCCTGATGATGATATTTCCTTTGTAAGGACCTCTGCAATAATATCAGAAAGTTAGGAATTTTGGGTTTCGGCTGTCAGGGTGACTAATGCAAATAAGCAGAATGGCAAAGCAGGGCACAGAATCCTCAGATCTGTTATTCTACAAGTCACAGCTAAGCTGGCTTCACTAACCATTGGATTTCACATGTTTTTGTTTCTGCAATTTCTTAGTTATTTCAAATGGCACTCTGTACATTTAGTTGCGAGTTTGATTCTTCCTTGACCAGTTCAATTTAGTCAGTGAATTCATGTGTCATATGGATGATCTAAGGTATAAGGCTAATGGGAGACAGAAGAGAGACAAATAAATTGCCAATTAAAGTGGAAGGACAATTAAAGGGAAACTTGCATCAACAATTTCCTCTCAGTCACTGGGATTTGTAACTTTAAGACAGTGACTAAGTCACTGCAAAAAGCTCTTTTTGCAGACTACTAACAGCCAGCAAGGCACTTAGAAAACATAAATTAGACATCCCCGGGAAATAATATTCTGGACAGATGGATATGCTGGATGGCACCTGGAGAAATCATTGGATAAATTATTCCCTGTTTTTGTGGAATGAATACTAATGCCATTGTAAATAAAATGAAAAATAGAACTCTGTATAATTAGTCTATCCCATTAAGCAATTACTATTTATTATTTATATTCAGTAATGTCTTAAGATTGTACCTGAGATCAGGATCCCATTGAGCTAGGTAGGACACTGGTAACATAAAAGACAGCCTGTGCTTCAAAGAGTTTAGTTTAAGCAGACAAGATAGACACAGGATGGGAGGGCAGGAATATAGTATACAAGGAAAGTGAACAATGAAACGATGTGCACGTATTATTAGTGCTTAACTTTCAGCATGTAATTAAGTCCATCCCTATTCAACAAAGCACTCACTATTTGCTCAAGCATGTGCTTAAAGTTAAGCATATATGTGCCAACGAGGCAACATAAAATGATCAAATATTTGGTGTACCACTGCTATTAAGTGACTGATTTGGCATCTTTTTTCAAAGGTAAAAGATTCAATATAATAGGGAAAGCATCAATGTAATTTATACTCAGAGAGGTTAAGTAATAGATATTTAAATGTAGAAATAAAGATAAAAAGCCAGATTTTTGCTTTAAATGTTAAATATCAAATGATCTGATTAAATATTGTTTTCATTGAAAAATCTTTCGGCAGCAATCACTTGCTATGAGTTGACTGTTGTTCTACCCAAATTGAAGTGAGTGGCTGATGATCTCAAATAGTTCATTACGTGCTGGCTAATAATTGAAGAAAATTATGACAAAAATAAAAAGAACAACTAGGGCTAGAGTCATGGATGGATTTTGGAGCTTGCCCTGGGGAAAGCAGCTCCAAAGATCCAGTCCCACCACACCCACTGGCTGATCCGGCTCCTGCTGCTGACAGAGGCCCTGGGGTCCCTGGGCCGGATCCTGCCACTGCCAGCGGCTCCAGGTCCCTGGCTCGGGCCTGATACTGCCACCATCGGCGGCTCCGGGTCCCTGATCAGGATCAGATACTGCCGCCGCCTCGATGGGGTGACAGAGAGTGGCCAATCAGGGGGAAGGCAATGCCTCCCCCTGCCTCTTATAAACTCCGCCCCTGACTAGAGTAGTAAATAAGGAACTAAAGAGAGAAACAGAAGATATGCTGACTGTACAGAAACCTATTCCATTGGCCTTGAATGAAGTACAATAAAAAAGAAGAGTTATATTGCTGCTGTTATTGAGGGTGGTTAAGAAACTCCAGGAAATAACTGGTGAAAGAAATACTTAAGGACAAGGTTAAACAGTAGGTAATTTTTCAGTCAGTCATTCCAGTGATAGGCCGTTTCAAAGCTCAGGGCCAGATTGTAAACTGGCCTAGTGACAGAGTGGGGTTTTCTCCCCCAAAAGTTCATGCGATAAATAAATTTGTTAGTCTTTAAAAGTGCCACCAGACTCCTTGTTTGTTTTAAATTAAGTAAGAATCAGATGTATTATTACACTTATGACCCATCCCTTTGTTGAAAATACTGTCCGTAATCGCAAATAGCAGCAGCGCTTAATAAGTTGCCTGTACTTTTAATACTTTCCATCATAGTGTCAATAGCTATGTCTACACTTGTAAATGTAGGTTGACTTTAGCTAAGTCGACTTAGCATATCCACACCTAAATTTAAAGTCGACTTTGGAGGGAACTTACAAAGTCGACTTAGAGCGTCCACACTGGATGCCTAGGTCGACTTCTAGGGGCTGGGGGACCTTAGACAGGTCCACGGTGGCGGGGGGGGCACCCCTAGCCAAGTGCCAGGGGGCTCAGCCTTTGCCCCATTGTACCCGAGTACAATGGGGCAAAGGGGGACAGGGACCCTGGCAGGGCATAGGGGCAGGGTGGGCAGGGCTCTGCCCTGCCCTTTGGGGGGGCATGCCAGGCTCTCCCTGTGCCACCCCCCTGGCAGGGAGGGCAGTGGGGGAGTCCTGGAGAGCCCTAAGTCGACTTAGAGTCGACTTAGGGCTACTCCACGTCTATACTGGCTTAAGTCGACTTTAGAAAGTCGACTTAAGCCTAAAGTCGACTTTAAATGAGGTTTAATAAAGTCGACTTAGTTTTCCTTAAGTCGACTTAAGCATCTTGCTTAAGTCGACTTAAAGAAAGTGTAGTGTAGACGCAGAGTAAATTAAGTCGATTTAAGCAAGCTTAAGTCGACTTAATTTACAAGTGTAGACGCACCCAATGTGTTTTGACTATTGTTCCATTAAGCCTTCTTTTAGAAAATCTGTGACTGGAAAGGCAATCTTTTTTGCTGAGAGATTCTGCAAGAAACTATACTATAAGGGCATGAATATCACCTAACAAGATACATCATCTCTCTACCCAGACAGCCATACTTCTTTTTACCAATTTTTCTTTGTTCTATCTTCACTCTATCTCTTTCTCTTCTTCTGTGCCTACTATTTGTCCATTTCCTCTTTCTTGCTATTACTATTTTTACTTAACTTTTAGTACCTGCTAGGTAACCCATCAAATAATAATAAGGATGAGGAAAGGAAGAGTAGTTTAGATTGTAAGCTGTTCAGGAGAGGGACTATCTGCTATTGTGTGTGTGTACTGTGCTTACCACAATGGGGGCCCCATTCTTGGTTGGTCCTTAGGCACCCTCACCACTGTAATAATTAATAATGAAGTGAACACTTTGTGCCAGATTTGGTGCTGCATCTCTCAGGAAGTGCAACACAGAAGTACAGACCAAGCAGGGAGAGGGCAAAGACAGCTGTAAGCAACTTATGTGACACTTAGATTCTGTGCTGACCTGAAGTTCAGAACAGCCCCCATAAAATTTTAGAGCAGCCCAGAGTATCTGCCTATGGGCTACTGTGCAGAGTAGAATACTTGGAGAACAAACCATGCCGGCCACCCTCCCTCTTACTTCTAACATGCCTCCCCCTGGGTGCCCCTCACTCCCCTCATCATGAGGCCTGCAAATGTACCAGGGAAATTTCCCAGGATGCCATTCCACACAGGAGCAGTATAAAAGAGATGCAGCATAGGCTGGAGTCTGGCCCTTCGTATTTGGTATTAATAAGAGTTAGCTTTACCTAATGTACTAACATTCTTTATCCTTCCAGCATGTTGAATGGATTTTTGTTTCCAGCGAACTATTGTTACTGTGCCTTATTTTATTTTATTACTTATATCATTTTATTACTATTACTTATTTTATTTTAAGAAATTAAAACTAATTTATAAAATCATGCTTCTTTGACACCAGTTTCAGAAAGCTTGTGTCAACATGCTCAAGTGGCAGATGCTCATGCATATAATTTCCAAAAACTTCTACAGTCTGCCACCATAGATAACACTAGAGCCTTGGAGAGCTTGACACTTGGATTTCTGAATCAGGAAAGCATAAGGGACCATATATCCTAGTTTCAAAAGCAAATAAACCAAGTCATTAAGTTAAAATGATAAAGAGTAACTCAAAGCTAACCTACACATGGGACAAGTACCATATATACACAAGCTGTTGCTTCTGTACTGCTGCCACCTATGGGTATTTTCCTCCTCTGCAAATAAGAATTCAGGAAAACACTTTGCCTTGTAGACAGTCTACTCTGGTAAATTCAATTGTCATCCCGGAACTAGTTGAAAGCATAATGCCATTGATCCTGTTGCTCCCAAGTGCAAACGTCAAGTGAAATATAACAAACTTGGGCATCTTAGATTCATGTTACTTCAGCTGCTCACTTCAGTAGAACTCAAATCAAAACTCACTGAGGGGAAGGGAGAAAAAAAGGAAATTTCACTTTCCTATGTAAAAGAGAAGCTGGTATGTCAAATGCCCTTAAGTTCTGCATGTTTGTACACTGCTAACAGACTTCTAAAACTTGCCACTTTCCTGCCCTCCCCAAGTTAGAAGTCTTGGGGGGAAAGTGTGCAGTTTGACTGACTCCTGGTATGAAGCTGTTACAACAACACAACATGTCCCTTATATCAATAACCCTCCAGAAATAAATCAGTGGCCAAAATACTCAGTATAAAGTGCCTAAGCTTAGGCATTAAGGCCATAGCCTCAAAGATAATGAGGTATCCATAACTCACTTTCATATGGAATTAGATGCCTTTGAGGACCCATTTCTTAAATTGTAATCTCCTTGGGGCAGACAGTGCCATTTTGTTGAGTGTTTGCACAGAGCCTACATAATGGGTTTCTGGTCTATGGTTAAGGTTCCTCAATACTAAAGTATTATAAATAATAATCATTTGAATTCCTATTTAAATGCTTAAGTAAAAGCACAAGGATTTTCAGAGGTGCCAATTATCATTACAACCTCGAAGCCAATGGGAGCTGTAGGCATTGAGCACTTCTTAAAATCACATTATTTTTTACATAGGTTCCTAACTATGGATTTAGATGCCTAACTTTAGATAACCATGTTGGAAAATGTTGGCCTGTGTTGAATGTAGGGATCTGATACTGATCTAACTTATTCTGGTTTTACAAATAGTGTAACATCTTTTCCTTGGCTGGCTGGCTAGGTCCAACCACAGAGGGCCGGTGGAGGTTATGTCCTTTCCCACTTTTTGCTGTTCTGTAGCTAGTCCGCTCAATGCAGGCGCAGGACTCATTCATTCGCCCACACCTAACCAACTTTTAAAAACCAGTTTGCCTCACTCATCTTTGCACCATTATAAGTAAGATCAAAATCAGCCACTATTTACAGAATTACCGACAAGACTAAATCACGATGACTAATCCTTAAGCTGCAGCTGATGCTACTAATTATTCCATAGTCAAAAACTGTGATATCTTTGTTTTGAAAACAACAGTTTGGCATATGTATCTGTACAGACTGCATTCAGCCCAATTTAAAAAATATTTCTTTGACAGACCTTTTATCACTCATTAATGCTATATGCATTAACCTTACACATTGACCCACTCCAGGTGGATAAGATGAAGAACTGCATTGGACATGGTTGCTACCCTGAGTCCTGAAAATCAGTAAATAGAAAGTTTCTGAATTCAATGGGCTCTGAAGAAAGTTCCAGCTTTCTCACCCAGAAGGAATGCTTAGCTGTAGCATATGAAAAGGACTCTAAGGCTGTAATGGTACTGTGCAGACTAACCTGATCCCAGCAGCTTTTACCAGAGTCATCAATCGTTTATTACTATAAGTTGCCCCATATTTGTAGAAAACAAAATTTAAAAGTAAACACATTAGATCTGTAGTTTCCAAAGTGGTGTGTCCATTGACTATACAGCTATGGTGTAACAATCTTTAACTCATTTGGATTGCAAAGGATTTTGTGGTAATTTCATCTAACCCGGCATATTAGAAGATGGTGTCAAGTTATGTTAGGGAGCAACAGCTCATTAAATTGCCCCATGACAGCAATATTTTTTGTGAACCATAATAGTATCACAGGAGAGTCATGGATAATTACTACCAGCCTACCCATTCTGTAAACTATATGTAACCTGAGCAACGGTCTGACCAGCCAATCCATCAAGGAGTCCCCTACAATCCCAGCTAAAGACTTGATCCTGCAAACTTTTACATGGGTGCTTAAGTTTAAGCATGTGAGTAGTACCATTAAAATCAAGAGGAACTTAAAACACAGGATGCTTAACCTTTTAAGGGTATTCTACATCTGCGAAGTGCTCTACAATAAGAAGCTATAACTATTCCACACAACATCCCCCTGAAACATGTAAGTAAATATTATTAGCCTTATTGTACAAATGTGGATATCAAGGCCCATATTTTCACAAGCAGCCTCTAATTTTGAGAGTCTCACATCATTTATCTATAAGTAGCTTGCCAGGGCTATGCAGAAAATTGATGGCATTTAGGGTGAGAACTTAAGAGCTGGTGATTCCCAGACCTATTCCTCACCATGATCATACCGCCCCTCACAGAAGGGGCAAGGCAAAGGGAAAGAAGCAGATTTGCTTTTTTAATGGCAAAGAAACAGAGGGAATGCTTTCACCAACCATATGGTATGCTGGCCATCAAGCGTAGGAGGAAAATTGATAGCATTATGCTTTTCAGATGGTGAGACAAAGCAATGAGTTTATGTAAATTTCACAGTGTGATGCCACCTGCATCCCTTATCGAGACTGGCTTTTGTCAAATTTAAGTTCATTTCACACTTTATCAAAAATGTGTTATTTATCAGAAATACCCAGTTATGTATCTTAGACGTTAATAAACCCTGCACAACACCTCTAAGGGAAAAAGTATTTTGAGGCCAGTGGTTCTATACCATCATTGATCCACTGACTAGCCACTCCCCACAAGCTGTTTACTGCCCTGTTCCCAAAGCCATCTTTTAGAGAAACTCCTCTTATCCTGCAGAAAAGTACACAGACTCTGTTTCAGGCATCCATTTTCCCTTCCATCTCATCCCAACACAGAGGAACTTCATCAACCCGATGGTGCTTGCGCTGCGGCACTGTTCTGCTGGGGCAGACCTTTGTCCATTTACATTACCGGGAGTTGGGTGAACAACATTCTAAAGAGATTAGCTCTCTTTAAAGGGTAGATCCTAAAAAGGGACCAATCGTGTAGCAATGTGACACGTGTACACTTAGATAGAGCTAAGTCAGAATGATAATGCTGCCAGCTCATGATTTTATTGTAACTCTCATGATATTTGGTATCTCTACTTAAAGTCCCGGTTTTGCGGTGATGTGACAAGTTGAGAATTGCAGCTTTCATTTAAAATAAATAAATCCATTTATTTGGCAGAGATAGATTCTCATGACTGCAGAGAAAACCTGGGAACATGACTTGAGGCTAACCTAATGGCTTACAAAGCAGATGGCAAAGAAAAAGAATCCATTTTTAAAAATCTCATTACTTGTATGTCAATCTCACGACTTTTTGAGGCCCGACATGATTTTGGGCTACTCAGGTTGGAAGTACTGGCTGAAAATTAACTCTGAAAATTAGGCCCAAGATACATCACACACTGCGCCCAAAATTTGATGCGCCTAAAATGAGTGGATGCTTTAAAAATATTCGCCATAGGCAATTGTTCAAGGCAGAGGCGGCCTTTGGCTATGAGGGGCCCTAGGCGAAGGCCCATTGTGGGGTCCCCTATAGGCCCACCGGCCCCCCTCTGTGGCCCTTTCCCCCAGCCTCCCCTCACTGCCCTGCCCCCTTCTATGGCCCCAGTTCCCACCCATGTGTCCCTAGACCCATGAGCCAGTTCCTCCTCTTGCTGCTGACCAAGGCAGATGGGACTTTCGGGATAGGCAAAGCAGACGATGGGGCCCCTTATTGCTCGGGGTCCTAGGCGTGCGCCTGCTTTGCCTACCCCAAAAGCCGCCTCTGGTTCAAGGTCATAAAGATCCAGCAGTGCAAGGAATCAGCAGTGTTTGAATCCTGACATCCAGTCATCTGCTCTTACTAGCAGAGTGTATGCCTAAGAACCACTGACAATGAGCTAAGTTTAATATTTTTCGAAGGCTAAAATACTTGATTGTTCATCGGGGGCCTGCTCTTGTCTAGTTCTAAGGGCCTGCGGCTATCATTAACTTCAGTGATTTGATCTTTCAGGATCAGCCCCCTTGATAATGTCAAAAGAATTAGGCCCAATTATCAGTGCAACTGCCTATGTTCCTTCCTAGAACTCCTGTTCACTTTGTGCCTACAGCAGTTAGAAAGTAACATCTTATATCAAAATAGCACTTAGCAAATTCATTAGTCTCAGTCCAAATTAATTGGGTTATGAGCACAGTCAATGTTAAACCTCAATTAAAAAGATGCCAGATGAATCTAGGACCTTGAAATATCATTAAATAACATTCATGCATTTTGGGTACAGATTAATTGTACATTGTTTTCTTTTGCTTGCTTTACAGTCATTAAACAAACTACCTCTTATAGTAGTTTATATGGTAATTGCTCATTTCAATAACACAACATAGATACTGAAAAACGTCTTCATCAAAAGGTGTGGAAATTACTGCTTGCGTATTTAGCAGAGGAATATGCTTTAAAACATGGTAAGTCAGGAGCCATAACACAATCATAGAATCATAGGGCTGGAAGGGACCTCATGAGGTCATCTAGTCAGTGGTTAAAGTATAATTTCACAGCCCCAGAATCCTCTTAATCCCCGGGCCCCCTTCCCATATTGTCTGCCCCCCCCCCCCAGCCCAGAGAGGCATTTCCAACCACTTCTCAGTACCATATGCATCGGTTATTGCTCCATAAACATATTTATAATTTTATATGGTGTTATGTCTATATCAATTATTGTCACAAACTAGCAAACACTGCATAACACAGTAAGTACTGTGATCTTTATATTCCCGATATGCACATTTCACTTCATTAAATGCAATGCCAAACTTGGAACACAAAAATTTTAGTAGGTCACTTTCACCAAATTCCAGTGACAGCTCTGTAGTGAAATGTGATAGGTCAAGTGCTTCAACAGCACTACTTAGGGTTTTTCTGAGTTTGACAACAATCTAGCATTCATACAGTCCGCTAAGGCCTGGTAAAACTGACATTTAGAAATTTCAATTTGCTTGCCAGCAATCACAGACATGTTTACACATACACCTTTAAAGCAACCTGCAGCAATTGACTCACAAGCCTCTTGGTAGAACTCTGAATCACTCTCTCTGCAAGCTACAAACACCTGAACTTGTCAACTTATCAACTTACTTGCTGTAGATAATCTTACATCAGATTTTTGCAAAACTATGCCTGCAAGTTCCTCCAGAGCATCAGGCATGAGACCCAACTTTTTAACAAAAACTGGATTCTCCAGTTTTTTTGCCATGCCAGCAGATTTTGCTTTATTGTTCCCTTCTCATGAAAAATCAGCTGTTTTTTTCAAGAAGTGGTTATGGAAGGCTGCATATGAGTGCCAAACAGCTCGTACAGTGCAGCAGCTAGAGGCAACCCAAGGTACATCAAATACGCAACCAATCCTAATAAGCTGGACTTCCAGATCACTCGCACATTCAGCCAACACTCTCAAGCACTTTGGCAACTGACTGTACAGAGCATACATTGAATCCACAAATGATTTAAAGTGATTAACTTTACTGCAGTATTTGATAGCATCAGCCATGGACAATTCCAAACTGTGATTAAAACAATGCCAACTTATCAAAAGTGGAAATCGTGTTTTTAATTTTGCAGCAGCACCAGTCTTACTGCCTAACATGACAGAGGCTCCATCTACACCTAAACCAATCCAATTACCCTTGAGAAATTCCTCCGTGAACCCATGTGCTGTCAAACACTGCAGCAAAACTAATATTACGCCATCAGCATCATTGCTGCCTAATTCAACCAGATCAAGAGAAAATGTAACAGGACCAATTTTTGCATCAAAAGTTATGTACACGTAAATTCCAAGACAAGAAAGTTTACTTAAACTTTTACTCATCAATTAAAACAGAAATTTTATATTGCTAAGAAATGACACAAACACAAACTGTGTTTCATCTCCACAGATATGTGGTCTATTATGTCAGCACAAACAACATTGGTATGCAAAACGTGACCCATATCAACACCATTTAACTGCTGTAAAGTAATAAGGTCTGGATGGTGAGTGACCACCACCCAAATAAAAGATGTAAAATGCATGCTAACCTAATAACACTATCTAGGACAGGGGTCTCAAATTCAAATCTCCATAAGGGCCAAATGAGGGCTAGGATATTGGCCCGAGGCCACATCACTGAAACCTTTTCAAACAAGGAATTATTAGAACTAGAGACAGCACTGCTGGATAGGCTTATGACATCTTTCTAGGGAATTACTTCCGTTCAAGATCCAAAGGGGTAGCTGTGTTAGTCTAGCTCAGCCAAGCAAACAAGGAGTCCTGTGGCACTTTTAAAGACTAACAAATTTAGAAATTAACAAATACATTTGTTAGTCCTTAGATGTGCCACAGGACTCCTTGGTGGGGTTGCCCCCCCCCCCCCCCTCAAGATAGTGGTATCATTAGAAAGACAGAGAGAAAGCAAATAAACACACTTAAAATTTTGCATTATAAATCAGTAGTTCCCAACCTTTTTGGTTGAGGGCCCAAAACACAGATTTTAAACCCTGACGGGCCAGCAGTTTATTTAGTTAAAATTAAATAAAAAAATTAATTAATTGAATTAAAATGTATTGTAACTAAAATTAATTGGTTTAAATTCTGATTAATTAAATTTGAATTGATTTTAATTGACATTTTAAAAAGGTTTTTAATTAAAATTAATTTTTAAAAAGTTTTTTTTTTAAATAAAAAAAGAAAAGAAAGAATAGGAAAGAAAGAAAAGGCTGTATGCAACCCCAAGCCCAGAGGGGAGGCCAGCAGCCACAGCCAGCTCCCAGCTGCCGGACCGGGCAGGAGGCAGGCTTGGCTGGGGTGGGCCCCCCAGCATGGAGGCCCTTGGATACTCTCCCCACACCCCAGGCCACCTTAGAGCCTCTGAAACCGAGTCCTGTCCCGGTCCGGGCACCCGCCGGCCTGCCCGTTCCCTGTACCCCGCCCGGTCCTCCCGTTCCCACCAGCTCAGCCATTACCCACCAGCTCCACGGTCCTCCAGCCCGTCTCGCTGTTCCCAGCTTGGCCCTCCTGCCCGGCCCTCCCGTTCCCCGCCGGCTCAGCTGTTCCCCACCAGACCCTCCCGTTCCCTGCCCTGCCGGCTCCATGGACCTCCTGCCTGGCCCCGCCGTTCCCTACCTGGCCCTCCCGCCCGGCTGTCCCATTCCCCGCCCTCCTGGTTACATGGTACTCCCGCCCGGCCCTGCCGTTCCCTGCCTGGCTCCCAACTCGGCCCCGCAGTTCCCCGCCCGGCCTTCCTGTTCCCCGCCCGACCCCGCAGGCTCCCCGGCTCTCCCAGGACTACCCCACTTCCCTCGCGGGAGCTGCAGGGGTGTCCAGTCGCTGCTTGGCCAGGCCACTCCAGCCCTAAGCATACTCTGTCTGAGCGTGCTCAGGGCAGGAGATCTGAAACTCCCCAGCTGTTCCCAGATGACCGGCCAGCTGCAGGGCAGAGTAGAACTTGTGTTCCGCCAGAGTTTTTTCCTCTTCTGGGCCCCGGAACACTGGCCTGGCAAATTTGTGGGCCCAGAACGGTGTTCCAGGGTGTTCCGGCATACCTTAACCCCTGCATCTAGTCCAACCCCCTGCTAAAAGCAGGACCACTCCCACTAAATCATCCCAGCCAGGGTTTTGTCTAACTGAACCTTAAATATCTCAAAAGACGGAGATTCCACCACCTCCTTAGGTAACCCATTCCAATGCTTCACCACCCTCCTAGTGAGAAAGATTTTCCTAATATCCAACCTCGACCTCCCCAGCTGTAATTTGAAACCATTGCTCCTTGTTCTGTCCTCTGTTACCACTGAGAACAGCCTAGCTCCCTCCTCTTTGGAGCACCCCTTCAAGTAGTTGAAGGTTGCTATCAGATCTCCCCTCAGTCTTCTCTTCTGCAGGCTAAATAAGCCTAGTTCCTTCAGTCTCTCTTCATAAGTCATGTGCTCCAGCCCCCTAATCATTTTTGTTGCCCTCCGCTGGACTCTTTCTAATTTGTCCACAGCCTTTCGGTAGTGGGGAGCCGAAAACTGGACACAGTATTCCAGATGCGGGCTCACCAGTGCCAAATAGAGGGGAATTATCACATCCCTTGAACTGCTGGCAACACCCCTACTGATGCAGCCCAATATGCCATTGGCCTTTTTGGCAACAAGGGCACACTGTTGGCTCATATTCATCTTCCCACCCACCATAACCCCCAGGTCCTTTTCTACAGTGCTGCTACTTAGCCAGTCGGTCTCCAGCATGTAGCAGTGAATGGGATTTTTCTGTCCTAAGTGCAGGACTTTGCACTTCTCCTTGTTGAACCTCATGAGGTTTCTTTTGGCCCAGTTTTCCAATTTGTCTAAGTCTCCCTGGATCTTGTCCCTGCCCTCCAGCGTGTCTACCATTCCCCCCAGCTTGGTGTCATCCGCAAACTTACTAAGCACACAATCTATCCCATCATCAAGATCATTAATGAAGATGTTGGACTGAATCGGGGAAGTGCTCCTGGCCCACCCTGCTGCCTTCAGCTTCCCGAAGGCAGCGGGGAGCAGGGGAAAGCACGGCTGTGGGGGGGCCGCAGTGAGGGCCCCGCACTGCTCTGCTGGGAGTGGGACAGCGTGGGGCCCACGTTACCATGGGGCCCGGGGCAATCGCCCCATTCGCCTCCCCCCAAAGGACGGCCCTGCTTCTAGACTCTTCACCATCCAGTTCTGGATTACACTGATCAAATTTCTTCCCAGCTCCCTCTTGTTCCCTTCCTTCTGACAACCCCTCATGCTGCCCATCTACTGCCATTGTATCCTTTTCCCACTCATTTCACTACTGCTGCCTCCCCTTCCCAGCACATGCTCTCTAAACCAGTGCAGCAAGCATCCAGCCCTTTCTCATTCAAACCTCTTCCCAAAAGTCCACTGCTTCCATGAATAGTTCTGCCAATGGCCAGCCTCCTGATCTCTCCCATGTCTGAGTTCTCCCTCTCCTGTGTGCTTGTCCCAATCCCTTGATAATCTATTCCCACCAGAGTAGAGATGTGGCAGCAACAACGGACGAATTAAATGAGCTAATTTGGCTCCTGCTGTTAATTGAATCAGGATCCCAGAAAAATTGACCAGCAATGGCACAGTCCATTCCGGTAGACAAACGATCCAAAGACAGGACAGGATGGTTTGGGGGCTTGTGACCTCTGGCCTCTCTAAACATAATCTTACTCTCACAGGCTAGACCTAGGTTGATTGTTTCTTGGACACCTACACCTATGCCTCTGTTATCTGATTGCTCAGACCTTAAACCATTGTTCTCCCCTAATTTGCCCACTTAACTTGATCTGAAATGCCATATTATGTTTAGTAAGGATGGACAGCCTGTACATTGCTTTACATGCCTTGTCTGCAAGTAGTACCTCCTCTGTGACAGCAGTACATGTCTCAGTATGGGAGGTAACAGTCTGATTAACAGAGAAAATAAAGATAAAAAGTTCATGTCCTTGGTGATTGGCAGTCAAGTAGGCTGGGTTGCGATAAGTACCTGAGATACCCATTACATTCACTTGGACTGCTTAAAATGTTTTTAATCAACTCCCTTACTGTGAAGGGTGTAGCAGGCTGAACAGCTGACAAAGAATCAGCATGTTATATAACTACTCATGGTCTGAACATGTTTGCTAGCAGAGGCCAGTTATGCATAATATATGCCTTTAAGAGCAACAGAGTCCAAAGGTGTTGTCAGTCAACCCTAAACAACTTCCTCATTACACAGCTCTCACTGTGCTCCAAGAACATGTTCAGTTCATAGGACTAAGTCAGTGTAAACTGATGGAGTTCCAACCCCACCCAAGTTAAGTACTGTTAACTGAACAAGAAAACAAACCTCAATGTAAGCGTCCTCCTGAGTTTATCTATCCATAGGGTTCTCCCTGCAGGACCCCGCTCTCCCAATCTCTAGCTCCCGACACCTCACAGAGTTGCTCCAACCACCCTTATACCTGGAATAGAACTAACAGGATCCATTTTCCTACATGAGTCAGCAAAAAGAAGTGCATCTTCATGCAGAGTTCCTTCCAGCACCTGCTACCCTGTTAAATTCATGGGAAGTCAACAGCACTTCTGGGATTTAAGAATTAGGCCGGTATGTGGTTACCAGGACATCCACTCACAAATAATATTTTTAAATGTTTAAAGAGGTTTGTTAGGGATATAAGCCCTCAAGCTTCAGAGGAGTTAGGAAGGAACTTTCTGTGTGGGTGGCACATTAATAAATAACTGCCAGCTGCAGGGTTTCTTACACCTTCCAGAAGTAGACAGGAGACTGGATTAGATGGATCACTGGTCTGATCTAGTGGGACAATTCCTACATGCCTTTATTTAAACTGCTGCATCCCTTTAGAACAGGCAATTTTTAAAAATATCCTCACGTGCTAGTAAATTCGGGACTGACTGACCTGCTCTGTATGCCTTATGTACTCACAGAATGTAATTCAATATTAGTTAAATAACATGCCATCAGAGTGGACTCTTACCACATCACCTCTTAAAAGCCTGTTGACCTGGCTGAATGTGAGGGTACTGATGCGGAGCATGAAGGTTTAACCATCAGACAGAATAGCCATTCTGTCAGCAAATTAATCATTCAAGATGATTTCTTGCTAGAGTTGCAGCTCATCACACACAGTCACACTGGTTAGAGTGTAATATCAAAAGCTTGACCCCTTGTGTTGCCTCAATGAGTAGCAGACCATCCCACCTGGTTTCAGTAAAAAATGACTCAATTGTAGCACTACGGCGTGGACAGACAGGGGGTCTCACTCTTGTAGATAGATACCAGATCATTTCGGATTGAAACCAATACCTTAAGCACCACCTGGAAAGCCGTGAACAGCCAGTGCAGATAATAAAACATCAACACAATATACTTGCAGCAATATGCCACTTAATGTGGACTGCCTCAGTCTGGCCCAGCTTCAGTTTCTGAATGGATTTAAGATGCAGCCCCAAATGTAATGCATCAAAATAATCTAGTTATAAGGAGTCAAAAGCATGAATTATGCTAATAAGATCTACATTAGAAAGGAAAGGTCACAGCTTCCTGACAGATGCAAATGAAACAGGCCTCTTAAACCACTGAAAGCTGATCACCCACAATAACTGAGAGTCTAAGTCTCAAGCTATTGCCACAAGTGACAGACGATGGGCGAACAAGGGCCCTCAATCGAAGGGGCAGAAATAAGTTCATATCTTCTGGTTGCTTTTCCTAACACTGTATTATTTAGACAGAGACTCAGGCTGTTTGCTATCATCTGTGCCCCAATTTAGAAGAGTAACTCAACTAAGAGACAGAAACATACAACTGTGTGCCTCATGCATTTTGGAGCTACTGAGACCCACTAATAAGCATTCCTTACTAATCAAACAGCCTCATATACACTTTCCACTAGAAGAGAGACCCTGCTGAATTCTCCATGTCAGTGCCATCAGTGAAGAGGAGCAACTGATCAACATTATCCTTGGGATCTTTTATCAGCTAGGAATGAAACCACATGCAAGCAAACTCATCTATTCCCCAAGATCCTTAGGTGTGTTATTAACATTTCATAATCATCAGTACTGAAGGCAATTGAAACCTCTAGTACACCAGCATGGGTGCTTGATTTTTGTCCATCATTAGGAGGAAATCAATCAGTGCAACTAGTCCAGTCTCTGTACCATATCCAGGTTGGTGCACAGATTAGCATGAATCAAGGACAATGGAGGCATCTAGAAACTGAGAGAGTTATCCACTATCATTTCAACAAGCTTAACCACAAAGCTATATTTAACACAGAGTGATAGGGAGGCCAAATTGTCAAAGTCAAGTGACAGCTTCTGAAGCCCGGGCCCCAACAAGTGAAGCCAGAAGCCTGCCTTCCTTCAGGGAGATGCTGAAACTCTCTCTTAATACTAGACCCAACATTTCTCTACTAGCCTCCACCAGCTTGGAAGGCATGAGTCCAGAACACGCGTTCGGGCAAAAGTCCTCAAACATTTCCCTGGCCTGACTAGCTGAAATTCAAAGAGAGATTACACCGCATTTGTTCCCTGCATGATACATACTTGGCCTCCATGGACACAGATAGTTCAATTAAACCCAAGCTACTTTCTCCTCCAAATAACTAGTTCCTCACAATGGGAGGAACTTTTGTCAGCCACCAAATAGACAGCCAGTGTAAAACAGGCTGTCAGATACTCATAAGAAATCAGCTAGTTATTGAGATTATGTGGATGCTATGGTGAAAGCAAAGAACCTTTCTGTCACATCTGAGGCCTGGGAGGTCATGTCTAGTAGTGAAGCCAGAATTGGGCCTAATGGGTAGGACCAGAGAGCCAAGGATCAAAACCAGAAGCAAAGCTGAGAGCCAGAGAGGTATTGGGAAGCCAGAAATCAAAGCAAGATGAAGAAGCAGCAGATAGCTGAGGATCCAGGGAACTATCAATCAGCCTCAAGTCTGAGCCTAAATCCTGTGTACAGCTGCCCAGGGCTTGCAAAGGTCCTAAAGCAAGGGTGCACAGGTGAACCTTGTGACTCACTGGATCCCCTTCTTGCGTGAGTGCATAAACGGGCACCCTCTGTGCTTGGCGTCCATGCTGCTATAACTCTGCTGTTGGGGGGAGGAAAGTGTGAATGGGGGATCACCGTTGACCAGGTCTGGGACTAAATCCTGTGTGCAAGGGTGTACAGTTGAACCTCGTGACCCAATGGGTGTGAATGAGATCCCTATACAATAGTACAAAGGATCCTGTGTGACTTTGTCTTACATATGGGCTTGTGTTCTTGATTGCTCTGGTTTGTGTGTATTGGGTTATATTCTCTATATCATGTGTTTAAAGCCATAATTGATGCAAAACCCTGAATCTGCATTCATGCAATAAGCAGTATTGTAGTTTAGAGTGTTTGTGGATATATTGGGTATTTATTGTACTACTAATCACTGCCTTAACCTGTGTAATTGTAATCATAGTGCCTTAATAAATGTCACATGCATAATAAATAGACAAAAATCATTGTTAGTGGTGGTCTTTGCCTACGGGATTTGGGGGCTTCCCAACATCCACATTTAAAGGACCGGGTATTTGTTTAGGCAAGGGGATATAGCTTAACAATTGTCTTCTGTGATGACATGACTGGATTTGTGGATGCAGAAATAGCGTTGACATGATACACCTTGACTTTAGCAAAGCTTTTGATACAGTTTCTCACAGCATTCTTGCCAGCAAGTTAAGAAAGTATGGGTTGGAGGAATGGACCATAAGGTGGAGAGAAAACTGGCTAGATCATCAGGCTCAGTGGGCAGGAATCAATGGCTTAATGTCTAGTTGGCAACCAGTAACGAGTGAAGTGCCCCATGGGGTGGTCCTGGGGCCAGTTCTGTTCAACAGCTTAATTAATGATCTGGATGATGGGATATATTGCATGCTCAGTAAATTTGCAGATGACACCAAACTGGGGGGAATGGTAGACACTCTGGACAGCAGGGACAGGATTCAGGGAGACCTAGATAAATTGGAGCATTGGACCAAAAGAAAGCTTATGAGGTTCAACAAGGACAAGTGCAAAGTCCTGCACTTAGGAAGGAAAAATGCCATGTACTGCTATAGGCTGTGGATCAATCGACTAAGTAGCAGCACTGTAGAAAAGGACCTGGGGGCTATGATGGACAGGCAGCTGGATATGAGTCAACAGTGTCCTCTTGCTGCCAAAAAGGCCAATGGCATATTGGGCTGCATCAGTAGGAGCGTTGCCAGCTGATCAATGGATGTGATTATTCCCCTCTATTTGGCACTAGTGAGGCCACATCTGGAGTACTGTGTCCAGTTTTGGGCTCCCCACTACAGGAAGGATGTTGACAAATTAGAAAAAGTCCAGAGGAAGGCAACGAAAATTATTAGGGGGCTGGAGCACATGACTTATGACGAGAGACTGAGGGAACTAGGCTTATTTAGTCTGCAGAAGAGAAGATACAAGATGACCTTATGAGGTCCCCTCCAGCCCTAAGATTCTATGATCCACCTGCTTGCACAGACAACTTCCTGATATTCCTTCCAGGTTTAGGTAGTACACCTTGACCACTCAAGCAGCTTGGGAGTACAGCTAATTAGCCTTTTTCTATGCAACACATCCTTTGGTGCTTGGTCCCCATAAACAGGGCTGTCCTTGGGAGGGTCAAACAGGGCAATTGCCCCACGCCCCACATTTATGTGGGCCCGCCTCTGGGCCTGCCTGGGCTGGCTCCACCCTGGGGGCGGGGAGGATGGCCCAGAGGCTGGGGAAAGCACTCCCATCCGCCCCCTGCTGCCTTCGGCTCGCCGCCAAAGGCAGAAGCATGACGAGGGAGCATGTAGGGGAGAGCTACGGCGTGGGCCCTGCGCTGTCCCGCTCCCAGCCAGGGCCAGCTCCCCCTCCCCGCCAGCGGGCAGCCTCTGCTTCCTGGCCTGTGCCGGCTCCCTATGGGTGGGGGGGTGACTGGGGTTCCTGGGGGGGGAGCAGGTCAGCCCACCACACTCCCCTCCAACATGGGTGGGTGGGGGTCCCCACCTAGGCCAATTGGCCCTGGGCCCCGGTCCCCCAAGGGACGGCCCTGCCCATAAGGCTCACAGCCCACTGATGGCTACTCTACCAGAACTATCAGGTGGTAGTATGGATGGAATAGTTGCTCAGGGACCAGCAGGCCCAGATTCTAGCCCTGTGTATCCTCACACTCTCCCTTGCCTCTGGCACAGCCATGACATAAGAGTTTAAATATCTTTATGATGCAATCAGCTAGCAACACACAAAGTTCTACCACTAGCACCTTAGTCACTTGATTGAAGGCTGAAAGATAAATCAACATAAAGATTATGCAGTTTAGAGAAGCTTAGGAACAGACAGACAAATAAACTCATCCCAGGCAGAACCGGGAAAGGTATGCAGTAGAGTAAGACAGTAGATGGCAAGGAAGCTGGGACACTGAAAGGCATGGGTTCAAACACATACCACTGAAAACGAAGATCAGGAGATTCTCGGCAACAGTTCCTGGAAAGAGACTAATTATGTTTTCCCCAAACATCAGAAAAGACTTAAGAAAAATGAATCTATACTTATATTTAGTGACCAAACAAGTTTTTGCTGCTACCGGTAGTTTCTTTTTCCCCCTATCATAAGTGGGCAGCCGTACAAGAAACTGTAGGTAGAAAAGCTGGCTTGATAAACATTTCTGTTCCATCCTCCTGGCAGTCCCTCTTCTTAAGGCATCCATCTTTTCATTCTAGCATGCAACTACATTAGCATTTCATGGCCTTACCTAAGAGTCTAAAAGATAATAATTTTATTAGTGCTATTAATTTTGCATATTTGCTGCTGTAAGAGAGTCACTCTTGGGTAAAACAGGCAGTGATTACTGTAACTGGAAGCTTAAAGCTGCACTCAAGAGTCTTCCAATCCCATTTTCTCAGGCTGAATTTTTCATCCCTTCAGTTTTTCTCATTTCTTCTTACCTCCAGCTGCTGCTATCATAAAAGACATTTTCCCTTCTGAGAGGAGGACATAGAATGTCAGTGCCAATCTACAAATGGGCTGGTGTTTATCTTTCCTAGCGGAGTGAACTCATGCCTTGCAGAGTGGATGTTGACAGCAATGCAACTTTCTAAATGCCACTAAAATTCCTTCTGAAAAGTAGTTACTGGGCATGAACAATTTACAGGTGTATTTGGTATCTGGGAAAAGGGAGAGAGAGTGTTGGGGACAAGTCAATAGACTTATGGTACCCAAAAAAGATTATGAAAACTAATCGCCAAATAATAATAATGAATTTATAATTTCACTTCTATGCCACCTATTAGCAGAGAATATTAAAGCTCTTTGCAAACTTTAATTAATTAAATCTAATAATACTCCTGACAGTTAGGCAAAAATTAGCTGAATAACTTGTTTAGATAATACAGTGATGCATGCAATAGAAAAATCTAAGTACTGATGTAGTATAACTGAAGTCTGTGAGTGCTAATGTACTACAAGGAATAATTAATATTAATGGCAAACGTGTCTACTATCATTTCTAGACTTTTTTCCAGTATTTTTCTTCCCTATGATCTGTCTCCCACTGAATAATTGTTCCAGGTTATTTTGCCCTTAGTCTTGCGTTTTTTCCAGGTGGAATATCATTTTGTTAACTTCTGGTGATGTTCTGTATCCCCCTAGTAAATTAAGTGACATGTTCAAGATGGTATAAGGAGTCAGTTGCCAAAACTGGCGGTGGAGCCCAGAATTTGTGTTTTTTAGTGCTATGCTCCATCATTTTTTAAACCACTCAACTTTATTCCTTGTTGGGTTCCTAAACCCACACACGTGAATTAGGGAGGAGTTACTAATTATGACTTCTTTATCTTGAGCATTTAAATGGCCACACTGTTGCTACCATGGATAGAAGAGATCAGTCTTGCAAGCTTCATGTGAGAAAATACCCCTTACAGCAAAGGGAGTTACTCATCAGGAAGGCTTGCAGCATCATTGTCTAAATCTTCATATGGATGGACTACTTCTTTTTCAACCATGATGAGTTTCTGATGCGTTTAGTAGCAAATATCAATCTTGATCTTTATTTTATGTTTTAGAAATGTGAGAGGAATGAATTACTCTACAAAGACAACTGGGGAAAAGATTAATAGGAATTTTAATTACAATCAAAGCCTTACTGAGGTCTGAAGAATCATTTTGAAATACAAAGAAGCCACTTACCTACTAAGCTACTCTGACTTTTGCTTAATGCTAACTGGATTTCTGAAGTATTACAGCCACTGAAGTGCTACCATAGTTTGCTATTAATATAGGGGGAGTCTACTGAGAATGATGCAAAACATGAGCTGTTGAGTTCAAACACAGTTCATAACCAACTCCTTAGCATGTAAAGTTTCAGAAAATTAGTCTTAATGCCATCTCAGATGTGCTACGTATCTAAAGAAAATAACACCACTTGGCTTTTCAGCAGCCAGTTTACATTTTCATTAAGGGTGAATGAAATTCACGCCATTTACATAAACGCTGAGCAGCTGGTTTCTACACAGTGGAGTGCAAAGTGCCTGGGAAGGTGTCTTCCAACCACCTGCCTGCCATGGGACCTACAAGCAAGGCAATGGTTTAGTACTTCTCCCACATTTCCCAGCCTATGGAACTGGAATAACAACCACAATCCTCAGAGCCAGGGACTGATCTCCTGGATCCATGTAAATGCAGATGTGCAGCCCCTCTGGCCCATTCCCACAGTGGCTTTCTGCACCAGATTATGCAGGATCAGCCTGAAGACCCTTTCTATGGCACAGTGGTAGAGAGCAGACAGGGCCCAACCAGCAGACCTCAGGACCAGCCTGCCCGAGGGGCTCCAATGATCTTGTGCTGGAGAATATTGTGCTCCTGAACGGAGCACTTTCCCAATGAAGGTATTAAGCATGGAAAGCACCAAAATAATGACCCAACAGTAACTAAACAGGTTTCAGCAGTGACGTAGACACGCTAGTAAAATTCATCCTTAATGTAAGCCCATGGAAATGAATGCAGTTATACATGGTCTAATGCTGGGTCTTTTATCAGTTAGGCAGAGTGTTTGGGCCACCTCCTCTTACCTAAGGTAACAATCAGCTTGATAACAAAAGGGCCTGATCCAAAACCCAATGCAATTTATGGAGTTTTTCCATTAACTTAGAGGAGCTTTTGGTCAGGTTCTAAATTCCAATCATAATATGGGAAATTCAATAGTATTATATTGGCCACCAGAGAGCTTCCATGTTTTTCAATGAATACAGTGGAAGTATGTCAAGGACAAGTAACAAAATAATCGTATGAGAACTGAAGTTCAGAGATTTAGCTGCATGTCAGAGTCAAGTTGGTAAGTCCCGAGTGATCGTTTGCCTCCTTCTGCTGTCTCACACATTTTGCACTGGTGTTACTCCACTGAGTTCACTACTTTTGATTCACACGAGGAATACCGAGAGGAGACTCAGGGCCTTGTGTTTGCTTTTTTCATCCAAAACCTGGGGAAAAACAATAATTTCCCAACAATTTAGTGACAAGATACTCAACAAATGGAGAACTTGTTAAAATACTCCCCCTCTCCCACCCTTGTAGGTGACGTGGGATAACATTTTTAAAAGCATCTAAGTGATTGAACCTGTTTTCAAAAGTGCTTAGGAGCTTTAGAATATTTTACCTTGGGTCTAAATAGAAACACAGAAATCACCAGAGGGTGCATCTACACTTGTGAATTAAGTTGACTTAAGCCTGCTTAAGTCGACATAAGGAAATTTTAAGTCGACTTTATTAAACCTACTTTAAAGTCAACTTTACTGGCTAAGCTGTCTTTATTAAGTTGACTTAGCCAGTGTAGACGTGGATTAGCCCTAAATCGACTTTAAGTCGACTTAAAGGGTCCCAGGGCTCCCGCACTGCCCTCCCTGCCAGGGTGTCTGGCACAGCCAGAGCCTGGTGTGCCCACCCTGTGACAGGCTGCTCCCCAAATCCAGTCTGGTGTGCTGCTATGACCGCTTGAACCCCACTCCTGAACCCCAATTTACCCCGCTCTGCTGGGTGACCGCTCACTCCTGAGTCAGTCCACACCAGCCACCAGCGTGTAATTGGTCCCAGGCAGTGGGTGTAAATCCACTAGCCACACAGGCGTTGGTCCCCAAGCAAGCACACCCAGCCCCAGACATTACACTGGGAGCCACTGCCTTACAGGGATTGGGACCCACTCCCAATCACCTCAGTCTCAAGTCCGTCCACTTAACAAAGAAGTGGATTGTGCCCAGCCTCCCACATCCACACCCTCTAAAGACCACACAGCTTTAGGTAAAACAACTACTAGTTTATTGATCAGAGTCTGATTTCAAGTGAGAATATGGCCAATCAAGGCAGCAACATGTTACAAATGAGTCAGGAGTGACCACTATCAAATAAAAGGTATAAACCGCATACTCCTCTAACATCTTCACCTAAACTAACCTAAGAGTCCAAGATTATGTGCATGGTGTTTGGCTGTCTGATGTCTTGCAGCCATTCTCTGCCTGTTCTTAGGCAGGGCCCCGATCTTGCTTGAGGTTGGTTGCAGGATGGTGTCTTCTCAGGCTGAAAGCCTGCAGCTTCTCCCCTCACAGTCTCTGTCTTTGTTTTAACAAACTGCTGACAGCCCCTCCCCCTCACTGTCCTGTTGTGAGATTCTCTTCACTCCTACCTGAGCAGGGGAGGGCATTAGCATTCCCTTTGATGTGTAAATCATCAGCCATTGTGCTAGAGACAGCCCTGAGAGTCTGAACCCTGTAACATGCTTCACATCTATACATACATGTCGCAGCAGGGAACATGGCACCCTGGTAATCATGTGGCACATGTTCTGAGCATTCACAGAGGAACCTGGTTTAGTGTAATTGTCATCAAATAACACAATTACACTGCAAAACTGAACAGAAAGATTATACAGGTCACGCCCAAGGGCTGCACAGATGTGCATTCCGTCACACACCCACAGGGCAGGACACAGCCCTGCCCACCCTGCTCCTATACCCTGCCCCTGTCCCTGTCCTGCTCTGCCCCCATTGTACCAGGATACAATGGGGCAAATGCTGAGCTTCCTGGTACTTTGGAAGGGGTGGGGGGGCGGCGCCCCCCCCCCACGACCCCTCCCAGGTCCACCCCGCCCCTAAAAGTCGACTTAGGCATCCAGTGTGGACACTCTAAGTCAATTTGGCAAGATCCACTTTAAGTCGACTTAATTTTATAGTGTAGACATGCTAAGTCGATTTAACAAAGTCGACTTAAAGTCGACTTATTTTGACAAGTGTAGACATAGCCAGAGAGAATACACTTCCTGATCCCACTTCAGGAAATGCAAGTCTGTATCTGTTCCCAACACCACTAATGTAGCTCTGAAATGTCTGCCTTCATCAGAACTTCCCTGGTCACTGAGGTGCAGTTGCCATGTTTGTCACATGCCTTCCCACTCTGGGCCTCCCCCGCTACCCAAACTAACCAGGAAAGAGGATTCTACTCTCTTTTTTGCAGTTATGTCTACATAGATATCTTTTAACCAGCATTTATATGGTTCCACAATGACAGTCAAACACTGTTATTTTGTATCCTGAGGTCTGCCCGTTGATGAAAACAGAAACAAGTTATGCAATGCAAAATTGAGCAGGGTCATACCCAGAAATAGACAGCTGATAAGCCTAACACAATGATAACATTGTAATATTGGTACTAATTACAGACAGACAGTAGCAGAGCTGAAGGGTTAGAATGCGTAGCAGATTTCTGGAGTGAGCCAGGAACAAGATGTACTTCTAAAGCTAATATGCTGCGAGAGGCCACTGGGAAGACGGCTGCACCATCTCGATCTCATACTCAGATACAGGGAGAGAGCCTCTTTAAATCATTAGTAAAATTGCAGCATCTTTGTTATTCAAAAAGCTTTTCCCAGTAGCATTTGTGCTAGAGTATCTACCACGGAAGCTGTATTGCCAGTTACCACAGTTCATCAAGACCTAGGAGATTTCACCACAGTGTAAGGCCCCCACTTAACAAGGGTTGGAAGCGCTACAATGGCTACATAGTCAAACAACTCTCAGCAAACCCTCTTCCCCTGCACACATTTGGGGTCATGTTTACACTGCTGCTAGGAAAAGCTGACTCCTCCTTTGTATACTGTCTCTCAGCTGCCCCACTCCCATGCTCAGTTTGTCTCCTGCTGGGGCAGAGCTTCAACTAGTGCAAGTCATGATAGATCCATTGACTTTGGTGGAGCAACATCACTTTGACCCACTGTGCAGTTGAAGAGCCAGCAAGCAAAGAGCAGAAAATCAGCAGGGGCCCTCCTCCCCAAGAGAGTCAAGTGGAGGAAGAAGGACGATGAGGGGGAGATAAGAATGAAAACAGGAGAGGATGGAAGCAGAGAAGAAGTGGAAGTTTGGACAGGAAATGGGAGAGCACCAGGCAGGAGACTAGACCACGGGTCCTGGTTTTCCCAGGACTGTCCTTTTTTTGAGGGAGCTTTCCCTGGAAATCTGTAAGGATGCTCAGAACCCACTGCCAATTGTCCAGTGTTATTGGCTCAGGATCTTTCTGGATATTCTGGGCTTTTGTACCTCAGTGGCGGCAACCTTTCCAAACAAGGGATCACTGAAGCCTTGACAGCAGAACATGTGGCGCTAGAAGGGATGAAAAGAAGGAAAGCAATGGGGTGGGGGTTGCGGGAAAGTCAAGAGGTAGAAGATCAGCTTGGCTGATGGCTTGACAATAAAACATTTATTTTACACCTAGACTGTACTTGGCTACTCCCTTGCCTTACAGGGAGGAGGCCACAAGGAGCAGCCCAGAAGCTAGTAACAATTAGTCTCTGTCCTCCCTGGTGCCCATATACTGCTTCCCTCTCCATCCCCAAATAATGGGGAAGCAGCAGGACCATGCCCCACTCCTCCACACATACTGGCTGCCCCTACAGAAGGGACTATGCAATATCTGGATTTGTGAATGTGGGAAGTGCCGTTGACATGATATACCTCGACTTTAGCAAGGCTTTTGATACGGTTTCCCACAGCATTCTCGTCGGCAAGTTAAGGAACTATGGGTTGGACGGGTGGACCGTAAGGTGGATAGAAAACTGGCTAGATCGACAGGCTCAGCAGGTAGGAATCAATGGCTCGATGTCTAGTTGGCAACCAGTAACAAGTGGAGTGCCCCAGGGGTCGGTCCTGGGGCCAGTTCTATTCAACATCTTCATTAATGATCTTGATGATGGGATAGACTGCGTGCTTAGTAAGTTCGTGGATGACACCCAGCTGGGGGGAATGATAGATACTCTGCAGGGCACGGACAGGATCCAGGGAGACACAGACAAATTGGAACACTGGGCCGAAAGAAACCTCATGAGGTTCAACAAGTACAAAGTCCTGCACTTAGGACGAAAAAATCCCATGCACTGCTACAGGCTGGGGACCAATCGGCTAAGTAACAGCACTGTAGAAAAGAACCTGGGGGTTCTGGTGGACGGGAAGATGAATATGAGCCAACAGTGTGCCCTTGTTTCCAAAAAGGCCAATGGCATATTAGGCTGCATCAATAGGAGTATTGCCAGCAGATCGAGGGATGTGATAATTCCCCTCTATTCGACACTGGTCAGGCCGCATCTGGAATACTGTGTCCAGTTTTGGGCTCCCCACTACAGAAAGGTTGTGGACAAATTAGAAAGAGTCCAGCGGAAGGCAATGAAAATGATTAGAGGGCTGGGGCACATGACTTATGAGGAGAGACTGAAGGAACTAGGCTTATTTAGTCTACAGAAGAGAAGATTGAGGGGAGATTTGATAGCAACCTTCAACTACTAGAAGGTGTGCTCCAAAGAGGAGGGAGCTAGGCTGTTCTCGATGGTAACAGAGGACAGAACAAGGAGAAATGGTTTCAAACTACAGCTGGGGAGGTCAAGGTTGGCTATTAGGAAAAACTTTCTCACTAGGAGGGTGGTGAAGCATTGGAATGGGCTACCTAGGGAGGTGGTAGAATCTCCATCTTTGGATTTTTAAGGCCCGGTTAGACAAAACCCTGGCTGGGGTGATTTAGTGGGAGTGGTCCTGCTTTTAGCAGGGGGTTGGACTAGATGACCTCATGAGGTCCCTTCTATCCCTATTATTCTATGATTCTATGATCTCTTTTGGATCCAGAGCAAACGCCCTTCTCCAGCAGGCACACATTAATATTTGCTTGTCATCAGGCTGGCTTAACCTTCCCTCCCATGCCAATTGCTTGTCAAAACCAGAAGTAATCTGACTGCCCGCTTTGGGGTGCACATGCTTAAGCAAGTGGCTCTGGCAGGCCCCTCTGTGGCGCACGCACGCACGCACGCACACACACTCACACACACACTCACACGTTTACCGGAAAAGCCACTGTGGGGTAGAGCAAAAGGGGCTGCATTACTCAAAATTACTGAATTACTCATCTGAATAAAAGATAATAACTCGGTTGTTTGTTATTTACGGACAACATTTTAGCAGTGCTCAAGTGCTCATTTCCTGATGGCTGTATTGACTCAAACCCAGAACTTCCTAAAAATCTAATCCTGTTGTTATCATATGCCAGTTTTTCTAACCAGGAAAGTGGTTGATTACAATTAGAGCTACTCGTTAATATGCAAAAATAGATAAATAATGAATAAATGCCAGTCTTCCCCATCCCCACTAAAGCTCAAAGAATGCCTGCTGGTTCTCTCTGCATCCTGCCCAATATGCCCTTTTCCAAGCATATGAAAGGATCACACTGTGCCAAAATGACATGTTTGAATTCTGCCTGCAGTGGAATATTTCTGTTGTGCAAGTTCAGAGACAGACCAGAGTGAATGCACCCTTTTATTAAGATCATTTTTTCTTACAGAAAGTCACATTTTTGTACTTTAAATGGCCAAACAGAACCTTCATTTTGGGCTCAGTCCTCCAAATCTTGCATCTTGGCCAGGGGTTACACTAGGTGACAGGGGATCATCCCTTCTAATCTTGCGGTTCTATGATTCAAAATCCTTGTGCACCTGTGTTACTGTACTCACATGAGTAGTCCCCCAGGCTATGTCTACACTGGGAAGTTAGTTCAAATTAAGGAAGCTTAATTCGAATTAACTTAAGCCATGGCTACACTAAGGCTTTCATCAGTTCGAATTAAGGGATTCCTTAATTCGAACTAATCAATTTGAATATGCTAGTCGAACTAAGGGTTAATTCGAATTAGTTGGTTCGAATTAACCACTGTGGCCATGTTAGTTCGAACTAATTGCTTAGTTCGAACTAACCGGCCCACTGAACTCAATGCAATTCGCTAATTTGAACTAAGCAAGTGCCGTGAATGGCATTAGTTCAAATTAACTAATTCAAACTAAATTTAGTCAGTGTAGACATAGCCCCAGAGTTTCATGAGACTATACATACAAGCATACATTTAAAAGTGAAAACTCAGTCCAATCAAATTTCATCTTGTCATTGAAATTTTTTAGGAAATATAAGATTAAGCATGTTTGTTTTCTGTCCAGAAAGAATATAAGAATGACTATATTGGGTCAAACCAAAACTGATGCAAGTACAGATGCAAATTGATGCAAGTATAGAGTCACTTCTTCATTGCTGATAGCTACAAACACGGGATTTAAATGAGAGAGCAAATAGTTTTTAATAAAATTGTTTAAAAAACTAAAGAGCACTGGTAACAATAATTTTTCCACTGATTTGCTTAAATCTATTTCTTCTTAGCTATTAATATTTTTATCAATGCAAAAGTCTTATAGACTCATAGACTTTAAGGTCAGAAGGGACCAGTACGATCCTCTAGTCTGACCTCCTGCAAAATGCAGGCCTCAAAACCTCACCCACCCTCTCCAACAATAGGTCACCAGTCTATGACTGAGTTATTTACCTCCTTAAATCATGATTTAAGGACTTTATGATATAGAGAATTCACCAGTAGGTGAGCCATGCCCTATGCTACAGAGGAAGGCAAAAAAAAAAAACCCCAGAGCCCAGGCCAATCAGCCCTGGGGGAAAATTCCTTCCCGACCCCAAATATGGCGATCAGTTAAACCGTGAGCACGTGGGCAAGTCTCAACAGCCAGTTACCCAAGAAACAATTCTCTGTAATAACTCAGAACCCACCCCATGTACTCTCCCCTCTTAGGCCACTTGTATATCCACCACACATAGCCAAATATCAATTTCCAAAATAGGGTAATCATACCATCCCCTCCATAAATTTATCAAGGTCAGTCAAAATATCAACAGCCTTTAACTAACAGCACTAGGAAGAGACTTAGCCTGGGAACATAAGCATATAACATAGCTTAATAAAAGGAAAAATGGAATAAGTTGTACTCACTTTAAGGCATAAGTAAATAAGGGCTTCGTTCAGGTTAATTTTATCACAGCATTTTATGTATTTAAAACTCATGGCACTAAATTCTTGCTCTCAGCTTGCAACCTCACTGTAATCAAATGGGTTTCCTGTGTTCTGGGAGTTTTGCTATTGAATTCAGTGGGACCAAGATTTAACCTCATATATGCAACTGAAGGCAGGACTTGGCCCACATAATTTTGTAACTATTTGATTCCCTTGATCCAAACAGTTCTATTTCCTATATTTGTACATATAAAGTGAGCAAATCTGGTGTGAAATTTGTTATAAGACAAGAAACATTGAACCCCATTACATCCTTTTTACAGTCACTTCTCAGTGTATAACTGCTCTTAAAGGTGTCTCTGGGGCTCTTATTTAAATAGATACTGTTCTGCGACACTGTTGGGTTGAATTGTGCAGAAACAAGGGCAACGCTAGTGATAGTAATGGAATTTACTGAAGACACAGAAAATAAACATCCCAATCTTCCTTTTTGTCCAGAAAACTAATGTTGGATAAAAGTTATTCATAAATGGAGAGAAATTCCAGGGCATATCTTGCTCTCAATCCTCACACACAACTGCCCACTGAAATTATCTCCTGGAAGAATGAGCAGAGCCATATCTAGCAGAATAAGAAATCTGATTTATGGGAAGTGAATGTCATATGGCACAGTTCCTTCTTGTTTCATATTTTGTAGCTCAAAGAATCACCTGATCTTTTATTTACACAATCAGAGCCAGTTTTCAGTAAATGCACATAGAAATGCAAAAAGTCAGCTAACCCATAACATCAGCAAACTCATTCACTTCAGTTAATAAATGCTTCACATTCCTATGTATTTGCAGTAATGAAGGGCATTAACTGAACATGAATGGACTGAAAGTACCAAGGACTATCGGAGAAAAGTGGCATTCCCTTGTTAAAATACAGATTTATTTCTTAAACAGGGAAATCATTTCCAAGCTGTTCAGAAACATCTGTGCACCTAGAAAAATGTACTGAGGTCTGTACATAAATCTATCTTAGGTCAAAATTGCTGTTCTCTTGGAGAAGGAGCCTTTGAAAGAAACTCACACAATCAGAGAGTCTGATGCATCTACCATTTAGATGAGGAGATAACAGCTAGCAGGGATAAGTGTAATTTTGTGGCAGTGGATGACAGCTTGTCAACAGTGAAGCATGAAAACTTTGAAAGGGAGGGAGTGACAGTGAGCACTGGAAAGAGAAAGCAGGGAAAGGGGTAAGGAGAGGAGGAACTGGCACTTTTGCAGCACTCTTCATTTATCTTGCAGTCTTTTACAAAGAGATGAGTATGTACCATCATGCCAATTTTAGAGGGGGGGAAATCAAGGCAAAGAGAAGCACTTTCTCCAAGGCTATCAAGGAGGTCTGTGGCAGAATCAGAATCTCCTTCGCTTTAACCACAAAGCCATCTCTTCCTAATACCTAAAAAAGAAAATCACACCACAAATCAAAAGCAAAGTGGCACTTATATGACACAGAGAATTTAATCTCATGTGTTTTCCTGTCCAGAACAAAGTCCCTGTCCCATTAGCTGCAGCAGTGTACGTTTGCACGAAAAATCTGTAGGCATCTAACTCTCTTGTCTGGAACTCCCACAGCAAGATAATACAAATAGCTCAGCAGGGGCTTCAGGACTCAATGCAAAAAGAGCGGCTCTGCTGATAATAGCAACTTGCTACCTTGTAAAGCAATCAAAACCTCGTAGAGGCTGACAGCATTGAAATCTCTCCCTTTTCTATTGCCACTTAATTGATGCATCTAGACTTTGGGGTAACTTCGATGGTATGTGGCTCTTTCCATTTACAACCATGTTTCTCTTGGACTAATCTAAACTTGCCATAGATGTAGGAATATTCAGATCAACATGTGAAAGCCCTAGCTAGATACCTTACTTGTCTAAAGCAGGTTGGAAAATACCCAGACAGACTGTTAGATGCCAGTAAACAACTTGAGCTCCTGGCCATTTTGTCTGATTTTCTTCTTACATTATTACAAATGACTTTAGTTTTAGAGTGCTGCAAAACGATGTAGTAATGGTAAGCACCGCCTTTTGGTGCAAATGTACAGAGGGTCAGCATTCTTGACCCAGCATAATAATCTATTAGGGTGCATCTACACTTGAAAATTAAGTCGATTTAAGCTTGCTTAAGAAGACTTAATTTACCCCACATCTACACTACAGTTTCCTTAAGTCGACTTAAGCAGCTGCTTAAGTCGACTTAAGGAAATTCAAAGTTGACTTTATAACACCTCCTATAAAGTCGACTTTGAGGCTTAAGTCAACTATTTAAGTCGACTTAAGCCAGTGTAGACGTGGGGTAGCCCTAAGTCGACTTAGTCGATTTAGGGCATAGGTCCCGGCAAGAAGGGACCGCGGGGCTCACTTCCTTCTCCCCAGGACCCGCGCTCCAGCTGCTCAGCTGCTCAGTCCAGTGTGGACTCTCTAAGTCAACTTATTAAAGTTGACTTTTTTAAGTCGACCTAAATTCCCCAGTGTAGATATAGCCTTAATTATTATTAATGTATCTCCCTCCCCCATAACTTTGATGAAGACACTCAACAGGGCCTGAGGTTAGGGTAACAGACAGCAAGTGTGAACAAATGGGACAAAGAGTGAGGGATAATTGCAGCCTACACAACACAAATCCCCAAATATTGGGACTGTCCCTATAAAATCGAGATGTCTGATCACCCTTCTAAGGTTCTATGTGTGGGGGAGGGAAGACAGTGCTGGGCCATATACACAGTTGTCCCCAGTGAGCAGTGGTTGTTCTGATGAAAAAAGCTTCAGGCTAAACTAATTTTTATGTGGCTTTCATCTGTGTTGGAGAACACATGCACTCATTTGATGGAGACAGGAAGGGGTAGGGGGAACTCTGGCATCGGCGCTACTATAGTGTTGCCCTGTCAGGAAGCTGAGGAACCAGAGCAGGGAGCTCCAAAGCGGATGCAGAGGCACATGGTGTCCATGCAGATCTCTTGCCAATCTTGTGGGAGACTGTGACGGGTTCATCAGCATCCACCACCGGATTGGTGCCTCCTGCTGGTGTTCTGGGGAATTATCTCCGGTCCACACACCCATCCGCGCACAGCCCATGCACCATCATTTTCCTTGACATTCCCTGGTGGACATTCTCCATCTTGTCAGGATTCACCATAACAAACAAGGTGTCCAGTGGGACTTTTAAAGACTAACAAATTTATTTATTGCATGAGCTTTTGTGCGAGAAAATCCCACTTCATCAGACGCTTGAAGAAGGGGAACTTACAGAAGTGAGTTCTCCATCTTCAAGAGTCTGATGAAGTGGGATTTTCTCCCATGAAAGCTCATATGATAGATAAATTTGTTAGACTTTAAGGCTATGTCTACACTGGCAAGTTAGTTCGAATTAAAAAAGCTTAATTCGAACTAACTTAAGCCTTGGCCACACTAGGCTTTCATTAGTACGAATTAAGGGCTTCCTTAATTCGAACTAATAAATTTGATTATACCTTTCGAACTAACGGTTAATTCGAACTAGTTAGTTCAAATTAACACAATGTGGCCATGTTAGTTTGAACTAATCAGCACATTGACCTTAATGCAATTGACTGATTTGAACTAGCATTCTAGTGGGGCCATGCTAGTTCGAATTAAGTTAATTCAAACTAGCTAAAATTAGTTCAAATTAGTTAATTCGAACTAACGTTAGTAAGTGTAGACATAGCCTAAAAGTGCCACCAGACTCCTTGTTTGTTTTGCTGAACTAGACTAATACAGCTACCCCTTTGGAAATTGTCATGGATTCACCATGTCTGTTTCCGGTCTCAGCTCTCCAGCCAAGCCACAACTCATGTTCCCCCACATCCAGGGGATTCGACAGTCCCAGGTCTGTCACTTATCCCAAGTGGCTGCTGCAGCCTACCACCACTCTACTGGCAATCTAGCAAAGTGGGAAGGGACCCACCCACTTCTCCAGGACTCAGCCCAGGGACCCTATAGTGCAAGGTCATTGCAATATCCCTGCTCCCAACCCCTTAACAGTTTTCCCTGGGCCGCTTCTCCACAGCCCCAGTGCCTCTGCCCTTGAATCTGGGCCTTGGCTCCACTCAGTCCCAGTAGTCAGCCACTGCAATGTGCAGAGTCCTAATCCTCTGTCCCCTTTGAGCTCCTGGGAGGTATTGATTTTACTCTGCTTGCCACTCACTTTTATACCAGGCTTCTAGGCTCTGATTGGCTGCTTCACCACTGTTGCCCATTGGGTGCTGTTCCTATGGCCCTTTTAACGCCTTCCTAACCAGTGCGGGGCTAATGCCCCATCACAGAGATACAGGGCTTGACCCTCAAATCCCCTGCTTGTTTTAAAGGGACAAACTCCTCCTCCTCTGATGGAACAATCTGGGGGAAATTTTTTGAGGGAAGAGTTAAGACAATGTTTTAAAAAATTAAATATGCTACAAGCTGTCTCCAAGAGGCAACCTTATGCCCTCAATGGTCACTGTGACGTTTCTCCAAGGTTTCCAATGCAATATAGTACAACATTCAGCCAAGGGGAATAACTAAGAATAATGGGTTAAACTGAGAAAATGAAAATTGAAGATGAATATCCAGGCACATTTCTAACAGACAGGTCCATTAAACTGTGAGAGAGTTTCCTACAGCGACTGATGAAAGCTTCATTGCCTGATTTACAACTAGACTGGAAACGCACCATAGAACATACCGTAGGGAAATGTCCTGAATTGTCAGAGATGAAGAATGTGATCCCATAGGGTTTTTTTCATCTCTTATTTACAGGAGTCTAAGCTTTCCCAAACAGCCAGGCGTGGTTCACCCACACTCTGCCCTGAGGCCCTGCCCTCTCCTGCTGCATCCTGCTCTTCCCCCACAGCCCCAGCCCAGGCAGCCAGGCACTGCAGCAGCTTTTCCCACCCTTGCTCAGTCTCTCCCCAAAGCAGGAGAGGGCAGGGGCTTGGGTTAGAGCAAGCCAGCCACTGGTCTGGGACTTAGGGTGGTGGGGGCTGGCGTTTGAGCCACCTGGCACTGAGGCTGCCTGGCTGGTGTTCCAGGGCTGTGGTCACACCCAGAGGCGGCTTTTGGGGTAGACGAAGCAGGCGGCCACCGAGGGCCCCGGGCAGTAAGGGGCCCCTCGTCTACGCCTACCCCAAAAGCCACGTCTGCCTCCCATGCTGTGGAACACATGGCAGGGGGCCGGAGCCAGGAGCAGAGCGGGGGGGAGCAATCCCGCGGGGGCCCCACCATTGGGGGGCGGAGCAGGCAGGCCAGACAGGCTGGCTCAGAGGCCAGGCTTTGCATTCCTGCTCTGCCCCTGGGCCAGCCGTCCCAGATAGGCTAAGGCCGCCTCTGGTCATACCCAGTGCTGAGACTGCATGGCTGGTGCTCCAGGGCCCAGTGCTCCAGGAGTGGGGACATACCCAGCCAGCACTCCGGGGTTGCCCAGGGCTGGGGTGGGCTGGGGCTGGTGGCTAGAGCCGTCTGGCAGGCTGGGTGTCAGGCCACCTGGGACAAGCCATCTGGGCTGGTGACTTGGAGCAGCTGGGGTGGGGAGGGCTCAGGGCTCCAGTGAGAGAGGGAGAACAAGGGGTGTGGTCTCTGGCAGAAGGAGTGGGGCCAGGGTCTAGTCTCCTTGAACATGGGGTTCATGCACTGCCCATAATTTCATGGATTCATATATTCCAAGGCCAGATTATCTAGTTCAACCTCCCACATAACACAGGCTTTAAAACTTCCCCAAAATAATTCTTTTTGAACTAGAGCAGGGGCCGGCAACCCAAAAGATAAGAAGAGCCATTTAAAAAAATTCCTTCAATAACCAAGTGTTTTGAGAGCCGCAATGGGTAGCCTCCTGGTTAAGAAACTGAATAATAGAACAGATATCCATATTGATTTTTAACAACAAAAAACGATGTTTAATGATGTTAATAAACAATTTACATATAAACATTTTAACGGTGGAAGGAAAGGAAGAAGGAAGAGAAAGAGAAAGAGAAAGAGAAAGAGAAAGAGAAAGAAGGCAGAGAAGGAAAGGAAGGAAGGAAAGAAAAAAGAAATAAGGAAGGAAGGGAGAAAGGAAGGAAGAGAAAAGGAAAAAAGACAAAGAAAGAAAAAAGAAGGAAGGCAGAGAAAGAAAGGAAGGAAGGCAGAGAAGGGAAGGAAAGAAAAAAGAAATAAGGAAGGAAGGGAGAAAGGAAGGAAGAGAAAGAAAAAGAAAAAAGAAGGAAGGAAGAGAAAGAAAGAAAAGAAGGAAGAGAAGGAAAGAAAAAAGAGGGAAAGGAGAAAGAAGGAAAAGAGAAAGGAAGCAAAGAGAGAAGAAGGAAGGAAGAGAAAGCAGAAAAAAAAGGAAGGAAGCAAAGAGAGAAGAACGAAGGAAGAGAAAGAAGGAAGAAAAGGAAGGAAGAAAAGAGAGAAGAAAGAAAAAGGAAGAAGAAAAAGAAGAAGTAAGAAGAAAAAGAAGAAAGAAAGCCACAGGATGGCCCCGGAGCCCAGCTGCAGAAAGAAAGAAAGAAAGAAAGAAAGCCACAGGACAGCCCCAGCTCAGGGGATGGTGGGGGCTGCTGGGCGTCTCTCTAAGCTGCGCGTACCCGTGCAACTTACAGGGAACATAGCGTGGGGGTGCGGGTCGGGCTGGAGAAGGGAAGAGACCGGCTCGGGCTGGAGAAGGAGAGAGGCGCGGATCGGGCTGGAGGAAGGGAGAGACGGGGTCAGACTGGAGGGGGGGGAGAGGCGCGGGTCGGGCTGGAGGAGGGAAGAGATGCCGGTTGGGCTGGAGAAGGGAAGAGGTGTGGGGAGAGGCTTGACTCAGAGCCAAGGGGGTCTGGGAGTCGTGGCCAGAACTCTGGAGCTACTGCACACCTGGCTCCCTGGAGGGGATTGCCAGGGAGCCACAAGGGGGCAGACAAAGAGCCGCATGCGGTTCTCGGAGCCGCTGTTGCCGACCCCTGAACTAGAGCATATATTTTAAAAATACATCCCAATTTGATTTTAAAATTGCTAGTAATAGGGAATCGACCGCAACCCCAGGTAAATTTTCCAATGGTTAATTCCCCTCACTGCTAGAAATTTACATCTGATTTCCAGTCCCAATTGTCTAGCTTCAACTTCCAGTCATTGAATCTCACATAACTTTGTCCACTAGCCTGAAGAGCCCATTATCAAATATTTTTCCCTATATAGGTACTTATAGATTACATCTTAACCTTTTCTTTCTTAAACTATCGCTGTGAGGCATATTTTCTAATCCTTCAATCATTTCTGTAGCTCTTCTCTGAACACTCTCCAGTTTATCAACCTCCTTCTTGAACTTGAACACCAGAACTGGACAGAGTATTTCAGCAGTCATCGCTCCAGTGCCAAAATAACTTCTCTACTCCGACTTGCGATTCCTCTGTTTATGCACCCAAAGATTATATCAGCTCTTTAGACCACAGCATTGTACGGGGAACTCATGTTCGTCTGATTATCCACCATAACCCCCCAACTCTTTTTCAGAGTCACTGCTTCCGAGGATAGAGTCCCTGCATCTTATATGTATGGCTGCTCCAAGATATATACATTTAGTCATATTAAAATGCATTTTTCTTGTCCCCAGCTTACCAACCGATCTAAAGCACTCTGTACCACTGGCTTCAGTGGTCACATCATCTTCAGCCTTTGCAACATCACCGTGAGCCTGGAGTCTGAACAGACTCCAAGCTAAAAGCAATGCCTAAGACAGACTGAGACCTTTAAAAAAATTGCAAGAACTCAGAGAGAGGCCGATGTGATGTGCCTATAATTTTGCAGCAACTCAGTTACAACTGAGTGTGAACATCAGCGACATGAACGGCATTCTCGATCTTTGTTATCTTTTTCTTTCTCACTCTGCATAGCTTGTTTTGTCTTAAAAGAAGTTGGATCAGACGTCAACAACGACAGCAGCTCAAGACCACCTAAACCAGCTTTCTCCTCTAAAAGGGCAAATATCAAATAAACCCCTCAAACTAGTTTTTCCCTTATAGAAGACTCTGTCCCAGGGGTGGGCAATAAAATTTGCAGGTGGGCTGGAGGGGGCAGCAGAGAGCCAGTCTGGAGGCAGGGCAGAGGCGGGGTGGAGGGGCTGGGAGCATGGGTGAATAGCTGGCAGGGGGTGCACAGAGCCAGTTGGGGGGCAGAAGGGGAAAGTGCTGCAGCCCCAGCCCCAGGGTGGCGTAGCACAGTGCCAGTGTGGGGAAGGCATGGAGGGGACAGCGCAGCCCCGGATCCAGCCTCAGCCCCGAAGCAGCGCAGTGCAGCTCTGGGTGGGGGCAGAAGGGAGCAGTGCAGCCCTGGCCTGAGCCCAGTAGCGGCGTGGCGCCAGTGGGGGGGGCATGGAGGAGTAGAAGGTGATGGCACAGTCCCAGCCCCGGCGTGGCACAGCACAGCACCAACGGGGGGAGGAGGACACAGAGAGGGGTGGGGTAGCACAGGCCAGGGGAGGATGGAGAAGGGCGGCACAGCTCCAGCACAGAGCAGCACAGCGCCGGCCGAGGGGGGCTGGGGAGCAGGCCAGGGGCGGTGGACCGGACAGCAACCTCTGGTGGGCCGGATGCGGCCCGCGGGCCATATTTTGCCTGCCCCTGCCCTATCCACTAAAGGGGAAAGCAATAAGGAATATTGTTAAAGAGAAAGCCTTACTTAGACTTTTAGGTTTTAAATGCTCCATCTGATTTCCTTCTTTTTCTGCATATTTTATCAGAAAATACCATTTTAATGGTGGTTTTTACACTAAGAGTAAACCAGTACTAACCTGACAAAATTCTGGACCATAATTAATTGTTTAATGTAGTAACAGTAAAATAAGGGCTGTATTAATACATCTTCTCCTTTCTTGGATTTAAGATGGCTTCTTAGGGTAAAATACTGTGAGCCAGACATGAAAGTTACATGTTCTGTATATATTTCTGATACTGTAATCTACCAGTCTTGTTCTGTCACACTCTTACTATCATACTTCATAGATTTTTAAGGTAAGAATAGCCCATTACAAGCTACTAATGTCTGATCTCCTACAAAAACATAAGCCAAAGAATTTACCCACTAATTCTTGGGTAAGCTCCCCAGCCATTCCTCCTTTGCCACCCATCCCTGCTACACTCCCCTGCCAGGGTATAATTTGATGGGCCCCAAAGCCAGAACCCTCCTAATCTCTGGGCTCCCTTCCTGTATTGTACGGGCCCCCTTCATGCATGTGTGGGCCCCAGCCTACGTAGGCATTTGCAATCACTTCTCAATACCCTGGCAGGGGAGTGTAGCAGGGATGTGTGGCAAAGGACAAATGGCTGGGGAGTTTGGGAGGACAGGGCAGAGGTGGGATGCGGTGCCAGAAGGGTATGGGGAGCACTGGACAGAGTTTATTCTGAATGGGCAAATGCCAAAGATAGCAGAGAGAAATTAAAAGGTAAATCTTTATTATATTATCATCTAGATATGTTCCTGTTAGTCTATACACAAAGATTACAACACCTAAATTGTCATTTTTGTAACTAGTTTTGCATTATACTTGCTTGGGTGCACTCGTATCACAGTGCACACACTTGAACTCTGGTATAAAAAAGTTGCACAAAAGAAATTTTTTGCACACACAGCCTGTGACGCTATCTGGATTTAGGGAACCATTTATGATATTATTTCGTATTAATATCTCATAATTGCTATAATCCATAGGAACTATGTCATGTTTGCTATCAATAGAAAGGTTGTAATTTGCTGGGGATGATTATATAGTTTATGTATAGGGATTGTTTTGTATTAGAAGTTAGGAATATGGTTGTTATATCTATACTTTAACTTGTGTGATTCTGGAGAAACTCCTCAGACAGGATGTCTACAGCCATATTCTCCTTAATGGCCCATTAAGGAAGCTCCCAGGTACAATGGCCCCACTGGGAAACGTGTTGAACCACTATGGTATGAACATGTGATTCAACTCCATGTTGGTTGGGAAGAACTGCACACAGCATGGAGAAAGCCAGAGGTGATAAAAGGCAGCAGCCCCGACTCCATCTTGTCTCAAGTCCCCAGTCTACAGCCAACATCCATCTCTGGAACTATTCCTCTGCGACTGGACAAAGGATTGAGGCCCACCCAGCTGCTGGTACCAGAGGAACCTCTGGTACCAGAGGAACAAGCCTGCAAACTCCAGAGGAACAAGCCTGCAAACTGCTTTACATGAACTTTAAATCATTTGTATGTATGTGATTCGCTTTGACCCTTTAACATCTCTCATATTTTGTTTCTTTTCTATTTATATTAAACCTTTAGTTGTAGCTACTAAAGGTTTGGCTACCAGTGTGGTATTTTGGGTAAGATCCAAACCGATATTGTTCTGTGTGCTGTGGCTGGCCCTTTGGGGTCAGGGGAACCTATATCTTTAAGGGACCATGCGGGTAGGTGGGAGCCAGAGGAGCTGGAGTGCAATAAAGGGAGCTGTTTCTATTTTGGGCAGATTTCTCGGTACCTGGTGTGGTGTGCCAGAAGTCCGTTTGTGACTGATAGGGAAATTGGTTTGTGTACTGCCCATCAATGTTTGGGGAGTTTGGCTCCCGGTTTTGCAGCTTGCCCTGATTTTTGTACGTCCAGGAGGATGTCCCAGGAGGCCCTGGTCACAAAACCTATCAAAAATTAGAGGGAACATTGGACTTAAGGCTTAAGTCGACCTCAGAGGAGGTGTTATTAAGGTGACTTAAGCTCTTACTAAGTCGACTTAAGGAAGGGCTTAAGTCGACTTAATAAAAGCCCTGTGTGGACACGCCTTTATTTAGGTTGACTTAAGCTTCCTTAAGTCAACCTACCTTGCCAATGTAGACATACCCAAAGAGACTAAGCAACTTGCCCAAAGTCACACAGGAAGCTTGTAGCAAAGCAGGGAACTCAGTTCAGACCTCTTGTAGCTAACAGCATTCGAAAAGAACATGCCTTTCTGTTACACGTATCCATCCATGTCTTTCGATTTTTCCTCTAATTACCTCAGCCACTTTCTGTCATTTGAACTTCTCAGATGTCCACAGAATTACTCTGCCTGTCATTGTTTAGGACTCTTGAAAAGAATTAGTTTTACCATGCCACGGATAATCTATCTGTTTTGGGCAACAACTTAGGCTATGTACACACGATCAGATTAAAGCACAACATGGCAAGCGCGCTATAAAAAAACACGTGACCTTTATTGCAGGAGAGCGCGTACACACGTCTCTCCTTTCAACGCAACAGAATTCTTTGCCATATCGTGGTGTAGCGCAATGAATTCTGGGCACCAACCCCATAGCTCTATTTTCCCTGAATTGGCACTTGGAATCCTGGGATGAAGGAAAGGAACGCAAAGCGCTATGGGTAAACTCTCAGTTTCCCGTGGTGCACTGTGTTCCCCTTGCATCTTCCTCGTTGCCAATATCAACTCGCGCCTATTTTCAACAGTGCAGTGACGTACCGCACCACTTGCGAGCAATCACAACAGCGACAGCATGGATCCTGCTCTGATCTCCACTGTCGCCTTCAGCATTCTAAATACATCTCGGCTGGTTGCTCAGTACGCAATGAGCTCCAAGTCAGATAAGGACACTGAGGAGCAGGGGCTGATCGATGCCATGCAGAGCAACAGCACCGCATTGCTCAGCTCCTTCACCAATCATCTGCACACGGTGCAACGCCATTTCTGGTCGCGAGAGACGAGCACCGAGTGATGGGATCGCATTGTTATGCAGCTGTGGGATGACAAGCAGTGGGTACAGAACTTTCGAATGCGAAAAGCAACCTTTTTGGAACTGTGCTCAGAGTTGGCACCTGCCCTGTGACGCAAAGACACCAACATGAGATCCGCCCTAACCGTGGAGAAGCATGTTGCGATAGCTGTCTGGAAGATGGTGACTCCCGACTGCTACCGGTCGGTAGCAAACCAGTTTGGAGTCGGGAGGTCCGCCGTCGGATTAGCCCTCTCACAAGTCTGCCGAGCCATCACTTGCGTTCTGCTACGGAGGACGGTGACGTTGGGCAATGTTCGTGAGATTGTGGACGGCTTTGCTGCCATGGGATTCCCTAACTGCGGGTGAGCCATAGATGGCACACATATCCCGATTTTGGCTCCAGACCATCTCGCAACCGAGTACATCAACAGGAAGGGCTACTTCTCCATGGTGCTGCAAGCACTCGTGGATTATAAGGGGCATTTTACGGACATCAATGCTGGGTGGTCGGGAAAGGTGCATGATGCCCGCATTTTCAGGAACACTGGTCTGTACCGGAAGCTGCAAGGAGGTACCTTCTTCCCTGATCAAAAAATTACAATGGGGGATGTGGAGATGCCCATAGTCATCCTCGGAGACCCAGCATACCCACTGATGCCATGGCTCATGAAGCCATACACCGGTAACCTAGATCGCAGCAAGGAGCGGTTCAATTACAGATTGAGCTGCTGCAGAATGACTGTGGAGTGTGCCTTCGGCCGTTTAAAAGGGCGCTGGCGCTGTTTGTATGGGAGGCTGGACTTGGTGGAGGACAACATCCCTGCTGTGATTGCATCGTGCTGTGTCCTTCATAACATTTGTGAAAGTAGGGGAGAAAAGTTTTCCCCAGGGTGGGCTATGGAGGCACAGCGCCTCGAGGAAGCATACGAACAGCCAGCCACTAGGAGAATTAGGGGGGCCCAAGGAGAAGCTGCTCGCATAAGGGAGACACTCAGGGACCATTTTAATGATGCCCTCCCCTAGTTAACTTCAAGGACGCATCAGGTGCACCTTATGAGATCTTCAATGTGTACAAATAAAGCCACTCTTCAAATTATTTGTTACTGTTTTTATTAGAACCTAAAAGGGGGGGGTTACAGGTGGGTGTAGCTGCGGGTCTCTAAAAAGTAGCTCTGGGGTGGGACTGGATGTTGCAGTGTACCAGGGGGATGGGTGACCTTCAAAGAAATTCTTTGAAGGACTGCAGGGTGTGGGAGGCAGACACAGCTGAACTGTCTGGAGTGGAGCCCGTAAATTAATCGCCTGGGACTGCAAAGCAATCATGCTCTTGAGCAGTTCTGTTTGCTCCTTCATCACGCTTATCAGTTCGTCCCTGTGTTTCTGCCTCCTCTGTTGGGATTCCTCTCTCCAGGCTCGATTCTCTCTCGCGGATTCCTGTGCTGTTTTCATCAGGTCCTGAAACATATCCTCCCTGTTTCTTCGAGCACGCCGCCGAATGTTTCTCATGCGGTCAGCTGGGGTAGACACCGGCTTTGTGAAGGTCGAATCTAATAAAAAAAAAATAATAAAGCTTTTGTTAACACATAGCCTAGATAACCAATGTAACCTTCCAGTAGCACATTCCACTGGAAGGTACAGGGCAGTCAACATCCTATGCTTCGCTGAAGCGGACAAGGTACGTCCTAATAGAAAGCTTACTGGGGGATAACATTCTGCACAGGGCACACAGATGGAACCCGATATCTCTCTCCTCAGAGTGCCCCTGCCAGCTAGAATACATATCCTACATGCTACCGGTTGCAAGCCAGGACCATATGCTGCTGCACTGTGTGCTGCCATGGTTCCCAGGGCTGTGCTTTGCAGCTGGCGAGGCAGAGTATCCATCTTTGGGAGCGTAGACACAAACGCTTTCCCATCTAACCTGAGTGGTAGGCTCTGGAGGTACATCGAGGAAACCTTTACTGACATAAATACAGATGATTTTTTGACAATCAGTGCTTGTGTTGATGCACTTCTAATGAATGCATAGTAAAGAGCGTGCACAGCGGGGACTGAGACAGCAAGCACCCCCGCCCCGGACAATGATATTTTAGCAGGAGCCATAGCTGCACGAAAGAGAAACTTACCAGAACCCCCCTCTGCCGCCTCAGAGGACACACTGCAATTCATGTCTTGGGTGGCCCTCTCAGCCGGGGTGCAGAAGAGCTTCTGGCTACACGCTGTTGCGCTTTCCTCCAGGTCATCCTCCATCACCTCCTCCTCATCGATCACGTCCTCATCCTGCTTGGGTCTGGCATTCACTGGATGAGGGGGGGCCAATGTGTCCACGGGACTCTTTGCAGTAGTTGGGGGTCCCCACTGAGGATGGCTTCGATCTCCTTATAGTACCTGCATGTAGCAGGCGCTGATCCCAAACGGCGGTTTGCCTCCTTCGCTCGGTGATAGGTTATTCTTAGCTCCTTCACCTTTGATCTGCACTGCACAGTGTCTCTATCATGCCCTCTCTCTGACATGGCCCGAGAAATTATGCCAAATGTATCATAATTTCGCCTGCTGCCACGTAGCTCCGCCTGCACAGCGGACTCTCCCCAGATGCTGATCAGGTCCAGCACCTCTGCCGTGCTCCAAAGGGGTGTGCGTCTGCCACAACGGGCTGCCATTGCTACTGAAGATCGGAGCTGCACTCCACTCCACGAGGAAGAGAACAGGAAGTGAAACAGACAAGAAATTCGAAAATCCCGGGAATCTGATCAGGGCGGGGACTGTTTCGTCACGGCCACAGAGCGGGTGGGGGGAAGACCAGAGAGGACGACTTTGGAATGCTGGGACACTTCTGGAGGCCAATCATTGCGCGGTAAGCGTACACACGAGTGGAAAGGCGCAACAGCTGTTCCGCGTTAACTGCTACCACCTTCGTCGAGGTGATTTTTGTATTGCGCTACAACAAGGCAGTTAACACGCAACAGCCCTATTGCACGTGTGTATGCTGTTGTTGGTATCGCGCGGTAATCATTGTTAATGCGCGATAAAGTGATCGTGTGTACAAGGCCTCAGTGACAGGAAAAGGACTTGAGATAATGTTTTCCCTTTCAATTACCATCCTTTGTCTCTCAGACAAACACACACACACCTCTACACCTATTATGATTGTTTATTATATTAGCAATTACTAGTGTACCTTGGTCATTCAGTCCAGGGATGTGTTTTAGCACCTGGGAAATAAATCCAATTTTGTTTCTTCTAAGAGTAATAAAATTAGTCTATTGATTTACCATTAAACAAAGATATGCACCTTGTCATTTATAGAAGCTTTCTTTTTGGTGGTGATAATCCAGTCTGTTTCATTAGGTTCAGAGTTCAGTAAGGTATGATGAAGATGCTGTTGCATACACTTAGGATAAAGCTTTTGCTCACCAGAAACATGTTCTATACAGTTAAGTCACTGTCAGATAGTTGGTCCCAATGGCCAATTCTTAAAAAGCACACTAAAAGATTAAACACTGAGTCAGTTGTTAACTTGGAACATATGAAATGGTGGATCAATGCCCAAAATTGGGAGCTTCAAAAAGCTCTGTGAGTGGGTGCTAGCAACATCTTAAATGTAGAGCTGGATTTATTTTGTTCAAATTAAAAGGAAAATACTTAGCATACAACATACAGCACAAACTACTGCATTTGCTTGGAAGTATTGCAAATATGGGCTTCAAAGAAAGTCCCCCAGTATCTCTATCTTGTGTCTGTTTCAAAGATAAAATAGCAATAACTTCAGAAAACACTGACTTTATTTATTATATGGAGATCAGATTATATCATTTATTAGCAATTATTGCTGCTAAATTCCCTATAGTGTGGATACAAAATGCCAGTCTTCCTCTATAATAATCACCTATGTAGGCTAATTGCTCGATTTAAGTGTCCATTTACTATGTTTTAGTCTTGATTTTGATCACAGAACCCCTCTTTCTTTTAGAAGAAAAGCAAGTGAAGTACCCAGCCCCGGCCTCTGAATCACCTTTTCTGAATCTGGAGAACATTTTCATAGCCTTTTGTTCAGAGCCATTATTGAATTCTGGATCAGTTGCAGGATTTGTCTGTTCTGTTTTGTTTTTAAATTTTGTTACAAAACTTTTCAATTAACAGATTTGAACTTTGAATGCCAGATCTCTAGAAATTCCTGGGGGAAAGAAACCCAAGGAGAGGGTCCTGCAACTAATTTTAAATACTCCACTGGCATGGGTTTTTATGACTGGTAGCTCACCTCAGTTCCCACAGGGGTGAACCCAGCCCCATATCTCATTCCCATACTGGAGAGTAATACATTCATTTGGTCTTTCTGCTAAGTTATAATTCAGCGAAAGCTCTCCTTGCTCAGACAAAAGAACCAAGCAAACTTCATTAATTCTGCACTGCAAAGCAGGCCTCTGCAGAGGGACTTAGTCATTAGCTTGCCTTCATTATTTTCCTTCCAAAATATTGCTTTTTTTGCAACCAGCTGCCACCTGATGCACTAGCTACACATGCACCTCCCAAGTTCCTGACATCCCACCTACACCTAGTTAGGCAGGAGAAACCTGTGCCTGCCGCCCACTTGTGCTCATGGAGGGTGCAGACACATGTTTCCTGTGCTGCTGGACACACCAGCTAAGCTGAGGAGAGAGTCAAACGCACACCCATTTATGACACTGGATGTGCCAACTCAACGGTACAAGCCAGTGGGGCAGAAGCTCACTTTCTTTTGTTGATAGCCACTAAATTTAGCACAGTAGATTTGCACTCCCTGTGGTTTCCAGATGCACAAGGTACGTCTAGCTTTAATCTGGTTAAGAATAGCCGTGACAGTTCAGCAGCACGGGCTGTACAAGCCTGCCCCAAGCCCTGGATACATGCTCAGATGTCTAGTCCATGCTGAAGCCAATGGCTATTCATGTCACTGCTGCTTTTAGCTAGGTTAAAGTGGGTGTGGATACAAGCCTGCCTGGGACCACAGTCACACCTCCAACTGCAGTGTAGACATATAATGGGGCAGACACACTTCTCCTGTGCTGCCAGATTTAACAGAGGGCGTGGCCCTGCAAAGAAGTTTAATGTCAGTTAAAGGAGATTCTCCCTTTTGCTGATCTGGCAGAGCTGCTTTTAAGCTGGGCAATCCAATCAGGGACAGACACACACTTGGGCAATCCCACAGCCGGACCAGGCTGCTCACTCAGGTGCCCTGGCTCGCCCGCCAACACAGCCTGTGGTGACTCCTCCCTCAGGCTGCAGCAGCCTGTCTCGGGGTAGGGGCCAGGCCAAGCGCAGACATCTTATCAGCGCTGGCCAACCGAGACGTAGTTTCTAGTAAAATTAAGCCTCGCTCGTGATCTCTTGATAGAACACACAAATGTCAGGATCTTTTTGTTCCGTTTCTGGGGGGGGGGGGGGGGCGCGAGGCGAAGCTGGGTGCGTGGAGGAGGAAGAACTGCAGGAGAACCAGTGGGGTGAAGCTCAAAGGACTGGTTTATGGCCTGGGGAGCTGAAGTGAGGAAGATGTGGGCCGACGGAGCTGGGGGGCTGTAGTGATGGTGGATCTGAGGAGATTGGCTGCTGGGAGGATGAACTGAGGGTGGTGGGGGTCAGTGAGGTAGGAGGCTGAGAGACTGAACCAAAGGGAGACTGAATTGAGGAGGTTGGGTGGGACAGAACTGACAGGGGACTGGATTAATGGATGAGCAGATATGAAGATAAGAGCTCCTGCAGCAGGGGCCGAAATCACCTTACCTAATACATTCAGGAGAGGGGGCACCACTAATTCTCAGCTGCACACATGCTAAGAATGAGCAGGGGGAGTTCACAAATCAAGGCACTGCCCTAAGAAATCACCATACAATCTTTTTAAAATAACTCAGGATTTTTGGGGAATCTGACTCATGATTTTTAATCTCTTGAAGTTGACAGCACTTCAGGTGAGCCCCCACCACAGGTATTTCACTCTCACTGGCACAGCTGCATGTTAGTCCATGCAACAGCATCATTCAGCTAGGAACCTTGCTGCTATAACAGACTTCCCGCCTGGCCTCAGTTCTGCTGCTGTGCGTGCCTGAGCCTAGTCCTAATCCTCTTCAGCCTTGCATGGACTCTCTTCTGATTTTGCTCCAGCCCTGTCCCTGCACCCAACTCCTGACCCCCAGACCCCTGAACTGACTCCAACCCAGCATGGATCTTTGGCCTGCATCCGGACTCAAACTCCGATCCCCATGTGGCTTGTCTATAATAGGGAGCAGTTTAAAACAAACAAAAGGGGAAAACCTTTTCATGCAATGTGAAGTCAACCTGTGGAACTCCTTGCCAAAGGATGATGTGAAGGCCAAAACTACGACTGGGTTTTTAAAAAGTTGTAAATTCATGGACAATAGGTCAATCAGTGGCTATTAGCCAAGATTGTCAGGGATCCAACCCTATGCTGTGGCTGTCCCTAAACTTATGAGTTCCAGATGCTGGGACTGGATGACATGGGAGGAATCACTTAACTTTTGCTTTGTTCCATTCTTTCCCTTTGAAGCATCTGGCACAGGACACTGTCAAAAGATAGGATGCTGGGCTAAATGAACCACTGGTCTTTACCAATGACCCCTTACTGCCATTCTCAAGTTCTTATGACTCAGACTCACAGCCTATCCCTGGACCCAGCTTTCAGCACTGCCATACATAAAAGGCCTGACTCTACATCCAGCTTTGACAGCTGATACTTGGGCCCGACCCCTTAGAAGTCAGAACCTGATCTAGCGGCCATGAACCTCCTCTACCAACAGTAAAACCTGATTTTGTATATCTATACCAAGCTCCAGTTGTTCTAGTGACTTCAATGGAATATGAATTCCAAAATAGCAAAATAGCAAAAGAGAAATATTGCGAAGGTGGGCAGACCAGCAGGGAAGGGGACTACATATTCAACCACCCTCAACTCCTCCCTATACCCGTTACTACAGACTAGAAAAAAAGTAGATTAGAAGTCTAGCTGACTGCTGAGGTAACATTAGATGGGCATCATCCTTTCAGGGTTGTGGAAATGAGGACAGTACAAATAAAATCTTGACCCTACTCAGGTCAATGGGAGTTTGCCACTGATTTTAAATGTTGCCAAGATTTCACCCTCTGTGTGGGTCATATAGCTATTGCACAAATTATTCCAGTATCATGTAAATATAAAAGGTAATGTAAAGCCCTGGAGCACAAACAACAAAAGGCTTTTTAAATAGCCTGGGATATTCAAAAGAATTAGATAACAAATGTAAGGGACGCACCTGCTCTTGATCCTTTCGGCTGGCGGAACATTTTGTGTAATAAATCGTGAGTGCTACATTACTTTGAAGCTAAAAATGGAGCAGAGTCAGGAGGAGGTGCTCTGGATACAGATATCAGAATTTCACTTGATAAGATTGACTCAGCCTGATCTGAAGCTTCTTCATTCCTTATGAATGCTCCTATAAATGAGGGGGACAGGCTCATGGTGATTGCAACAGAAGCTGGCTCTTTTTCCTTTTTCCTTTGGCTTTAATTTTGTCACAGTTTGATCCTGGCTGGATAAGCTGTTGGAGAGGGTATTTTCTGAAGTCATCTTTTATGCTTTTCAAAGCTTCAAATAATTGGTGAAAGGGAACCTGTCAGAAGGACTGTGGGAGAGAGCTTGGCTGAATGGCTAGGTGCAATATAATCTACTTGCAACTCAATGGAGTGAGATCAAGTAACCTTCTTCTGTTCTTGGCTCTTTAGTTTCTAACAAGCATATCCCACCAACCATAAAAGGGCTGAGTACTGGCACATTTGGAACACACTCTTCATTAGATGTGTGTATTTGACTCTGGCAGGTATCTAAAAAAAAGTCCCAAGCACTATTATTCACATAAAAATGGATAGAGCAATGAGGTAAGGATGGATCAAAGTGTGACAGAACCCTTGAATTAGTCAATGCAAGTTTGGCCTTGTTGAACGAAACATCACAGGCTTCAGTCCCGTTCCGGTTCCTGTTTGACCCAAGTAGCTCATGTAAGGGTTTCAGAAGCATTGCTAACTGTGGAATAAACTTGCCATAATAGTTCAGTAACCCTAAAAAAAGAGTGAAACTGGCTCACATTCTGAGGTGATGGTGCCTCAATTGCCTTCATCTTGGCCAGAGACTTATGAAGGCCAGCAGCATCAATGATATGTCCCAAATATACAACAGAGGGCCAAAAAAATTCACATTTGTCTTGGTGAACATGTAGGCCGAATTCGTCCAATCTATATTGGGTAGCACTTAAGTACGTAAGGTGCTCCTCTTCAGTCTTGCCGGTGACCAAGATATCGTCAACGTAGCACCATACTCCAGATAAGCCACTCAAGATCTGGTCCATGGCCTCCTGGAACAAGGCTGGGACCAAAGTAATCCCAAAAAGCAAGTGACAGTATCTGTACAGCCCCTTGTGCATTACAATAGTCAACAACTCTTGAGATTCTTCTTTGACATGCATCTGTAAATACGCTTGCCTCAAATCAATCTTGCTGAATTTTTGTCCCCCAGCCAAATCCATGAAGAGGTCCTTGATGCGGGGAAGGGGCTGTTGTTCTGCACGTAACACTGGGTTAATGGTGACCTTAAAATCTCCACAAATCTAAATGGAGCCATCTTTTTTCACTATTGGGATGATTGGTGTCACCCACTGGCTGTGGGTAACTGGCACTAAGGCTCCCTCCTTGACACGTAGCTCCAAATCTGCTTCAACCTTGGTCCTGATGGCAAATGGCACTGTTCTGGCCTTCAAACATTTCGGTTGGCAGTCAGGTTTAATATGTAACTTCACAGTGATTCCCTTTATGCTGCCCAAGTCCACCCCGAAAATAGCAGCATGTTTCACTAGTATCGTTTCCAGGTTCATTTCTTCTTCAGTAAATTGATGCACTTCTGCCCAATTGAATTGGATCTTCCTAATCCAAGACCTTCGCATTAAGGCTGGGTAATTGCCTTTCACTACAAACAGTGGTAGCTTTGCTGTCTGCCCATTGAGCTCTACTTTCACATCAATAATACCCAACAGGGGTACAACCTCTCCTGTGTACGCTTTCAAAACAACTGTCGTCGGTTTAAGTGGCAGATGTCTAAAGTCCTTCTCATACACAATGTTGGAAACTAATGAAACAGCTGCACCAGTGTCCAGTTCCATGCATACGGGTTTGCTGTCCACCAGCGGTGTCACTCAGAATTTGTGCGGGCCATCCGTTATAGAGAAAACATGAAGTGACTCTTCTTCTTCAGAATGTGTGTTGTCATAATCACCTTCAGCCTGTTCTATTGCATGTAGAATTTCCCTCTTGTTCCATCGGATCGCCTGCTCATTGTTCTCTGGTCTGCCTTTTTTGCTTGGCTCAGTCCTCTTTTGGTTGCAGGCACGTTCGATGTGTCCTTTCTTGCCACACTGTCGACACAGGGAGTTCCTTACACCAGCACTCTGATGCACAATGACCCATTTTTCCACACTGGTGACATTCCCGCCTTCCTAGGCTTCTTTGGATACCGTATCCCTGCATTTGTCCTGATTAGTTGCATCTCCTCTGTGGCCCATTCCATAGAGACTGCAATATCAGTGGCTTTCTGCAAGGTAAGCTGAGCTTCGGTTAGCAGGCGTTTTGTTGTTGCTTCATAGTGCAGGCCACACACTAGCCTGTCATGAAGCATTTCATCCAACATGTTCTTGAAATCACAGTGTTCTGCCAGCTCCCTGAGAACTGCTACGAATTGTGCAATGGATTCACCTTCACCTTGATTCCTGTGATAGAACCGGTATCTCTCCGCTATTATCAATGGTTTTGGGGAAAAATGTGTTCCTAGAACTTCCACAAGATCATCATACGATTTTGCCTCCGGTGTCGCCAGATAAAGCAAATTACATAGCAAATTATAAGTCTTAGCACCTATAATGGTCAGGAAAACAGGTACCTTCTTTTCATCATGTATATCATTCGCTACCACAAAGTTCTGAAAGCATGCTATGTACAGTTTCCAATTGGAGGTGGAACAATCAAAATTTTCAGGAACACCAGTGAGTGAAGCCATGGTTGAAGCAGTGAGTGGAACTATGGTTCCCTCTTGTGGTTCTTTATCTCCCATGGAACTATGGTTCCCTCTTGTGGTTGTTTATCTCCCGTCCCTTGGCTTTCCCAAGCAATGGATCAGATTTCAACTCCAGTCAGCTCCATCCCGCTCCAGGCACATAGCACAGACATGCAAACAGTGAGGGGGAAAAAAATCATTCTTATGTAGCTCAGGATTTCCTGGGTTCACAAGATGTTATCTCATCATCCCACCTCACTGTCAGTGTCATGTATTAGGATTAAATAATGATCCAGAGACATAACAGGCTTTAGAGTTCCCTATTAGACTTTATTCAGCATGACTGGCAAGGACTACCAGCAAACACACATGTTTACCTGAGTACTTAATGACCCTCCCTTTATCACTATAGAAACTCCCAGTGGCCCCAGTAACCCGAGAGAAGAATGTAAACTCAAAGGGATCCATTTTGGAAACCAGAAGCCACAAAATTTTGCCTTACAGTATTCTTGCCATCCAGGAAGTATGTTTCAATGAGATGGCCAGATCATGTGTTACTTTCGTAGCACAAAGGATTTGGGGGAGCATTAAAAAGTGAGATCTGTTACACCGTGGGAGCCAGTGGAACTATAGATGTAGAATGAGTTTGTGTGATGTTGTGCCACCACATGGGACTGATCAGGGAGTCTGACAATTCCCAATGCCCCACACAATTACCCTCTAAATAACCCCATATGATGAAGTAACATTTGAAAAGCCCTTTCTATGACCATGTTGGTATATACAGCCTAATTTGTTAGATGTATGAAATTTAAGGTACTCTGAAATATTTAAATCTTCCACTTACCATAACTTGTGTGACAATCTCCCTCTTCTAGAAGAAAAGCAAAGCTCAAAATTGCTACCTGCAGCTGTGCAGTAACAGTACTTGTAGGGGGAAATTAAAAGGAGCTTTCTCAATAAGAACAGATTTAAAGTTAACGGTGCTTTTCTTTTTCAAACAAAGATAACTCACTAATAACTGAAATTAATAGAATTCATAGATTTTTAAGGCCAGAAGGGACCATTATGGTTACCTAATGTGATCTCCCGCACATCACAGGCCAAAGAACCACACAACAACTCTTTTCTTGGTTAACTAGTTTCAAGTGTGCAAGGTGCAAACATTGAGTATCATGGATACTCAAACGTAAAAAACTGAAACCCTCATCACAAAAATCTATGCCTGGAACTTTCCTGTAGAGCTGGTCTTCCTCGTCTTACACAGGAAAAGGTGCATTACACAGTATGCTTCTTCAGTTTGCACTGTCAATAGGAAAATAAGCTCCGAGGCCCTCATCCAGCAAAGTACTTAAGCACATGAGTAATTACATTGACCTCACTGGGGATACTCACATGCTTAAAATTAGGAACACATCCAAGTACTCCAGTGAATCAGACCCCAAAGAAGGGCAGTCATTTTGACTCCCTCTTTCTCTGCTTATAGCTGTGATGGTCCTGGATAGTAGTGTGGGTTCTCCTCAACTTCAACTTAAGTACTAATTAACAAGCATTCTAAAACTACTAATGAAGTGATTCCATTTTTATTGACCACATCAAGGACTTCTTGTGCCACTTCATCGTTTTCTAAAACCCTCTCTCAAAGACAAATGTATTAACCATTGCACTGCATTAAAACAGTTCTAATTATCATCTTGATCACACATCAGCCCCAAATAGTACCCCTTTGGCACAAACCACACCTGAGAACTAAAACATAGCCACTGGATTTTTCTCTCTAGATTCATTTAAATTTAATTGGGAAATTATATTTTCCCTGTACTGTTTTCTGTCAGGTGCCCTAATGAGGTTTCCAGTCAATAGTAATATCATGACAGCTGAAAGTAGCATTTCCTTTCTAGCTTGTTACCATCATGCCATCTGCTTCAGGCCAAACAAAATTAGCGATATACAGTATAATCATCTCTGGATGGACTAGCCCCACACCATTTAACAGTAATGCATGGAGCTAGTGATGACATCATGTACTAATTTGATTTATTTAGATTTATACAGAAAAAATAGGAGTGGTTACCCATTTCCTCTTAGTATCCTTAGTGTAACTGAAAAAAATACGTATAAAAAAATTTCTTCCACAACGTACATTCTTTCCTTCCACTGAAATGCAACAATTCCATCCCATATCACCAGGAAACCTGAAAATTAGACCAGTTTTTCCTCTAACTATTAAGCACCCCTGTAATACTTCTCCATTGTCAAATGCTCAGAAGAAAGAGGGGCATTCCAAAGCCAAGGAGGCCTCATAGCGAATGCCCTGGGAAGGAAGGATGGTGTAATGGACAGCACACTGGACTGGGACTCAAAAGACCTGGACTCAGTTCTTAGCTCAGCCACAGGTTTCCTGCATGAGCTTGGGCAAGTCATTAAATGACCCTGTGCCTTGGTACCCATCTGAGACAGTAATTCTCTACCTCACAGGGTGCTGTGAGGATAAAAATCCATTAAATGATCTCAGGGTGATAAGGGCCCGATAAAGTACCCCAGACAGATATCAATATCAAGTGTAGTAACCATGGCATGGGGAGAGAACTGATCTCTCAGGTTGGCCCTAAGCCATTTAGACCTTTACAAGTGAAAATCAGCATCTTAAATGAATAAATTATATGCATTACACTGATTTCTAACACTGTCAAGTGAGATTGGTGGAACAAGAGAGAATAAAGTACAGAGTATGTGATAGGGTGGTATTATGTCTTTAAGAGCCGAGGAGTCTGGGAACCTTCTTGAGGTTATAAAAGAAGAGAGTTAGCAGAGGGAAGGTAAAGTAGGGCAAGTTCTAGTGAAGGAAAATGGGCAGAGATCACCATAAAGACCCTAATTTGGAGACATTGGTTGTTCCTAATCTTCCCCCGCCCCCAATAGGGTGGTATTTGCTTCTCTATTTTGTTGCTAATAGTAGGGATGTGATCACTTGCTCCTCAAATCCTGTCATTTCTTAGATTCTGAGCTCCGGAATACCAATGACTTTATGTCATACCTAAGCAGTGAAATGGAAGTAATAAGGTAACTGCTGCCTTAAAGGATGTTGGAGCCTCATGTCAATCACACTCCTAGAAACAAATGACTAGAGCCTGACTAAAAACACGTATCTATTTCTATGTATTTTGTAACATACCTTCTATTGAGGAAATACTTTGATTACATGTCTCTTGTCTCCGCACCACTCAAAAGGAGCTTTCTGGCACCTGTGCTATTATTCTCTAAATAATTAAACGATGTTTCTTCAGCCTAATAACTTTTTACTTTATTAAGCGATTGGTTAGCAATACAAAATCTTCATAAACAATTCATGAAGTCTCCTAGGCTATTATTGGCACTGCCAGTTTGTACAATAGAGTGTGAGTGATTAATCATGTTATCTTAATGGAACTTGTGTAATCAACTTATTTTGGAGGCTTAGAAAAAGAGCAGAAAGTGCTGGCATTTATTTAACACTACAAAAATAACATTTTGACTTGCCCAGTAGCCAGAAAATTACCCTTATTGCTTGTGGCAAAGGTTCTTTCACTGGGAAGTGGTTTATTTACAACCAAACAATCCAATCAGTCAAGACAGGTGTGCAAGACTAAGGCTAATTTAACCCGACTGCCACCTTAACACATCAATACTTCACTATATGTATATTATGGTACAATCTGGAGTCCCCAGCCAAGACTGGGCTCCATTGTTCTAGGCATTGTGAATATACATAGTAAATGACAAATATCACCAGTCCCAAGAGTTCAAATAAATATGAGTCATGCCCCCAACATTTGTGAGACTAGTTTAAAAAATCATGAGCTTTTACATAAAGTTGCCTCTTTTTGACCTGACTGGCTAATCTAAGTTTGAGGCCCTGGGAATGTTGCAGTTGGAAGTAAAATTGATGGAGTCTGGTATTTTCTTTGGTGCAATCTTGTTTGTTTACAAAGAATGTACAAAGACCTGCTTCTCTGAATGCAAGAGGAAAAAAGGAGCAATTTCTTAGTTTACAACCACAAACCTCTTTAGCCAAGAGACCCAAAAGAAGTCTTTCTAGCTTTTTCTGGGGTCACACCATATTTACGGGCTGCAACTTGACTTTTTACCTTTGCCTCTCTTTCTGTTCAATGTATTCTGCCTACATACACATCTCTTCAGCAAAACTGCACCATCCACCCATTCCAAAACTCCTGAGCAGGCTCACAGCCCTTTTCTGTTTTAGGAATGGGGTTTGTTATTAATCCTGACAATTTTGTTAACTAAAGGGTGTGTTCACACCCATTATCAAAGAGATCTGTGACCCAAGCAGTTACCAGAACCTCTCAGCATAGTAATAATAAATATTTGGCTGTTTGGAGTTTCTCCCTCTTCTGGTTTCCAAGTCTTTAAAGTTCTCATTTTTAAGCTTTTTTTCTATAACCATGATGGCTAGAAATTCATATTTTAATATGAAAGCTAAGACTCTCACTTAAATTGCAAGATTCTGGAAAATGAGGTTTGAGGAAAAAATATTGCAAGACCCATGACAATATCCTGAGAGTTAACAATACTGAGACAGTCCCACCTCAAAGATCAATGTAATCTAAATGGATAAAGACAATAGGTGGGAAGGAACACAGAGGTAGAGATGCCTTGATCTAGCAAATACAAATGTACTTAGCTTTACTCCATGAGTAGTCCCATTCATTTCAATAATGAATAATGGTAATAATGATAAGAGGTGTGTGTTTGCAGGATCAGGAACAGAAAGATTAAATGACTTGCACAGGATCTATAAGTTTTTACATGGGGAACAAATACTTAATAAAGGGGTCTTCAGTCTAGTAGAGGAAGATATAACAGGATCTAGTCACTGGAATTAGAAGCAAGACAAATATAGAGTAGATTGAAATAATACATATATTTTAACAGAAAAAGTAATTAACCATTACAATAATTCACTAAGGGTCATGGTGGCTTCTCCATTGCTTACAATTTTTAAATCACAACCGGATGTTTTCTAAAAGATCTGTCCTAGGAGTTCTTTTGGAGAAGTTCTATGACCTCTATTATACAGGAGGTCAGACCACATTGTCACAATGGTCTCTCCTGGCCTTGGAATTTATGAATCTCTGAGGTCACTCATCAGGTCTATGGCAGAGAAAGGAATGGAACCCAGGTCTGGATGGTGCACTGCCTGAGACAAATGGGCTGTGTTTTTCAGTTTTAAAGGATAGAAGTCTTTTTACCCCTTCTGCCACATCTCCCTCCACCCCTGAGGGCTGATCACATACTTACTCCAAGATCTCTGGTACACTATAACAATTCTAAATTGTGGGGCCTAAAGACAGAATTGTGCTTGCTCTTGCTCTTTTCAGCA